>JTDE01000287.1:35393-69101 GCA_014338405.1 Paragonimus skrjabini miyazakii
CAAGGCTGCTCCGTCGATCCCATAGCGACGCAGTCCCATCGCGACCAGTGCAGTGCGCCGTTCTGGGCGTAATTCGGAGCTGCATCGATCCAGCAGCGTGCACAAATTCTATTTTCAGAGCGTCTTTGTCCCAGGGCCTGTTTTAGGTTGGTCTTCGGGGTGCTGAGATTTGAGTGAGCATTATCTGTTCGAAGATTCATGTTGGGGGGGGGGCAGTACGAAAATGACTGTCTGGCGGTATTATATTTTTGCCTATCTACCCTGTCATGTGCAGCAGATAGGGCGACCCGGTTTATCCTGCGCGATGGGGGACGCAGTATTTTATTCGATTTATGTTGTGATATCACGGTTTACATGGGCTTTGGATACTGACAGGACGTTCATACCTAGACAGGAGAGCATTTGGCTCAAAAGCTCTTACTGCAACGTAGCAGGTGACGCGTGCGCGTGCACACACAACACACATGAGCGCAACAGTATGACCCACCTAGAACAGGCTCAACATTCACACAGTGATATCGTACAGACAAACCTATGACACAAAATCAGATCAGGCAGAAACAAACATCAAACCTAACCAAAACAAAGCACACTGGCACCAACCAAAACGATCGCATCGACCGCATCTGCCTTTTGTCTGGCTGCTCCCCTTCGACTAATCTGACATGGTTGAACCTGCAAGTATGGATCGAAGCGCGCTGTGTTGACTGGGGAGTCAACACAGCGCGCCGGATCAACACAGTACACTAACCTGACCACCACGCCACCATCCATCGTGCACACACATGCATCCGCACGCATGCAGGCGAACATGACTGCACCGCAGAGACAGCCAGCCAACCAGGCAGCCAGCCAGATACGCAAACGGTAACACCCCCCCAACCCCCCCACACACATGGCTCAGAGAGATAAGTGGTAGTAGGCTATGTCGCAACAAGCCTTACCTCCCCAGTTTTACAATGAACCTGGTGACCCGTTCACGTCAATTGAATTATCTTTTCTGATAGTCATTGTGTGACTAGTTTGTAGTAGAACGCATTATTTCTAGTTTTGAAAAATACTGTGTAGCGAACAAGCTCGTTTTCAGTGATTCATCATCAGGCTAAATACATCACATTTATATCACGAATTTTACAGGGGAATCATTAAAGGGGGTAAATGGGGAACGGGTAATTTATCAGGTCAATCAGTTCAATGTCACGCTGCAATCAAGTACCCACTTGAACCGTGGGTCTTGACAGGCTAACAGGGTGTGGGGTTGGCCATGGCAGATCCAACGCCTGAACAAAACGTTTCTGTGCGCACAGGGGTGGGTTGTACAGGCGAATTCCAATAGCTTCAGCTGTGGACAGAATCATACGCTTCACTGCTCTCGACTGGGTGGCTTTAACTCGGTAGATTGGGCGAAATGCGTCCGTCACATTGACAGAGTGATTCTAGTTTATCAGTATTTAGCGCTCCCAAAATCCCAAAGAGTTTCTCTTCGCTACAGAGTTAGCGACTTACCAGATTGCACCAGTGTGAAGAACAAAATACTGTTTATTTCTGTGATTATCCGTTGAAGTGGTTTATCAGTGTTGTTTTTCCTTATACTGAACTACTATCTGCATGATAAGAGAAAGCGTGTCCATCAAACGAAATCTGCTACAATGTCTGGACAATCACTATTCAAAGCTTATGATTTAAAGCTAGACACATCGTTCCAACAAGTGACCATCAGTACAAAAGACCTTTGGAACGGAATTCATTAAAATCGATTTAAAAGAAATAGTAACTATCCTGGGATGGCATTTAATGATACAGCTTGTCAATCAAGAAGACGAGCAGAAAGTCATCTAAGTCAATACTTTTCATCTTACAAGTTGGTAGTGAAGGGTGAACAGAGCGTCAAAACAACAATCCCAACAACTAAACTAAGCAACTGTTTAGGAATTGAACGTAAACTAATGGTCTATCGTATAAATGAGGAGGACGAAACACCTAGCACTTAAAAAGTTGACTGACTAGAGTAATCACATTTTCCGTTCATAAGACATGACTTACGACAGGGATATTTCAGGCAGATATCCATTCAGTATGTCTTACAATCTTGAACTATCTATTGGGAAACCTAACAACAATGTACCGATTTCATGTAGAAGAAGAAACGTAGAGAAAATGAACATACACGCTAATGAGAAATGCGTACAGTTGAGGTTTTCGGAGATACAGACGCTACAAACGGAGGTAAGATAGTGGAAATTGTTGCACTGTTGGTTTCTATGCATTGTTGTGCGTGCAAACTTCATGTGTAGATAAACGGTGATATACTGACAGTTAACTTTACAGTTACTTATAGGGTTATAGGAAACGCTGTATTCTGAAAAATTATTTGGTTTGAATCGGAATCTATTATCATTCACTAAATGTGGTTTGCAATTCTTACAAACAAGTTGTCAACCTTTGCAAACTAAAAACCGTTTCTGAACCCTATGCCTATGAGGATAAACCATCAAACTGGAATGTTGAAATATACTCGTCCAAAATCACTCCTGGTTTCACCAAAAATCTCGCGACGAGAAATGGCATCACAGATTCCAGCGAGATAACAGTTCATCTGCATGCCTCACTGATTCCGAAAGCAAGTTTGTGATACAAGTGCCTTTCTCGTCCGCCATTGCGCTCCGTTGTCAATACTAGCGTCTTTCAAAAATTGCAAAATTACAAACGATTTGATCTGATACAATTGGTTTTTCACGTTTTTCCATTTGAATTGGACAAGTTTGTAAACCACCATTTTGAGGAGTGTCATGATGATTTGTCGTCTTCAAAAGTATGTTGAGATTTGTGAAATATATGTCGAAGATGAACGAAAATAAGAATTCATGGGACGGGAGGAACTGTACGGTTTTCAGATTTTTCAAACAGTGGAAGTCGCACGACTTTCCTAGTTCTCATATAGGTTGAGCATCACCCACAATTGATCGCAGCTGTCTCATTCCCATAGACTTTCCAGTCGGCCCCTTTCGAACAGTGGAAGCACTAGACTCGAGTTTCGCTTTCATTAGAGCTCGTCAGTAGTGCATATCATCGCTACTGCCGGGAATTGAACCACGGACACGCTGTTCGTGAGGCAACCGTGTTTACCACTGCGCCAATGACCTCATATTAGGCACGACCGAATTATCATATGTGAACACTCAACCATTTTCGCTTGTGAGTAATGATCAGGTTGCCCGGTTCAAGTCCCGGCAGTGTCGATGATATACACTACTGACGAGGTCTAATGAGAGCGAAACTCGAGTCTGGTGCTTCCGCTGTTCGAAAGGGGCCGACTGGAAAGTCTATGGGAATGAGACAGCTGCGATCAATTGTGGGTGATGTTCAATCTACATGAAAATCAAAATCCCCTACTTATCATCAGTTTCCTAGTTTTATTAGCAGGGCGGAAACGTTTCGCGCAAAAGTGGACATGTATAGAATAGTTCTTCCTCTTTCGTTTTGACAACCATTATGTATTTTGTAGACTTAGTGAGACTAACTAATAGTAAAGACTTAGATGAACACTTTAGTTTGACAACTGTGTTTGAGGTTTGTATGCTTAGTTAAATGGGCTATAGAGTTCAAACAAGATATTGACCGGTTGCGGAGACGTCAGGTTATTATTCAACCAACTGGCAATGAATTGGTTGTCCGGTTACATCATAGGCAATCGTCCTATCGTTGACTAAAAGTGTACCCTGGACATCGATTGGATTTGCTTTTTACAAACCACTTCATTAGAGCAGAAAGAAGACATATATTACGATATGTTAACAATTCATTTACTCCCATCAGTCGCAAACGTAAAACATGCAAGTTATATACATCGTACAAATAAGGACATGTTGTTTACCATGTTCGTTTACCATGTTGTTTACCAGTTCACTAGCAGTTGTAGTGACGTTTGTATCGGCTAAACAGATCGACAACTATCTTAGCGTGTCGCCGAACACATTTCGAAACGGTTGAAACAACAGATGACGCACCAGCCTCAACTTGTCGCACTGACGGCTTGAAATCCAACGTCATCGATTGCTGAACATGTCACGACAACAGGTCACCAACTTGACCCACTAAACTGATTCAAGATACTGTTGCGCAATCGTAACCCGAAGCCATTAGCTTTCTGTGAAGCGATGCTCATCCGAACTTACCAGCCGACGTTGTGTGCACAAAAGTGGTTGAAGCAACCTATCGGGTTGCCATGGTCGTGATTACATAATATTTGGCGTGCATGTATGCGTGTCTAATCCTTGTCTTGTCTTTATTTGTATGATGTATATAACTTGCATGTTTTACGTTTGCGACTGACGAGAGTAAATGAAATGTTAACATATCGCAATATATGTCTTCTTTCTGCTCCAATGAAGTGGTTAAAGGGAACTCAGTGTTTCTTATAAACCAGTCTAAAAGGTGTTTTTGAGAATTTACTTGTATGGAGTCTACAAACTACCTAGTATAAACAATATCAGTAGTATAGTTTGCATGTCAACTTCTATCTAACCTTATTTTCTCAAATGTAGTAACATTGGCCCAACTGTTAAAACACGTACAATTTTGTATACCTGAGTAAATACTGGACTTGTCGTTAGCTGAACGCAGTCCTGTTTCTGTAGAACAAGTGCATGTGCAATAGATTTGTCATCCACCAATCAAAACACACAAGATTCCCATGTATGAAAATGTGCCGTTGACATTTGATTTCAGCATTTTCGAAGGTATTGTGAATCACTGTGTTGACGTCCAAAAGTGGTTTCCAATTTCGTTTCTTCTGGGTTTCTTTGTGAGCGGTATCATTTCCAGATGGTATTGTGTCTTCACAAGCATTCCGTGGCTTAATGGAACAGCTTTAGCAGTGGCGGTGAGTTCCGGGAGAGTTTAAAAAATAAACTTTTTGAAACGTCCTTTTAAATATGCAGTATGTTTCACACATTCTCGTATCAACATTTTGGTGACCCAATTACCTTTATTCTTGGTTCATTGTACCATAAACCGAAATAACCAAATTTATATTGCTCAACAGAATGGATTCATCTAGAACGAGACCAGCAGTTCTGGTACTTGTGTAGCTTGTATCGTTCCTGCAAGACCAGTTATATTTTGCGCAACCACGTATTTTTCAAAATGAATCGTTTAGTGTTGGATGTAGCGTATTTGGTCCCCAGTACACCAGTTCAGTGCGGAATTAAAAAACGATCCATCACGTGAGACAAATTAAATACCCCAAGGTCAATCGCGGACACTCATGACCACTACAAGGTGAACGAGTAATCAGTCAAGGGTTTGTTTTGGTTGAGTGAATAGTTGAAATGGCAACCCATCGATATTTGTTCAGCAAATAGGTGGATCACACAGTAAGACGATATATATCGTACAGACTACAACGTAACTCTGGAATCTTGCCTACAGCCCGTGACGCAGCTGAGCGGTTTACTATTATGCAACATTTCTGCGATAGACTCTGAATCATAGATTGGGTTTTAATTTCTGATGATCAATATTGCAACGAATAGATATGACGGTTTTAGTAGCCTCAAGAATGGCCAGTAACCCTGGTAGAAGATACTAACTAATATCACAGTTTGGTTTTGGGTTTGTACATTAACGGCACAAAAGTTTGAATGAAGATTTGACTTACGACTACCAAACTAATAATTAACTGGATCGTTTTAGTAAATAATAGCTCACTTATGAGATTAACTTTAATGTAATTTCTCACTTTGACCGAAGCTAAGGTCAGCATGTGTTTTGCATTTGCTCATTCTTTCACGTTATGAAAGGCGAATGTGGATGACAAAGATGAAGAGACAGCGCGTAAAATTCGCATCACACTGATGCGTTACGTGAATCTGTCCTGGATTCTAATGATGCGCCTGATTTCCGACCAAACAGCCGACCGTTTCCCGGACCACGAGACTAAACCTGTCCCCAATACATCCCAGGACCGTCATGCAATCTGGAGACGGAGGCGGAAATGCAGACTTCATCGTAGCCTTTATCGTCCATGGTCTATAGGGGCGAGCCAAGTGTCTGTGGTTCGAGACAGAACGACCAACTTTCCTGGCAATATCCACACTGGTTCAACGGGAGTGGGACTCAGGCCCACTCCGAGTCCCTGTTCACAAACTGACATGGAATTCATCTTTGACGCCTATCGTGCAGTCGATGATCAGCAACTATCGAAAACGCTACGAGCGTTCAATAATGATCAGAGTAAGTTGCCTGTTAGTTATTGCTCGGGGTGAGTATGTTGTAGATGTTGGATTGCCATAAAAATGGCTTGTTTAAATTACAGACAGTTTAGTATGAAGCTTAAAAAGATGCCCAACATTCTCGATAAATCTGTGAATATTTTTTCCAAAAATCGCTGGACAGATGATTGAACTTCAGTGTTTGTATACACGACGCAAAGACCCAACCGTACGGTCCAGTTGAGTTCGGACAACCAAACATACCAGTCAAAAGTGTTCCCACCCTTGTTTCTCAGAGTTTGACCACCAAGTGAGTCTGAGTGTTCACAGTTGAGACTTGGTAAGCGTACGTGTTAACAGTGATGTGTTAGAGTAGCAGTCACGTGAGATGCGCCGGATGAGCAAGTTCAATGAGTTGTTATTACAGAAAAACTTGTGGATTAACGTGGGTGTGCGTATACCTGCTGTTCGTCCATTAACACTCAGGATATTTTACTGAGTGATGCTACTGAATCTTGTTTATGGACGCGCCGGGACTCCACGGATTTCATATGACTGTCACTTCCTACTTTCGGTGTCAACTTATGGTTGACTGCACACCGGTCTGAGCTGCGAGGTAGCTACGTTCATATAAGGTCAGCCAGACATCTTTTCGCTCGGCGCATGTGCGTTTCACGGAGAACTACGTAACCCCCCTTTACAGGAACAGAATACACACCTTTTGTGAGTGTTTACCACTTATTTCATTCCAGACGATATTTTCGATAACACTTTTGTTTTCCCAGGTATGTAGTGTTCTATGTCCAGTCTGCAGTGCTGGACTTCCTGGTACAAAAGTTCACAATGTGACCGAAAAAATCCATCACGTGGTACACACAGTGATCAAGGTTGTGTACATTCAGTTACACCTGATCGTCTCAGAGGTCTGTAGCAGACGAACAGTAAATTTAGAAAAGAACAAACTACGAAAAATCTGGACCTCAGCTGAATTTGGACCGGTGACAGAAACAGTATGCCCAGAAGCGGCGAGTGTTCTGTCAATTGTGTCTTTCTACGTTTATCAGATCTGCCAAACTACTTATCAGAAATGTCGAATTAACTATAAAAAAAATGGATGCAGCGGTCTATCTGGTCGTTACGGGACGCTATATCACTATAAACCATTATTGAAATTGTTTGTGTCACGTTATCGTAGTCACTACGTGTTACCTACAAACACTCACGTGTAGATCGTTTTGTTTAATATTGTGTTTACTCTAACTGACTAATGCATCAAGTGTATCAGTCAGTGGTATTGACTGTCCTAATCTCTTCCATGATACCATCGCCATCTGCAACATAGTAAGTGAGTGAACACTACAAACTTTCGAGACCGTATCTTCTAGAAACATACTGACAGTCTACTACTTTAGTGAGCTGAGACAGAGCCGACGGTCACACCTGACTGACCTTATGGTACTGTGCAAGTCTTACTTGGTGAATTTTCCAACCTTACGCCGAAATCTCATGCTGAGAAGAGCAGAAACAAGATTAAACACTGCACGAGTACTTTAGAAAAATGCACCTTTGTAGACAAAATATGGTTTTCGAAAAAGTCGGGTGGCAAGAGAAAATTGAGCAGCACCAGTGGGTGCCTCCCTTCATATTTGAGAGCCACACAATGTCAGCGGGTACCATAAGGAACCACTTAACAGCTTGCAGAGGGTTTTGCCTTCACGTCATCAAAGCAACCAGTTATTGTGTCTGACAATTGTGCATCCAAGTAGAGGAAAATCATTTACTACGCGTTAATCCTTTATGAATTGATGGAATAGACCATAGCAGGAACTTATTTCTTCTGTTCCTCTTCAGTTTCAGTGCACCGTTTCCTAGCGTTCCTGACAGAGGAACGAAGTTAGGTTGATTCGAGATTGTTCCGTCCTTACGTTGTAGCATCCACACCTCAATATAGGAGTTGTAGATACAAGCGTTAGTGTATACTTGTTGAACGAGATCCTTCATCGGTTTCAGATCACCAGTTAAAAATTAGTCGGTCTGATAACAGTAGTTCGTGAAAACAGAGCTATTCTCTAATAACATGAGAAACGCATATCACATTTGTTGAAATGTACGAACGACATCCTCAGTAGGTTTTCTTGCAGGACTACGCACGATGCGGCTGGACCAGAAAAAATTGGACCTGTATCCGTCAAAATGTGTTAAAAACAAATTCTCACAAAAATTGGAAGTAAACGTACACGTGCTTGCAACTTGTAACTAAAGTTCAATCGTAAATACATATACGATTGTCTCTGGCGCATCATCTTTCTAGTCTCAGCACAAGTGACAAAATCTTCATCCAGCTAGTACAGTCTGACCATGTGCACTTTGGTGTTACCACCAGAAGTGGATTATATTTACGTTCATACACAATGCACACGACTGGAATTATTCATAACCAGTAAAACTTGTTTGTTCATGCAGGTCTCTGAACACCAAAAATCGTGTTTTTCAGGATGAATGATCAATATAATGTACTGAATCATTTTGTCTGTCGGTCACGTGATAAGTGGTGATTAACTGACACTGAGTCCTCGGCTAGCACTTGCCTAGAGGTTTACCATGCTTTTCTCCGGTGAAATGGTATCATTTCTGACAAGTTTTCTAGTGGTTCTACATAGAATGTATATATAAGTTGCAAAGTAGTGACGGTAACCTTAACAGCCATACACATATCCAAGGTAGCTAGGCAATAGCTGGGACTGAGGACCAGTATACTACTAGGCTGATGAAACAAAATGGCAAAATATGAAAGTAGTGATTGTTAGACAATACGACATGTTATGAGGGTAGAGGAAATCTGAGATGTTACGGAGGCACACACCCACACTGGCAAAAGATGTTAGCTCTTTGCATGATGGTCTGATCGACCGAAACGCGCACATCTCCCACGCACCGGGGCCTTCGTAATTACATGGGCACGCACACCTGATAGTCTGCTCGATCGCTTGATAGGTAACTTGTCCGTCAAGCCCTTCAGCTGGGTTCAAACAGCCAGGTGAAAAATGATTACTCAAAACAGCTAGGTTACACGAGCTGGTGTGTCGGTCAAGCTGAAGGTTGCCTACGTTCGGCTTTAGTTGAAGTAATTTCTCAACCAATATCTGTTGTGTTTCCTGATCCAATGGTTGAATCAAATCGATGCGAACACGTCTGTAACTGCGCGGATCATCACTTCAGTTGGTCTCAGCGACAGGTGGTAGCAACGACCTGGTCGGTTTGGCGATCGGTCTTATTTCGGTTGGATGATTCACTTCACGAGTGTGAGCAGACGAACCGTAGATTCAGTGGGAGCCAGAAAACACGGAAAATACCGAAAATTGGACATTCAATAAATGAACGTCTTTTACTCCCTAAACAGGCTGCATGCCGCTGTGCCCCACAAACGACGTGGAGGTCACTGCTCCAGCTACTGTACATCGCAGAAGTATGTACTCAACTACAAAATCCGGAGTCCGAACCAAAATGCCCATCATAATTAACATCCATACCTCGGGTGTGTGTGACACGTTCGAATGTTTGAATTTTTCTATCCGCAACCGAGTCCAGACCAAAGAGCCTACCTAACGAACCAACCCTCTCAACGAGTTGGGTGAAAGAACGGACAAAACACAGCGTCGAAACCACAGCTAGATTTACTGACACAGGAGTGGACGCGCATTTCCAATTCAGTCGTTCAGCCTCGTTATCCTTGTGTTCTAGTCACCACGGTTCACGATTGATAACAATTGGCTGTTCACACACGTCTCAGTGCCTGAGAGGCTACGCTGGACTGGGAGTCGGCATGCATTGGAGAGTGCAAACAGATGGAGAACAAATATGATATTTCCATAAAGACTGTTCTATCACGATAATTCTTTAATTTCGGAACGATACGGATTTGCAACCCGTGTAGTGATTGTTGAAAACTAAAAATTTTCTCATAAATTCTGGAGCATACCGCACTACGTTTTTAGATTTACCGCTTCATTTGTGGTCTCTGACGTAACGCTTTATAGTCATGTTGTCAAATCGATAAGCATCGCTTGGTATTCCTAAGTTTTATGGCTCTGTTGGAAAGTTGTCGTTCTACGTCTTATCAACATATACTCGACCATCCCAATCACATATGGGTGCTTTGATGAAGGCAACTTGTTTCGTCCTGGACTTCAACATGGACAGCTCGTTCACATATGTCTAGATTGAGTTCCTTTGTTATCTGGAAACCATCATTGTCCTGAAAAATGCCATGTGCAATATCAGGCCGGAACCAGATCACACTGATGGGCCTCGACTAAGAAGATAATGTGTCGTTTGAGGGAAAACCGTCACCGATGTTTTGACCATTTGTATACTTGGCCGATGAACCATACGCATCGCGTAGACATTACTAGATAATTTCAGCTGAAAAATTCCATTGCATTCCGAGATTATGACCATTTTGATTTTTCATATTGTTTGCGGATGTTCTCTGGAGACTCTGTGATTAAGGTAGCCTCAAAAAATCTGGTGAGTTAGAACCTGGCGAGCTTGGAAGCCACTCCATCAACTCATCACAAAAGATGTATCTAAATATTCCCATACACATAGTGCACAATGTGATGGTGGGTCACTGTTGAAACCAAATGTGTTCATGCATTCCCAGTTGTTCCAGTGCTGATAAAACATCCTACTACAGCATTTAAAGATAGGTATATCCTAGTTTGTAAATACTATGCGAATGGATGTTTTACCTGTAACGGTTCCTATCAAAAAAATAGAGCGGCCCGCTAATCCGTGTTCCAACAAGCCCCGTGAAAACCGTGCGTTTTCAGCTTTGCTGACGTCGGATTGGATAAATTGATGGAGATTATTGAAATGCAAAAACGGAAAATTCTACATGAATCCATTCAAATGAACCGTTGTTTATTCAGTAAATATTATCGAATGACTCCAGTTTGTCCGCATCCGACAACTGAAGTTCCTGCAATTGGGCTTCCCGGTACTGTCGATACCTGTATCTTTTGACTATCCTGTATGTAGTAAACCTTGAGGTGTTACATTCTTGAACGATACGACAGACACTCTTTTTTTGTGGACTGTTTTTTACACCTCGCGAAACCACTGGTAAAACAATTATCTGTTGTTGTGCCAGGTTGACCACCTCTTTGCAGGCCCGTTGCCCGTTGCGACATTTTTCGTCGGTCTGATCAGTAATTAAGTAATTTTTAAATCTGTAGCGTTCTTCAATGTAGCTTTGTACTATCTATTCTTTGGTGGAAAAACTATCGGGAAAGCACAATCCGTTATGGAAATATCATATTTGTACTCCATCTGTTTGCACTCTCCAATGCATGCCGACTCCCAGTCCAGCGTAGCCTCTCAGGCGCTGAAACGTGTGTGAACAGCCAATTGTTATCAATCGTGAACCGTGGTGGCTAAAACACAAGGATAACGGGGCCGAACGACCGAATTGGAAATGCGCGTCCACTCCTGTGTCAGTAAATCTAGCTGTGGTTTCGACGCTGTGTTTTGTCCGTTCTTTCACCCAACTCGTTGAGAGGGTTGGTTCGTTAGGTAGGCTCTTTGGTCTGGACTCGGTTGCGGATAGAAAAATTCAAACATTCGAACGTGTCACACACGCCCCAGGTATGGATGTTAATTATGATGGGCATTTTGGTTCGGACTCCGGATTTTGTAGTTGAGTACATACTTTTGCGATGTACGGTAGATTTTGTTCCTCATGTTAATCATCGAAATATCAGTTGCGTCCCCCACAGTATAAGATGGAGAAATTTGTCTCCCGTGTATTGGGGACGTACCCAACAGTATGCTTATCGGATTTTTGTAATTAGTTCGATATCCAGAACTACGGCTTGCGTATGCAATCGATGACGGATTCTAACCGAGTGGTATCGGAACTAATTTCTACCGTAAATATATAAATTAAAATGCTCGACCACCTGTTCCAAACCAGATCAGATGCAATATAACCCTGATAACCTATTGGTTTCAGCTGTCCAACGAACATTCGGTCTGTTAATAACGGAGAATGAAATTGCTGCATTTCAACAAATTGCGAACTCTTGGTTCAGACGATACAAAACCAACTATATTCCGGAATATTGGATACCAATTCAATGGGCTCAACGTCTCACTCTGAAAGCGCTCCAGAGTGGATACATTTTTGAACCAAGAAGGGCAACTCATGTAATTAGAGTAAGTACTTTATTCATTGAACTTGATAAAGCAATAAGAAGCTGTCAAACGGAATCGATAAAACGTACTCGTTTTTTTCTCTTAAACTCACGTGGCAACAGCCAGTAACTTTAATTGGACCATAAAAACCTTTCCATTGCATGGTTGCAAATGCTTGAACTAAATCATAGATGCGATGGAGTGTGTCGTGATTTGCCGGCAAGAACTCAATTGGATCAGTTGTATTGGTTATTTATCTATTGTATTCATAGCCATGTTAAGCCGGCAAACATCGATTGAAGACCACTGGTGTAGATGAAATGTCAAAACTAACTGGTACTTTCGAAACAAAAAGCGATGTATAATAGAACATATCCGTTACGAATAACTGTTTCCACTAATTTACGATCAGATTAATATAGGTTCAGCGAAGTTAAACCAGTATGTGATCAACGGAAGTGTTACAGACGTTCCAAACATTTGCAAACTAGTCCTTCAAAAGACGAGATATCACTGTTAATGATGACTTGAGTTTTATCCATTATTATGTCACAGAGTTGTCCAGCCGAATTTACATGAACGTACAGATCGGTGGTGTGATCTATGACCATAAAAAACTGCAGGGCTTACACAAATTTTACGTGTGAACGCAGATTCGGATTGTGTAATTGAAAGGCGATTGATTCAGCTGTGGACACCTGTTGTCTGATTATATGGAATGCGTGAGTGCGGTCAACCCGGTGATCAGCGTCGGTTAGCTACGCGACGACAGCGCTGTTGACGGATCTGGTCGGACCAATTCATAGTCAAGCTGGATGATTTACTTTGATTCGTTTGGGTAGGCGCCTCAACGTACCACCTACATACTGTGCTGTACAGCAACAGGAGATTGGGCACATGATCATGGGTTGGTCGAGGACAGACAGTTTGTCTTTCAGATTCGGCATAAGCTGTAAAAACGTAGTGAATCAGCTACGTTGTTGTGTGTGTGCCTGAATGTCTAATTAAGCTGACAGTGGAGTGTCTCTGTTGCAATATCACTCTCAAATGGAAAACGGACGCCAGCGGCTTTCTTCTCCACCGTAGTGATCGGAACCGGTGGTTTAGTTACTATCATGTCCACGATTATAAAACGACCCGGACCGTCATCTTCTCGTACTACATTAACGACTGTCTGCAGAACATATTTTCATCGCTGTGTTGATCAAGCAGCAGGTGAAGTTTCGTTTTTTCTTTAAAGGCAAACGATTTGAAAATCTGTAAATTGCCCGATCCATATTGCTTTATGGTTAACGGATCAATGTAAACTACCATTTGAACACCTATTCAAGATTAGGTCTGAAAAATGAAACGAGATATCTTAGAAGTAAACGTGATGGCGGAATGTGCCTGATTACGCGAGTGTATAACATCAGATGAGTTCTGCTTAGGCTTCAACAGAACGAAAACATCGTCTACCTAGGGGGTGGTAGAAGCACAAATTGTCAACAGACTGACGCAACTGTTGCCGTTTCGGCTAGCTAAAGAAAATGTCTGCTAGTAATGGTCCCAACAAGAACTCTACTGTGACCCTGTCAATGTGACGATACAGTTGGTTGTAAAATTTGAACTGAGAGTTGAAAGTACATCGTAGAAACATTTGCTTCAAGATAGGTGTGTGTATGCTGAACTGAATGTTCGTTTGTCGGTAGGTTCATACATGAAAGTGACAGTCCCTAGCGAAGAAACAAATGTAAGCAACAAGCAGACGTCTAGCGAACACGTGTATCGACTGTACATACTAATTTTCTCTGTTAGCAACAAAAACGAGTAACTCGTAGGCTGTGTTGGCACAACTGTTGGCGAATAGGTTCCAGTTGTCCTGTCGAATATTGCGCTACAGACCATCAGTCTCGCTTGTGAGCACATCGACCAACCGAACATTCAGTTCAACATATTCACACTTAACCGATCCCCCGAAAAATGACGGATGTGAAGGCAGACTTTCAATGACTTTCCTCTGATGAGCAACGTATTTGAAGGAACGGAAGAATACCATTCATCAGTGCTCCGACTTTGCGTTGGAGATGGAGACAGAGAGATCTGGTTGAATTTAAGTTTTGCTGATGAAGAATATAAAATTGATATGTGTACAATAATTACTAAATTCGAAGAATATTGTCTTGACCATTCGGATAAAACTTTTGAACACCTCCGTTTATTTTCTTCAAATAAACCGCCATGATGCATAACCTATCGACCTGTATGTGATGACATTGAAGAAGCTAACCCGAACTAGCAATTGTTCAAATGTGTAACGGATAATCTCACAAGTGATCAGGCAGCTCTTGACGTTCAGGACGCTGCGGTGACCAAAAGACTGTTGAAGATGAGTTACTTGATGTATGTCCAATGTGGTAACACATGTAGTAGCAAAGCGGCGGCGGAGCAGAGGATAAAAGACCCTAACAGCAAACATGGAATGGAGCTTAATGCGATTGGCTAAGCTTGGGTGGGGTTTGCAAAATATCTTTACCAGTTTTGCAGTGGCAATCATGAACGTCAATGAGAGTAGTATGACTTCTGCAAAAAACCTGCATGAAGGTTCGGAAAAAGAACTGGTTTCCAAACGATGCACACCACCCTCCACCAGAACGATCAGTGAGGAGTCATTGGCCCGACAAATACTGCGGAGCGTTCAGGATGTTCTTGCATCAAGATGGATCTACACTGAGTTTCTCACTGAAGGTAAACGACGGTGATCGGTTAGATTTTTGTGCAGTTATGAATGGTATGGGAACAAAACATACTCAAGGATCGACCATAGAGCACTCTGACACTCAAACACGAATGTGGAGTGGAGCAAAAACACAAATGTTGTGCGCAAGTATGTACTGATCAATAATCCGGAGAATAGATGCAAACCATGAAAAGCCATCAAGAGTGAGAGATGTGTATGCTTATCAAAGAGGGAAAGATGTAATGACATTAGACTAGGGCGGTTTCCTGACTGAAGAAAGTTCAACCAATCAGAATTCCTACACGACCTGCTGCAAGCGGAATTGTTGTTGGTCGGAGTCAGCCAATCAAAAACGGCGGTCAGCGTTCAACGAACTGCGGTTTCAAACGAGATGTGTAGATGAACGGTATTCACCCAGTGTCGTGTGAGTGATCGTTATCGAGACGCCAACAGCTTCCCAGGCCAAGAGTCTTTTACGGTCATTACAATAATACTTCGTAACGAATGTACTTGATATATCAACTTAACTGTTTAGTCTGAACAAAGGACGAAAACTTTTCTAACAGCAAGACTAATTTCACGTGACTGAGATGGAGTTATCTATGGACAGAACTGTTATGGAACAAGATCAGTGTCTTTCTGACTACGACTGCCATATTGTTTACTCATTCGAGAAGATCCTTTTCGCAGACCACACCATGGGATACGTCTCACAAATTACACGCAAAGTTGCCGTATATCTCAGTTCTTTCTTTCTTGATATTCTCAGCGGCAGTAACTAAACATCTTCAACATTACGCACTAGCAGAACCGTTAGTCGTCTTCTACATAACTTTTAATCCTGTGTTCTCTCCTTCTCAATATAAGAAATGTGACGTCGTCCAAATGGAAAATATCAATTGTCGGTTAATCATTCATTGTAACTCGTAGACAATATAGTTAATCATTTACGACGACTGGAAACGAATTTGTGCCATATCCAAAGAAGGCGTGTGAGCTAATATTGTTACACTGAGATGTTCTGAATACCAACCACTGTCATGGTATTCTGGTTACTTGGAAATTTTGGTGATCTTTACCAAACCGGTGGCTTCTGACTTTCATTAACCAGCTAGTTGGCTTCTTACTCTGGCATTTATTGATAAACCCCCTCGTTTTGTGAATCCATCTAATCTTTTGTATACTTGCACCCCACTGATCGTCAAACGTCCGTTGAAGTAAACATTTTGTTAACTCGAGTTTTGTTTGTTTTCACGCTATCACATATTGATCTTGATAACTTGGTGAGCATACCGGAGCAAATCAGATAAATTTCCTCCCTAAGTTTAGGATACAGTTTCTTGCGTCTCCTCACTTTACAGCGTCTCCTCATTCAATCTATTGTGGGGTTAAAACATGGGTAGTTTGCGAGACAGCCATCAGTCGTTGCTCCAGGTTGATTTACTGAAGTTTACTCACACTTTTCAGTGTGAAGTACAAAACTTAACTACATCGGCTTAGAAACAATCTTTTGTTGTTTGAATTATTTCTAGGTCTGTTGTGCATCGCTGATGTCAGTGTGCTTCGATCGTATGACTTTTGCTTTATTTTTGGTAACTGAAATTGTGTACGTGTTTCACATTGGCTGATTTTCAGTATGGAGAAGTTCAAGATGTCGAACAAGGGTTGGGTGTGGGAAGTAGGGAAGTGGTCCCTGTAGAATGGGACAAGATAATAGGTATTTCACGGAATGGAGCTAAACTAGTCGCTGATATGGAGGGAACGCTTGTGAGAATCGTTGATGTGGTCAGATTATTAAGTGTAACACAAAATTAGATTTGAATACTAACTTGTTGGTATATCCATGTGTGTGTATGTAGACATATGACTTTCTGTCAAGCTTATCATTTTTTTGTGTTTGTCCATTCCTTGTCAGGAGTTAATGCACATTCGAAGGAAATTACACTATATGCAACTGTTCAATAGTATCATCATTCCGTTGGCTTATTCGCAGGTGAGTATATTACATTGTTAACAAATATGTTTTTCGTTCACACGCACACACATTGTTGTACTGTATGTTGACTTCAATCTGAGGCTTGACACGAAAAATTGATAGGGCTCTGAGAACGCAAATGTTTACTCTCTATAGATTTCAAAGAATAACCTTGGTTCTGAGATCACTTATAACATTAATTTATTTAAAACAGAGCTATGCTGCTTTTACAGTTATCACGAAATGTGATAAGCTTTATGCGTTACTCGAAAATACTCAGTTGATACTTTCTGATAGATAAGTTTACTCGGATTGGTTGCATTTGCAATGTTCATCTACGATAACGAAAGTTCACACATATACACCCCTTCCCAGTTTACCACTACGTTCTCACTGTCTGTCTTGTTTCGTTTGCACGGTTTACATATTTAATCTGATTAGAAATAAGGCAAATAATTTACAAATAGAGTGTGAGCAATCCGATTGAAACTGCTAACAAGGGATCTTTATTTCATTCTACGTGGTTATGGGACTGGCTTCCAATATTGCTGAATTGCGTAACATCACAGGTTGAATAGGGTTTTTGCTAATAATTATTTTGAAACATTGTCTCTTCTAGCCATTTGAATAGAATAGTCAGAAGACAAAAATATAATATGAATTCATTTCGCACATTCTCGTCAATAATAAACGTGTGACTAGCTTGAAAACAAAATCAACAAGACTTAAATGAAATGATTAAACGTACAAATCGGGCAGGATGGTGATTGGTACTCACGGCTAAACGTACAGTAAACAAAGGTTGAGAGTCAATTGTTTTTGTGCGCATAGAACCAGCTTTGGACAGCTGATCAACGATGCTCCGATATAGTTGAGAATTTGTGAGATGTAAGCGTTCATTAAGACCTTAAACAAATTCTCAAGTATACTGAAGCGTTGGTGATCAGCCGTCGACAGCTGGTTCTATGCGCACAAAAACAAGTGACTGTCAATCTTTGTTTACCGTACGTTTAGCTGTGAGTACAAATCACCATCCTGCCTCATTTGTACTTTTAATCGTTTCATTTAAGTCTTGTTGGTTTTGTTTTCATGCTAGTCACACGTTTATTATTGACGAGAATGTGCGAAATGAATTAATATCATAATTTTTGTCTTCACCCAGTCTATTCAAATGATAATTAGTAGTCTCTTCTGAAAAAGTTTTCCCCCTATTCGATCTCAGGTACGCTCAGTGCGTTCACATTTTAGTTAACGTATCGATCAGTGAAGAATTTCTAATTACATCGGTCTTCTTGGAAAAATCAACCAATCTGGATTGATATAAAGCCGTACTGTCGTCTGCATCTTAGGAAGAAATCACGTGTGTACATTCCGTTTTCTGCGGATCGTTGTCTACTTTTCTGGCATTACTGCTGATTGATCACGTCTAACCACCAAAACTTTGAGGGTTTTAAATCTACTTTCTCAGACCTCTTCTGATAATCCAAAGTTTCGAATATCCACCCAAGCATATTCCTTTGATCAGTCGACACAGACTGCATTGGTGAAAGTCATTCACGTGTCAGCGGTGCCTAATTTAACTGTTAAAGCACTTAACCTAAGGGATCGGTGACTAGAATGTTGATCCGAGTAGAATGTTGTGGCGATACCAGTGACGCGATTTTCGAGAGTTACTGACTGTACGTGTCTGGTGGTAGGTTGTAAACCGTTGCACTAGGAGATCCCAAGGAAAGCATCACACTCGGGACTCTACCTATAGCTCCGTGGCTCACAGTTGAACTGTTTATTTGAACGCGATGAAATTAGGACAGACACCAGTTGTAATGAGACCGAAAAGGAGCGGCTTTCTGATCCAAGGAAGTTCAGCCAATCATAGGTCACCTACAAACTGTTGCAAGCGGAATTTTGGTCAGTCGGCTCTAGTCACTCTAAAATGCCAATCAGCGGCTACATCGAATTTGCTTGTAAGAGATGGTGGTGGTTAGTTGATTGCGAGTCAGATTTAAACAACCAAGTTTCCTAAGGTAGGGCCGTGGAACGTAGCGACAAACGTGCCAGTCAAAACGTAAAGCGATTTTCGCCCTGTGGCAAACGTAAGCGCTGTTTCCTTCTAAAAAATGTTATTGTTTTTCCAACAAACTAAATCTGTTTGGTGTCTCACAGACCATTGCCAATCTGGTTTTCTCCACTTGCTAGCTTAGTACGCGATACCACGTAATCTTTCGGACGCGCTTGGACGAATTCAGCAAGATTAATGAATTACCGTTTCTATTCAGTCATCTTGAATTACAACTGTGTTACTAGCTTAATCACTTTACGTATCAAACCTTCAATTTTTCTCCATTCAAATCCAGGTGGTCACAATAGCTGTTTATAGCTACTTTCTATGCCAGATATTCGCCTCACAGTTTGTCGCACACAATCGTGAAGTTGAAGGCGGAATCGATCTATATGTGCCGATATTCAGTATCTGTTCATTTCTATTTCTCATGGGATGGTATAAAGTAAGTTGTATCAATGAATCTCCGTGATGTTTATCACGCAAATAAAAATAACACTTAACGACTACAGCTGAAAGACAGGAAGTCAAAAACTGCTAATACAGTATACTCTTTTAATTAAAGACGTTTGTGCGCAAAGCTGCAAATTGTGTTATCATACTGGATGAATTCAAGACCAGTTGGGTCTAAGCATAACAGTTCGGCGCGGCGTTAAATAACATGAAACGGTGTTTTATATCGAACAGTTAGGGGTGGGTAGGATGGATAGTTGATTGATGGATTAGAAAAGATCACTAAGTCCAGGGCAGGGTCAAATTCACGAACAATTGTTTGGTACTGATGAGTCAATACGAAATGCTTGCATCTACCAGTTTTCCTGTTCTACCTGTTTTGTTCAAATAGGTTTTATCAGTTGTATCCATTTTTTTATCGGTCACATCAACCAACGACCACCAATGTTTGTAACTCACCCGTTCCCCTTTTCAGAAACCTGGGTGTCCGTCGTTAGCTATCTTTCCTTTTTCCCAACATTGTTGGTGCACAGTATGATGAATGTTTTGTCTGTTCTCTTCCAGTCCAACCCTGCATTTTCCTTTTCCACCATATCCTCTCTGGAATACACTATGTACTCCTATGCCTAACTATTTCTCGCATTAGATTTTCAACATTCTCCCCAATATAGGTCTCATCATCGCATTTACTTTCTGCTTATTTCTCGAGAGATAGGTGCGTTGTGAACTAAGAACGCGGGTGGCTGAAGGATTGTGTATTCTGAAAACCACTACATGAGTTATGCGCTTCAACACGATTACAAAAATATCCACTCATCTACGTACAGTACTGATTTCAGAAAGTCACGTTACGTATAACTGTGGATCATCATATACTCTATATTAATCGCAATCTGAATGCACAAAATCTGTAAAATGAGTTAACCTTTATCGAACATCTTCCTTGATGTTGAAAAGGTAAAGTTGTACCTGAGACGCTAAGGTCACTTGATTTACCCTCAATTCAGCTGGTTTCGTGGACTGCGTTTCTACAATCGTTTCTGGAATAGACCTGACAAACACTTCGTCCGAATGGTTCGTTCACAAAAATGAAAAGCTCAGTCGTTTCTACCACAGTATAACACTGAATGCATCGTACCAGATAGTGCAATCAGCTGACGTTTTTGATGTTGGTTTTTGAATGGTGCTATCACAGTTGCACTGACAAAATTGGGGAAGGACTGCCTATGCGTCAAGGCTATTATCTAAAACGGGGAGTAACTACTCCACGAGTGGCAAAAGGAGTTTGGGTTTGTCTCTAGCCTTTCGAATGGTGAAACGTGTCACTTTCATCCGAAATCTCACTCCGAGGATGGGTTGTACAATGTTGACTGTGTTATTAACTCACTGCAGTGGAGAAATAAACCACTTAACCGGTGGTACGCTCGAGTATTTAAGGTTTCACCACAAGATATCGCGTACGGTCATAACCAAAATAGATGACGCTTTTCAACCTTTACCCATCGGTAACCTTTACGATTCAGAAGAAGTACAGATGAGCACCGTACTGCATTCAGCTGATCTCAAGAGAAATACAATTCGAAACTCTGAAGGTAGACATACCTTGAAAGCTAGCCTATTTCTTTTCTTCTAGTCGGCCGACGTTAAACAAATTTCATATGATTCCATGTCCTACTAATAATTACAGACTGTCTGTAGTTAAAACACGCAAAGTGCACAGACGCATTTTGGTTACACAAAACGATATAGTCGCTTGTGAGTATGAGAGCCACACTAGCATTGTCAAAGTCCGCATCGTGTTACAAACTTGTTTGTGATTATCTCGCCTGTTAGCTAGACGTGAAAGAACTGAGAAAGACTGCTTAATATAACATATCAGAAAAAACAGCAGCGCTGCTTCCGACACCTGTACAGTTGGTAGAATACCCCAGAAGCCGTGGCCGAAAATCATGGTTGACATCACGGATTCGTTAATCACAGCATATATAGATAAATGCAACATATAACAGCAACTACATGTTATCCCAACAAAGGATCTGAAGCCGACATATACCGTGATATTACTACGGGTGTATTCTTCGAAATCCGTGGAAGAAATCATAACAGACACCTGTGCACGGTTCACTGTACTCGAACTCAAGCAATTTCTTTTTCTGTGTGTAATGAGCAACATACTGGCCCGGTATCCTACATTCCGACAGTCGATGGGATAACCGAGGAGTCGAAGCAATCCAAAAGAATTTGAGCAATCTGTTCACATAAAATGGAAAAAGGTTGCGTGCTGTTCTTGACACATTATTCTCCCACAGGACTAGATAATGCTGGGGTGTGAATAAGATTCGTACTGAGCTAATGCGTGGAACAGCTTTACGCATAAAACTGAGCGCTGTTTATCTTGTCCCCTCAAATTATCAGATATGCGAAACCGAAAAATAGGATTCTCGTTTACCTTGTTGCGCACTGGTTTGTTTCAACACTGCACAGGGTTCCCAACGGTTAACATTTGCTTTGAAAATTTCCCGTAATAAAATAGGCCCTTGCAGTAAGTACCAGGTAAGTAGATCGTAGACTGGGTGTAACTGCAAGAAATTAGGTGCTCCCGATTTTTATAAGCAGAGCAGTCTACACTGTACGATCAACCGTTACCTATCGCTGTTGTACATATCTGTAGATCGTTATATGTGATATTTCTGGAAACACCTAAAGATATGCTAGTGTCTGGTCGGTTCCTTTGACGCACATACCCTCATTCTTAACACACGCGATAAGCGCTTTGTCATTGGGTCATTCTTCTGTAACTGACGTTCGGTTTATCGAAGTTACCTTCATCCCGAATGCATGTTATACCAATACGACTCAATATAAATGTTATGATAAACGTTTCCCGTATGAAGCTGCCTTTTCTACTGGAACGGTGAAGTAACACCATCGTCTCATAAAAACATGAACGAAGATTCAGATTCAGTTCGTGGTGAAAATGTACACTACTGAAACGAGCTAACAAAAGCGGAAGTCAAGTTTAGTACCACTTTTTAAAAGAGGTTGACCGAAAAGTCTATCCGGATTAAAAAAAGTTGCGATCAAGTATTTTGTTTGCTTTATAACAATTTAACTATAACGGTTTTACCCCCAAAAAATAAAGTGAACAATAATAGTATCTGAGGCTATAGACTATTTATTAGTAGCTTATTGACTCTGGTGATATGCTCAAGAAAATCTCAAAGTTACCAGTGTCATAGTGTTCCAAAATTGACAATCTTCAGAAACATAACCGCTTTACATCCCCTATCCGTTATGTCAGTTTTATGCGGCAAGCATCGCATTCAAAGTTTCCACAGTGCTACGTCTTGCAGTTTCTGTATGAAACACACCACTTCCTTGTACTCTGACTTTTCGAAGATTCTGAATTAGTTCCGTAACTTGGCATAGAAACGGCGACTGTTTCGGCTCGTTGTAGAGCGGTATTGACTTTCAGAAAACAACTGTCTCCACTAGCAGATCGTTATTTAACGCCGTGCCGAACTGTTATGCTTAGACCCAACTGGTCTTGAATTCATCCAGTATGATAACACAATTTGCAGAGAGAAACCACACGGGGTGGTGCAACCTGTTGCATTGACGTCAAAAAGCATATTTCTAGGTGCGGACTCATTCAACGACCGACTGCGTGAATGAAGATGAGCAGTCGGTTGTAAGCATGATGAGAATAAGTATATTAATAACTGATTTGTCTGAAGCGGGATTTGTTGAATATGTTGTTGTTGTTCACTTACCAAGGCAAAAACGATGTGGACGCTAAGCATGTGAATCTTGTGGTGCTAATGATTGGTATAGTTACGATGACCTTATCCGTAGATGAAGCTAGGTTGTCTAAATTCTGACCAGGAACAAGCACCAGTGCTACTTGGTCAAGACTTGGTAGACGTTGTACAAACACTTGCTTCAGTAGATATTCGTTTGTGAGTTTGGATAACGAAATTAGAAGACTGGTTTTGCAAAATGGGTTTGTCACCCAGCACAGCTCGCATATGATGCAGGAGTTGGGAGGGATGACGTCTACAGATCTGCATATCGTTGAGCAGTTGCTATAGTCGTCTGTGTTTGGACACAGATATTCGATTCTTCAGTTCCCGTTTCAGAAATGCACATGGAGTATCTGTGTCGGGAATGACATTTATGTTCAAATCTTACTGCATAGTTTCTGGTTGAAGTTCAGCAACTACGCAATCAAATATGGTGATCTGTTTGTTAATACGACTTTTGCGAAAGATAGTTTCGATTTGCAGAAATCATAGAGCTGGGTCCGATTGCCAAAAAATGGGAAGTTGGGCTGACACTGGTGACACCAATAGGCCCTCAACGTTGCTGTCATCAATGACATTTTGATCCGTGTTTAGTGATGGAGGCATAACAACTAATGACAAACAATGAGCGCTGCAGAAACGTTAAGCGAATGGATCCCAAACTGAACTTGTGGCACAAATATGATACGCCGAATTGATCAAAAACGGGTCGCGACATCAATTTGTGGTGGAACTTTTAAGCATGATAGCTCGAGTACCGACTAACAAATAACGATATCATTAGTGAGTCGTTTGACAGATCTGATGGTTTACGTGAGACCCAATTGTGACAAACCAGGGATTCGGTTGGATTCGAACCAGCGACAGTAACAATTTCACTGTTCAGCAGTGGTTTTGGTGGATTCCGGCGTGAACTGTTTGAGAAATCTTCCTGGGGGCAGTTGACCCCTTGGATCACTTGGTGGGTTCCACATGAGACAGTGGGACGGGTAGATAACAGAGTCTAAACGTGGTTTCCGCACTCCCGGCGTGGCATGATAGCTCAGCTGATAGAGCGCCGGGCGCGCTTGGACATGTTTCTATCGCTGATTCGAGTCCAGCGGAAGCCCTGATTTTCACATATGGGTATCATCTAAATGAAGATATGAAAAATACTGTGTAGCGAACAAGCTCGTTTTCAGTGATTCATCATCAGGCTAAATACATCACATTTATATCACGAATTTTACAGGGGAATCATTAAAGGGGGTAAATGGGGAACGGGTAGTTTATCAGGTCAATCAGTTCAATGTCACGCTGCAATCAAGTACCCACTTGAAGTGTGGGTCTTGACAGGCTAACAGGGTGTGGGGTTGGCCATGGCAGATCCAACGCCTGAACAAAACGTTTCTGTGGGCACAGGGGTGGGTTGTACAGGCGAATTCCAATGGCTTCAGCGGTGGACAGAATCCTACGCTTCACTGCTCTCGACTGGGTGGCTTTAACTCGGTAGATTGGGCGAAATGCGTCCGTCACATTGACAGAGTGATTCGAATCCACCAGGTGCGATAGTATTGCACTGTTGACAGTTTTCGTTATTCCACTGTTCAGCCAAGCTGGGTGGTGTTCCCGGACCCGTTCAGATAAGCGTCTGGTCGTGCGGCCTACATAACTGGTTCTACAGGAACAAGTGAATGAGTATACACAAAATGAGGCTGCAGAAACAGGCACTTTATCTTTTAGTCGTGGGCACAAAACCGGATTGGATGTGAAATGGACACGTAATTTAGCCGCGTAGAACGTTGCACTAACTGCCCTTGTGAGTCTACGTGTGATAGTCTCAGCTAACGTGTCACCCTTGAAGGGTAACGCGATGTGTACAGTTTTCTTCTCCGCTTGATACAGTTGTTCCCTTTCATTCTGTTGTTGCATAGCTCTGTTTAAAAACCTTTCCGGGTAGCCGTTTTGTATGAATACTGTACGTATGAAAGCCAATTCTTCGGCTATAGTATCATCCGTGCAAATTCTGACAGCCCTGTCCGTCAAACATTTGATTAGGTTTCTTTTCAGGGCGAGTGGTACAAAACTATTGAAATGAATGTACTGACCATTCCACGTGCCCTTTCTATATAATGCGCGTTGAATTGAGCCATCCGCGCGGCCAATGAAAAGGAGTAAATCACTGTTTTGGACCCTTATTGTCCGAATTGACTTACATGCTTAATGTGGTGGCGTCCGTGCGGAACGCGTCCTGTCTCGCACAACAGTGTAGCTGTGTTCGTTTCCGAACCGGGCCCAACTGCGTCGTGCGTGTCCGCGCTTCGATCGCACCGAGTCACAGTCGGTTGGAGAATTCCAATTGGCTGCAGATGGTGGTGGAGACGATGTCCGCGCTCGTGTGTGCATGCGTTCGGACGTGCAAATGGGTTTTCGGGCTGGTCAAGTGTGTGAGTTCGCATGTGCAGTTGGGTGTACGGAACACTACCTACACTAGGCTGTCACGTGATGAGCCAACTGTTAGGGCGAAGCGACTGCTGTATTCGAATCTGCCATTCCTACACGTCTCGGCCCCCTTTTGTAGACTGGTTACCTCTGTTACTCGCTGATTGTGGTCTTGAACCTGCTTCGCCATGTTGCCCTTGACTGTTCTGTTTCCCCTCGATTTTAAATAACTGATGGGTGCTTTTCTCATAATGCTATCAGCTCCTATCATAATACAGTGAAAATCTGAAACACATTTAACTGCTTCTCCGATTGCGCGTCGTTCAGCTGTCGACGGAAGAACGTTACAGTGCATGATTTTTTATAACTCTGTTTCACCAGCGAAGTGCCATCATCCCGCACTGTGATTTTTGTAGTTTGAATAAAGCGGACAAACAAGTCTCGTGGTTTCGAAGTAGCTATTTTACATTACTGATGAGTAATCGGGGATTCGGTTAATTTCAAGTTGAACATCATCCACAACTGGTCGCAGGTGACGCATTCCCATAGACTTTCCAGTCGGCCCCTTTCGAACAGTGGAAGCACTAGACTCGAGTTTCGCTTTCGTTAGAGCTCGTTAATAGTGCATATCATCGCCACTGCCGGGAATTGAACCACAGACACGCTGTTCATGAGGCAACCGTGTTTACCACTGCGCCATTGACCTCACATTAGGCAAGACCGAATTATTATATGTGAACGCTCAACCACTTTCGCCTGTGAGTAATCATCAGGTTTCCCGATCGTCTCGATAGGAGACACAGTTACTGTCTGTTAACTCCGATCGATAACCCCGCGAATTTATGTCAACCATACACTAGACAGTTATTTGATGCATTGCAAGTAGAGTGATAATTCTATTTGCATGTTTATATTAATCGACAGAATTATATGGCCACTTCATATTGTAGAAACAACTGACATATGCTACACTTGATAGCCATCTGTTTTGTGCAATTATTGGTCAACTTCTACTCAAATGTAATAGACTACAGCTTGTTCGAATAGGTTTGTCAATAAAATAAATATAGCCAAAGATAACAAAAATGTCTGCGACTAAGTTATACTACCACCTTATGCACAGCAATCCTGTACATGTTTCGTCTTTTAGCATCAGTAATCCGACTTATTTATCGAGTATGTTTAGGTAGTGCGTGGGAACTCAGACCCTCGGGGTTATTACAAAGCAGAGGTACTCCTTAACGTCATATCTGCTGACTTAATAAGCATCAATGAGATTTAGATCAGGATCGTCTTGCTGAAAAATTACGCTCTCAGGTCAAATTGAAGAAACTAATAACAATACAAGGTGCCCGTATATCTGACAGACTAGTTGCCGGTCTGGTTTCCATCTAACATAGTGAGTTCTGTAGCTAGAAAGTTTGATTACACCTCTTATGTGAACAGCGTGCGTCCACCGTTAATGTGCAGTCGAAGCAGCATTTCCTCCTTCCGAAACGCATGCTGTAGACTTGTCAGTATGTTATGCACATTTGGTATGATTTTCCTGTTGGCACTTAAGCAAACGGAATGACACCTCTGGTCGTAAAACATGCTTTCAGCCGGCAAAAGGCAACGCAATGAGACTGGATTGGGATACTCTGCTGAATGGAGAATGTTCAGCCAATCAGACCTGACGAGCAAGATGTTGCAAACACACCTGTTGTGCACCAACGTGACAGATGATACCACTCAGCAGGTGGGCGAGGGCACATAATCGGCTCTCTCGACTAGAAACCTCTACTTGAAACGCTAAATTTGAACCAGTGCGTCTGTCTGACAGTACAATAAAAACTCGGCTCGCGGCTTCATTTACTGTTTTGTAGTATAATCAGTTTTCGAGCGAGCAATCTAACCAATGTTTCGTTGACTGCTTCTTGATAAGTTTTATTCACTTAACTACGAAAAGTAATTGTTGACCTAACATAAAAAGGAACATATTTCTAAAAATTGAATTTCTGTATAATTTTGTAGCAGGGTGTATTTAACATCAATCAACCACATACTCTGCATATTGGATATTTTTGAAGGTCATGAATGTTTTGAATACTGGCGAAACTCTACAGTCATTTGCACTTTTTCGTCCCTATTCTTGACTTTAATTTCTGACCATTTCAGACTGCCTTATGTGTGATCAATCCATTCGGTGATGATGATGAAGATTTTTGTATTAGCAGTATACTGGATTATATTCTCGAAACAAGCTATCGTACGGTGTACATGCGCAAGGCTACATTCCCGAACTGTATGTCTTTTCTACCGAGAACGCAACCTGATGAAGAGTCGAAAGACTTGGAAAACTTTTTAAACCAAGTCTACTTAGAACCAAACTTAGTCACATCGTGAGTTCATTTTGGTGTCATACTGAATTACAGTATATCGCCTACAATAGAATCGAAGTTCTGACAACCTAAAAAGGATCAGCTTAGAATCAAGAACGCTAGAGGTGATATTAGCGTCGAGATAGGCTTGCATGCACTAATGGAGTAAATTGTAACCACGTGTGGTTCACATTTGTAGCCTGTTAAGTTAGATCTGCGATCAGGCTGGAAGTGCGCCTGTAGAACTTACTATTTTCAAGTAGTCAGAAGGTTTGGATGAGCGCCATAATCCAATTGTATAGGTGATCTGTTTTGTTTCCTCAACTGAATGAATGCCCAGTTGTGCTCTTATTTTATCGTTGACTGTCACTTACACCCTTTCTAATATGCTTTACAAACGACAGTGCTGGACGATACTGTAGTCGAAGTTGTGACTAAGTAAAAAACAGTTCTCCATGAGGCAGCTGCGAAGGTCCTGATTGAAATGATAGATGTGCAACGTTTAAGAGGAATACTAAACTCTATACCCTAATTTATCTATACAACAGAGTTCACTCAACTGAAAACTGGTACTAGTGTTCTTACAGTAAATTGCTGTTCCATTAATGGTTGCCGACCTTTTCATGACAAAGTCACTATCTACACAGGCAGTTACACAGGAATTCTCAGTAGCACAGAAAATCGTCCGGATACTTGGACTAGAGATACAAATACGAGGAAAAAAAACAGGGAACTGAACACGCGGTAACTTTATATGTTGCAGAGATCATGCAAAGTCAAGCCTGTCATGGGTGCAGTATTGCTGCATACGAATAGGTTGGACAACTGAGGTCCCCGTTGTAGCTTGGGTACGACGTTATGGGGGCTCAGGTTGTCACGGGACTGTCTGAATATTTTATCCATCGTTACTATATCCCGTTTGGTTCAATTCTGTTCGACTCCATTCCGTGCGAACACCACTGTCCTCGTAAACAAGGTGGTCTAGTTTTTCCCAAAATAAGTGTCAGATTTGGCTGACCGATCGATCACTGGACATCAGTATGAGGCCAAAGTGTGTGGTTTTCTGTCTAGCATGTCCCTCACTGTCAAACACATGTCAAACACGGCTGCACAGTTCAGACTATATTGTGATTCCATTCTTGGAAAATATATCTGACAATATTTGACTTGAACAAATCCCATCATCCTCCCTATGCAATCAATACGGTGTTGTCCATTCATTGCAGTAAACAAGAGACTGAGAGAAGCGATTACGGTGATTGTATCAGTGAGACTACTACAGAACCCGTCGTCTCCCTGCCAATACTTTGATTGAAGTGAGTGTTTAACTTTGTAATTTGTGATAGCACAAATAGTATCTGTTTGCAGGTCGTGGCTTGTAGAGTACACAAGCCACATTTAATTTGGTCATAAAATCAGGTCCTTTTAGAAGTATGAAACAGTGTAAGATTTGGCGTAATTTCCGTAAGTGATCATGCATTGTGCAGTGGACTACGGAGTTCTATAAACCAGTGGTATATTTTAAAAGTAACTCGAGAATGAGTCACCGTTTTATAAAGTTGTGGACGATTTTTTCATTTTGACCATTCAAATGAATACTGGTGCACAGTTCGATGAAACTGCTTCCTTATTGATGTCCTGCCATTACCTTACGTGTTAGTAGGATATTGATGATGATAATCTTAATGATATTATGGTGATGTTGACGGCGACAATGATGATGGTGAACACAGTGAGTTGAAGGAGTGGAACAATTTCGTAGCTGTAGGCCGGGCCAGATATTGGTGGTCTCATTATTATTCGCTGTCATTTGAACATTTTATCCCTTCAATTTACCTACCCCTTCTGCTGTAGTCTGCTGTTGCAACTTAGCAGGCTATACTGCAGAATTTGTAAATCTTGGAGTTACACTAGTAGACACACTTGTAATGTAGAACTTGCTTTATACCATGTCTAGAGCAACCAACGCGCTCAGTCAATAGGGTATTCCTTGCTGATTTGTCTTACGATATCCTGCCACTGCAGAAGTCTTCTGTTAACTAATACCAGTGACTTTCTGGGGCAGCGAAAACTGTGTACGTTCTGACACGGGTTGGTGTGCCCAGACCTCGCTGCCATATAGGAATGAATTAGGCACGAAAGTTTGATGCACTTTTATTTTGGTGTCAGTGGCCATCTTACATCATTTGAAGGTTAGGCTCAGTATAGTTGCTATTTTTCGGACAAGCTGTTTACTCTCATTGCTGATAAAAATATTGCTAAATATTACGAGCTGAAATGCTACTCACTGTTATTGCTGTTTTGCGTTAGGCCACAGCTTCCAGCCCGATCTGGTGAATTAGGTTGATATCTCGCGCAAAACTCCGACACAAGTCAGACTTACACTCTTTAGTTTGTACATAGTTCTACTGTTTTATGCTGCAAACTTTTAATTTGACTTATTTACTTCAGCGCGCAACATTTAACTTGATGTCTTACATTATGACTTTACGGAATTGCATTTAAAATACTCGTAAATCAGCCTGATTTTGCACTATCGTGGTCAGCTTTCAATTTACAACGCTCCCTATCCGCAAGACTGTGAAGCAACACGTAAAGCAAACCCTCTAAAATGAGCAGTTTTACGATTAAAACAAAACGGAACCAATGATAACCATAAACCGCACCGGTGGGTACAAAGTGGTTATGTGGCCATTTAGCGCGATCGGCGTCCAAGATGCCAAGCGGAACCCTGGGAATTTGTCATCTTGTCTTTGCTCAAAGAGTGATGTCATCAATATAATCGATATTGAATCTATTTTCCCCACTGTGAATTGGGCGAACTGGGTCTGTAAATTTTTCCGTATGCACGATCAGTGACGGGTAGTTCATTATTGCAACACCAATCAAGGCATACGGAATACGCTTTCCAGTGCTAGAGAAAAGAAAGATACTGACCTGCGAGACAAGAGTTAGTGGCAGATGTTGACAGTCACTTGAGCCCAGCTGAGTTCTACTGTCGTGTATTCAAGACTCAGTTGGCAGAGAGGCTGCCGCGTTTTTGTCGTTGGATCGAGTCCAGCCGAAGCTTAGTTTTGGCATGCTTTTTACATGTAGAATTTCATCACCAAGTTCTTGAGGAATCTGGCTTCATGCTGCGCAGAAAAGTGATTTGGAGGAGGTAGAAATCTGTATAAGCTTGATCTGAGAAAAATTCGTTCGTTCTCGTTTGAATACATTATTATGTGCTTTTCAGTGAAGAAATACATTGAATCCGTAAAGGTACTTTCGACGGCTACATCAGCTGCTCAACTAATTTGACGAAAGCCAACGTGCACACAGTTACTCCATGTTGCACATATACAATACGAACTGAATTGCGCAGAACACTGCAGTTATTTGGGCGGTTACTGGAACAATGTTCTCATCAATGATAAAAACATACTAAGTTTTTAGGGTCCCAAATGTAACTCATTCCGCCGCATTCATTACTACTCATACTTAGTACTGTAACCCCCAGACTCAAACCTATACATTCAAACCGTTACACATCAATAGTGTCAACTCGTTTGATGATGTAACGTTTGCAATCCAGATGTTCAGTTTAGCGAAAAAATCGAATACCTAAAGGAACATTAATGGGTCAAGTCTTAATGCTATAACAGCGGTTCATTCATGGTTCCCCTAAAAAAACGACAACAACGGAGTTAGAAATTCCAGTCAGAATGTACACGTCAGCTTTTTACCTAGGTACGTATTAGGTGTATTCCTCTCTCTTTTCGGTCAGATACACGGTGAAAACTTCAACTGAAAAAATTGTAGGTATCGAATATCGATCGTTCGCAGTTTATATAAAACGTGTGAATGGTCGGATCGGACAACACGAAACTCTGACTTGAATCCCATGAAGTGAACAGACGGGGCGTTTAACATGAACGAATAACACTAAACATATAAGAGGGTGTCACTATTAAGAAGGAGTGAGAGAAACACTCGTGGAAGAATGACGGAGTACCTAAGGTAACCAATAAGCCCGAAAGTTGTATTTCGTCTTCAAAAAGGAATGAACAGTATATGTTTTTATTAATATTTCAGAATTTTGATTCAGGCTGGGACTTCTCAAAATGATCCTATATTTGTTTCACATCCGTTCGTGCGTTTTACGGTATCTGTTGATCTAATTCTGCTTTATTTATGAAAACTTTCCACAAAAACTTCAAGTTTCATGTCTTCGCAAGGTTCCACTAAAACTAGATGTCATACCTCCGAAACTGATCGATACAGTGCACGTAACGGGTGACCTCGAAGATATTTTCAGTGCAGAGGTAAAAATTTCGGTTGATATTGGTACCTGAATCCTAGGGAATATAAGACTAGTGTGTTAATTACCGCATATCTTTGGGGCAGAGATTCATTTTTCAACCCGAACCGTTTCTTTTGCAGGATTTCAAAAATAGACTGTTTTCATATTCAGATCAACTTTCCATGAAGATGAATACAATCACCTTGAACCAAAACATAGAGAGGTTTTCTTCTGTTTCTCATTTTAATGCAACAAACCTTGTATTTCGCTTCACTCTTCACTTTGTCTGAGTTTAATTCATTTTCATTCCACTCTTAAGAACATGTAAACTTTGATCGCAGTTGTCATGACAACTAATTTGTTTAATATTCAAATATACGTTTTTTAGAAGAACTGTTTTGTCACAGTGTGCACTGAAACAAACAGATGAACAAGTGTGAGTATACATTCTTGAGCAAAAAAGTGTTATTGTTGGTAGAAAAAAACATCATTCAACATATATCATCATTATCATCATCATCATAGACAGCAATACATCAGTGGTTCACACTGATGCTTAACTGCCACACCTATGAAGAAGAAGAAACAAACCCTGTTTAGGAAGAGAAAAAAAAGGGAGAGGGTAGGGGACCTAACCCCCAAAAATAGCTACGTCTACATTCAAACATACAACATCAGGGCACCTACACATTGCAAACAAACAACCAAGCTGTAAGTGAAAGTAAGGCTTCATCAGCAAGACAGCTTCCTCACGGCTTTCACTGCCCCGCGTCATTAAGTACACTCACTTCACAGACAACTCGGACAAACAACGAAAACATTCACGCCACTGAGCTCGGTTAGTCGCCATCTCACCTAAAGTTTCAAGCCACCGACTCTCTGAGTCGCGAGGGCTCCAACCCGGGAGACGAACCCGATCTACAGTAGCCAACCCCTTCGTGAACGATCTCATTTGTCTACGCCAGGTCATCATCTGTCCACCTCGCACCTTGCGCCAATCGATCGCAGCGTCGGCAAACAGTGCTCGGTTTGGCAGACGACTAGCCGGCATCCCCAGTACATGACCTAACCATCTAAGTCTGTGCAAGTGTAAGGACTGAACGAAAGATCTCGTTTGACAATCTGTACCAAACCCCCGCTTCCTAACCTCATCGTTGTTTATTCGTTGGTGCCACCCGATACGAGCGATTGAACGCAGACATCGGTGGTCAAATACCTGAAGACGGTTC
>JTDE01000287.1:69201-82406 GCA_014338405.1 Paragonimus skrjabini miyazakii
TTCACGTCCTCTATTCGGATCGGCCATGTTTCGCTGCCGTAAAGTAACACAGCCCTCGCTGTCGTCTGATATACGCGACCCTTAAGTTTCAAGGAAACACTTCTGTCGCCATAGGTGCCTCAGATTAGTAAACACCGCCTTAGCCTTAGAAATACGCGCCTCTATTTCACCTCCGCCGCCGCCGCTGATGCAACTTCCCAGGTATACAAACCGGTGAACAACTTCCATGACTTCATTATCTAACAATAAACCTACGTAATCACAGCAATCTTGCAGAAGCACTTTGCATTTCGAGGCTGCAAAGCGCATTCCGAAGTACTTAGCAGAACGCGAAATTGCATTCAGCGTTGCTTGTGCCGTGCGATTTTTGTCGATCCTCACTTATAAACTGACACTCCATGACCGGTTTGACTGATTAATTTGGGTTATTTCGAACGAGATTCAAACCGATAGCGTTTGTGCCATCATTGAAACTATTGAATCGTCACCTTGGCTACGCGCTTAGTCACTTGACTCAAAACTAAGAAATCAGAAGAGACCCGGCGGCACTGTTTATTGGACGAACGAGACAAGACTTAGGCCACAGAAACTTTAAATGTATAGAACAAAACAACTATCATAGATGGCTGACAGACACAGAGCGAGTCAAATGAAACAGTCACATATGGCAGCCAGAGTGTCGGAACAGATCAAGTTACAAGGGACATCAGAAAGTAACGCGAGAAAACAGTCCAGATAACGCACAGGTGTTCGATCGCACACCTGCATATCATACCATACCATACCATACCATCCGAGCTGGACCGGCCGATCGACGTGGCTTGACGTGTCCTGGCTGTCACGTTAGGAGATGCGCCCCCTAACAGAAACTCTTAATATTCCTCTCTGTAACGAAACGATTGATTAACGAACAGAATAAATCTATGTGTTTGGAGTGTAAAACACTGCACTAATGACATATGGAGCCGTTGTCCTATCAGCACACACATTATGCCCGTCTTGGCAACGTAGTTGTGTCATCAACGTACGATGAAAGGCAATACGAAATGTTCTGTCTAGCAACGATCGAGGTGTTGTATGACAAGTTCTCATTCTGACCATCTTCAGACGATAAATACATACACTAGCAAAACCAATCAGAAGTAGAATGCTATCTTGAGGTTAGACGTTCAAAGAGTTACATCGTTGTTATTTATTAATATTCGCCATTAGTTTATGCATCAGAAGTTGACAATGTCTGTGTATGTCTGATTTTCTCCGGAACACAATAGATAGAAGGCGCTGGCTTCTGCAAAATGAATTGGAGAGACAGTTATGCGAAGAGTACCTATAAAAAATGTGTTAAATGGAAATAAAAGAATGAATTGACAATGGATAGTGAGCCAAATCACAGCCTTTTGAGCACATAGCCAGCATAATTAAGTGAATACCTTACTACATTTGGCTACATACAATCGTGTTAGGCTGAGCATGGTTTCATTCAGCTGGAGTGATCTCGAAAATCAAACTTCTGAAGCCGTAGTTACAGTGCAAACGGACAGCTTGTCCATTCTTATCATCTAGTGTCAACAAGACACTGGCATAACAGTCGTTCATTTTGGCAGGTCGAAAGTATGTCGGTGACTTAACCAACGTGGTTTGCGCTGCATCACTTGAATTTCCACTCACACACCACACATCCAGTATAAAACCGAAGGAATAAGACCAGTAGGTGTGTGAGTGAGGCTTTTATGTTCAGCTGGTCAATACTGGTTAGCCAATTGAATGGCTTGCAGGAAAAGGAAACCTTTATTTTCCAAAAAATAAACACACAGAAAGACTTCAGCGACAAGATCTATACTGAGGATAATGATATGTAAAATGTAACACAAGAAGCATTTCAGTATACGAGTGCATCTAAATGCATCCTAGGGATGATAACGTGAGTGAGTGACTTTTAGTATGGTACGTGGTGGTCACATCTGTTGTTCCGACGCTAAACGCAGACATTCATGAATTATATGAAATTACGTGAGAAGTACTAGCTAGTATTATGTAACAAAATGTTTATCTGAAGGTGACTGTAAATTACGCATGTTGCCCACGTCATTGATATAACAAATCAAAAGTGAAAATCACGCACTTTTCATCTCTCGTTTTAGCTCTGGTTGACTTCTCTTGTTCATCTTTTCATCGACAGTAAGCCTTACGGTAGAAGTACAAACTCTATTGTTGCATTTGTAAGCGGTAGCGTCATTCTTAAGCGCGTGGACAAATGTGTCGTTGGCCGTTGAAGGTGCGACCAATCAGAACGCAGACGAGTGTGATGCACACAGGCGGCCTTTATGCGTCTACAGCAGTTATATTGATTTTTTGTTACTCCCATTTTCTTTTAGTGAGATATTTTTACGAAGTCTCTTCCTTTGGAGTTTGATACCTTTGCTCTTACCGTAGTATGTGTATTAGATCAATTCCTACGCGATAGTCAGCTCCGAACAGCATGAAAGAACATCAATCGAAAATTGGGTCAAATTTTTATAAATAGGCAACTCCTTTTTTTGTACTATTACAGAGCTACTGTAAAAGATCCACTTCTTAATCTTCCCGACTTACTCACGTCCTTTGTTAAAAAATTGCACTTTACGAACCAGTTTAAGATAGCTACAGGCCTAGAAATATCTTGTTTTTTACTGGGCGCGGCATTTAACAATGATAGTTTCTTTGTTTTTGCCAGTGCGAATAATGGTACCCCATAGGTACGAGGATCTAGGTGAATTTTGCTCATGCTGACTGTAGCACCTTCTAGAATAAAAGTATCTGAAAGTAAAACACGGGCGATCATTCCCCTGATCGGTGAAATTTCATTAGTTTTGGGCAACCTTGTTATGGTGGCAAAATTGTGATTGTTATTGTACCACAATTGCTCACACCTCCCAGCATCAGAGCATAATGCAGTGCTTGTATCTGCACAGAAATTGTCATTCTGGCTAGACATTGTTACACATCAGTTGTTGGTTTCGCCATACATAACCACGTCATCATTTATTTACAAAGGTCATGAGCCTGATCAGAAAGTATTTTGGCTCGAGCCGCCGCTCACTTCAACACTGATGTGGAGTAGCCTAGAAGATAGATTTACAAAAAGGGATTGGAATTGATAAAACGAGACTAAGTGGAAGAACCAGAAGTGGTATGACTGCAACACGAATAACGTTTCTGATCAACTAACACTCGTGCTAAGACTCAGGCTGCGTTCTGATTGGTCCCGGCTCCATCACCCAACGCCTCAATCATCCACACACGTAAGAATGACGCCACTGCTTGCAAATATCAGAATAAAGTACGCACTTTACATGTGTCGTGTTTTCTCTGCTGCTGCTGTTATTGTCTTTATGGCTTAATGTTGATTGCATCGGCATAGGGACGCACCAATGAAGACCTAAACCGAATGGGAGAGAGCTACTCAGTCTAATAAATGGAACAGTCAGGGTATTCGCATTTCGTAACTACGTTGCCGTTAGACCATTACGCCATTTTATCCTGCCGTTCGTCGTCCCAGTACATAATGCCCGGCATGGTAAACGCTCAGTCGACGTGCGGAGTGCGTGATCCAGTCATCACACGTAATATATTCTTTCCTAGCGTGTTGATAACGATCGTTTATTGCGTCACATGAACGAATACTGTAAGAAAGCAATTGACTTTTACTGAAGATTAATCATATATAAAAACTGTAAAATAATCCTAACAACGTTATCCTCCTGTCCAAAGTTGTTACTGTACAGCCAGAATAAGGAGTTAATTCAACGTTAGCCTATCTGAGAACTGGATACGCGTCACCACTTAAGTTATCGGACGTTAGCAGCTGGTCCATTGGTCAATTCATTTTCATGCTACCAATACTCTGTTTCGCATTCGTTTTGTCTCCATCATTCTGTAAGGAGTTAAACCGACCGGTTTGGTAGAAGGGATTAGTACATCAACTTGCGTAGCAGAGCATACGGAGGTTCGTTAAAGGACTCCAATGACTTAGTACTGCCCGCACGCGCTATTTGGGGGGGGGGGGGAATCACTGGATTACATGCAGTCTCGCATGTTTCGTGCACACCAAATTCGACCGAGAAGAACTACAGCCAAACAGAAGAAGAAGGGCTCGCGCTCATATTTGCAATTAGAAACTTTCACAAAATGTTGCACGGACGGAAGTTTACGTTATACACAGACCATAAGCCTCTCCTGTCAATTTTTGGTACAAAAAAAGGTATTCCACCTCACATTGCTAATCGATTACAGCGATGGGCTACGATGTTACTGGGATACAATTTCGAAATCCGGCTCAAGAAAACATCTAGTTTTGGGCACGCAGATGCATTATCTCGTCTCATAGCAAAAGAAACAGCCACAAGGCTTGATGAAGACTCAATCATTTCATCAATATCAAGAAATGATGAAATTTACAAAGCTTTTTCAGACACAATCAGTAATCTGCCAGTAACTGTCAGAATGATGGCAAAAACAACAGAGAATGTTTTGTTACAGCAAATCATGCACTGCCTCAAGAATGGTTGACCAACTGGTTCAATAAATGAGAGGTTGAAACAATTTTTCGCCGTAAGGAATTACTTACCATGATCAACGGACTGTAAGGTGATTCCAACAGTTTTACAGCAGCGCGTATAAAGGCAGTTACATTCGGGCCATTCTGGTATTAGGCGCATGATTTCGGTGGCTTGCAGTTACGTTTATTGGCCAGGAATCGACGGCCAACTGGGGAATTTGGTTCGATCTTGCAGAAATTGCGCAATGGCGGCAAAAATGCCTGTTAACTTTGAACTATACTCATGGCTCAAGGCTGACAAACCGTGGTTCCGGGTTCATTTTAATTTTACGGGCCCATCGAAAAGACTTTTCATTTTATTAGCTGTCGATGCACACTCAAAGTGGCGAAGAGTTTTTCCCACGCGAATCGCTACAACGTCAACAACCATTTCTCAACTTAAACGATTATTCGCTTCATTTGGTCTTCCGGATGCTTTAGTGACGGCCAACGGACGACAGTTCAGTTCAGTGGCATTCCGAGCATATTGTGCCAGCAACGGCATTCACCACGTATTCACGCCAGTTTATCACCCAAATCTAATGGCCAAGTGGAGAGATTTGTAGATATGTTTAAGAGGGTCTTACAGAAATTGGAATGAGAAGGTAAAGTAGAGGAAGTAATTGATGTTCTCATGAGGGCCTACCGTTCAACAGCTAATCCAACGATACCGAAACAGCAGTCACTGGCTGAAGCATTTCTGGGACGACAGTTAGGAATTCCACCTTATGCTAAACGCCCAAAGATCAGTACAACAGAGAGAAATGGACCAACGGAAGCGCAGTTCAACAGGCATCATGGAGCACGTCCCAGATATTTCCGACCGGGAAATGCAGTCTATGTGCGGAATATGTGTCACACTGGAGAAGTATGGCTACCAAGCCTAATTGTCAATCGTAAGTGTAATGTTGTCTACCGAGCCAGAGTTGGAAAATTCATCTGGACACGTCATGTCAATCACTTGAGACAAAGAGTCGATGATAGTCAGGACTACTAACAGACCAACGATCAACTACCCATTGACATATTGGTAGATACATTCTCGTTAACGCCAACTTGCCACACACCCCCAGTCACCTCAGACAACTTGGATCTTCGCAAATCTAATCGTGCTCGTCAGCCAATCAAACGTTTGTGTTAAGCTCAGAAAACATTCTTATGACATGCAATTAACTCGCTTTTGTTGAAAAGAGAGATGTTGCGAACGCGTTCCCACTGTTTGCAGATGGTCGATGTACTTTTATCCTAACGCCTGACTATTTGTCTTACCAGCCGTTGGTTGTCCAGTTAAATTGGACCAATGGATTTCTGCTTTCTGATTGGTTGATAGTCAGACTGATCATGATTATGAGTAACATAACACGTTCGTTCTGGTCGCCTATTGTGTGGCAGAAATTCAGTGAACGCTCCCAGGTCTCGTGTTCTGATTCCGCACTGCTGGTAGGGTTATAACACACAACATCCCGCATTTTTTCCATAGGATTCATCCACATAAAATTTTGCTGCAAAAACAAGTGATTTGGTTTTAATAATAAAATAAGTATCCTTAAAAGATGGGATGATCGTGCGGTTCCGGAGAGAGTATAGTGAAAATGAGTTTTGCTTATAACATGAAAGTGTTTCTGTCTGTCTTAAAATACCTTTCTGCCTTCTGGTACACACGCACGCCTACTTCAATATGTAGTTAGTAACGCACAGAGCCGACCCCCGAGAGATACATTATACAACAGAAATTTATGGCCTTTGTTTTTAGTGTATCTCGTTATCCGAATACGTTACCACTTTGAAAGATAGCAGATGAGAAGAGACCAATTTTAAGAGTACGTCATGATCACAGATGAATAGAAGCTACAATATCTTGAAAAGGAACGTGTTTGCTCGAAGCCTTTGCTGTTACAAAAAAAGCGGACGGTTATTATTACCGTAGTTTGATTCCAGTTAATTTTCCAAATCGTACAATATTCAAATAAACAAAATTTGCGCATGTTTTTCTAAAATCGAATTCTTTTGTTCTGCTGAAGAATAATCCAAAAGAAAATAGTAGATGTGTGTGTGTGTGTGAGATGCATAGCAAAAGTAGTGCGTTGTATAAACAAGAAAAGTATCACTGAGCGTTACTCACATGTGCTGGGAATTAAGGAGGGAATCACAACTGATAAAATCAGACCAAGAAATAATCAGTCAGATGAGCGTGCGTTTGTGGACAAAGGAGTGTAATGCATATCACTTTTGAGTTTCAGGAATTGGTGGTTGGTCTGTTTCGTATTTGAGATAGTCGTGGTTGCTGAAATAAAAACGCAAGTATAATCGACAATGATACAACTGTGAAGTCAAAGGGTGAGTTGCTGGGATTGAAAATACATGCACCAGTTAGACAGATGGTGATGTATGGACGCTATGGTGAAATGACACAAGGGGTACACTGGTGAGAACTTGTGCCAGAAAGGTTGTGCTTTATTTAATGGTCCTCGAAATCTGGGGCTTAGACTCGGTTTCCGCGTAACTTTTTATGTATTTGGTACTTGTTAAGATCGCATAAAGTAAAACTATCTGATTCAAGAAGAGAAATAACACTCAGTATTATAAAGTAGTTCAGTCGCACCATTCATCCCTTGATTTGGTGCACTGAGGAAGACTGGACTACCATGGTTTTTTCGAAAGGAGTTGCTTAAAAAGGCTAAGTGAGTTAGATAACTCTTATCAACTGTGAGTGCTGTTCAATTTATTTTTCTATTATTGTTGACGGCAAGTCACTTGTTTCTTAGGGGCTAACAAGTTGATTGATAGGAACATACACAATATTTCCCCCCTATTAACCTAGTGTTGTGTACTGTGCGTTGATTCTGGTTATATAGCCTCCTGCCTGCTACATCACATCTTCCCCAGAATATGTTACTTCCGTCACTAAATATTTAGCACCTACGTATTTTTCACACAAAACTATCGTATCATGCAATACCACCTCGGGACTGGTGCCACGCCTCAAAGACACCTTGCCTAGGTTTTCTTCGTCTTTTTGTGTTTATTCTCTCACCTGTTGTTGTCAAGCCGGTTACGTTGGGAAAACCACAAGGCGGCTATCAGAAATGATTCGTGAACACCTCCAAACTGGTTCGATAAGGCCCATTTCCAGTGCAATCGGTTCTCATCTAATCGACACTGATCATCGAATTGAGCGGGATGAAGCCTTCTGAGTCATCTACAAGGTTCGCCAAACCCACTGCAGAGCTGTCAGATTGCGACTCCTATCAACTGCCAAGGCAATTGCTATCAGACTCTACAACTCTTGTCTGTGTGCCCAAAAACAGTTCGTGCAAACCCCACATCTCCCTTAGCCAACTATTCCACAGCCACTTGAAACCCAAGCAGGCGTGAACCACTTGACACCACCGAATGCATGTCTCATGGCAGGCACGAATGATAATGCCACACACTCACCAACACTCTCATCTCTCTCCAGTAGATTGTGATCCACCCCATGTCTATGATTCTAATGATCTTATTTGACTTGTTCTAATTTTCCACACATAAAACGCATGTACCCTATGTAATTGTAAAAGCCCGATGAAAATGACAGAAAACAGCTGTTCTCAAAGTTGACTTCCTAGGGATTCTATAGAAATAGAGAGAGGATTGAAACTGATAAGATAATAACCGCATTGGCATTATTACACAACCCTCTGAATGCTTTCCTAATAATCCGTTCAGTTTTACCGCGTAGACAGAATTTTAAGAGATAGGACTGTTGTGATGATAAACATCGTGACCTTTTAAAAGAGGGATTGGGGTCCGAACTGTGATCCGTCGGCATATCTGTGGTATGTAACCTCTCCAGGATCCTAAATTCTTATGGAAGCTCCATGAAACGGATGAACGTGTTCTCCCTAGACAGATTAACAGAAAGTGCCAAAGACTAAGATCAGGAAGATGTGCACTTAAGTGTTAGTCACCTTCGAGGAGATTACACTAGTGTGCTGAGTGATAACTTGGTTAGAAAAATAAAATCTCAGCATATTCCTAAACTAAGTTATTTCGAGCTAGATAGGTCTGTGAAGTTTGGGTGAGCCAACTGAATTATCGTTAAAGACGTGCAGAAGGACGCATCACAACTGAATGTACAGAAAGATGTTGATTTCGTACGTAACGTGGTTTAAAAAAGACATTCATGTCTGCGACCACGGGTTCATGCATATGTACGAATAGTTTGGATGCCAGATTGATGGCATTTTTACTGTTCATGGTTTAGAAGTGCCGCCAGAAAAGTGTTTGCTGTATAAACAGTCCATTTCTGTTATAAGTTGAACGGAAGTGTCCGTAACAGTCAGTGGTGGCGAAACCAGCTAATCACGAGATAGGGAGATTATCTTTTTTTGAGGACAAAAATCAGCGCTCAGAGTGTACACCATTTTATTTGTATGTAGGAAGTGGACAACGTGTGAACCTAAATATTTCTCTGTTTGTGACCTTGTTGCCACTACTATTATTCGCCGTTGTAAGTAGGTTTTCATTATATCACTAATGGAGCAAACTGCCGAGACTCCTGGAATTGTGGCGAAACTAGTCTACTGATCGTAATTGTTAAGTAGTTTTCTGGTGAAAGCTGTGCAGCAAACCGTTAAACGGGAATGAGACAATGCACATTTCCTTCCATGATTAAAGGGGATCAACACTTCGTAAGTGCGTGACAAAGGTTATCGGGAAAGCATGAATCGATAAGAAGTCAATCAAATAATGGACTGTTTTGAGATCATTTGGGTGAGGGGAGTATCACGTCAAAAGTTGTGGCTTACTAGTAGCCCAATGCATTTTTTTGATAGATCAACTCTATAAGACCACAAAAAGAAGCATAACGCAAAATGTGAATATTTTGTTCAGAAAATATCTATCTCCCTTGGGTCAGAGAAAAGACTTACTTTCCCCTTTCATAGACTGAAATCGATCAGCCGTTTGTGATTGGTCTGCAAACAAGCAACCAACCATCACAGTCCCAAAAGAGGTTGAAAGAGGCCTATGCAAACGGCTGGCCCCAAAGACTATCAACGAATTGGCGTACAGCTGTTTGAAGTTAGCTGAGCCACATCAGCACCGCACACACCGCAGAATCAAACATACCGCCTGTGAATAAGTGGGTATGTGTCTGGACCGTAATCTTCCGCTTATTCGTGGGCCGTGGGCTAGATTCCGGGGCGTGCATGGTGCTGATGGCACTCAACACGGTTAAAACAGCCGAACGCCACTTCGGCATTGGTCACTCGAGAACAAATATTCGCAAAGCGGGCTTGCCGGGCACTGCCGTGATGCATTTGGCGTCATAAAAAAGGGCTCAACTTCAATGAAATGGATCATTTGTAAACGAATGTCTGGGACGGTTATTTTCCATCGGGTTACGTGTTATGATGAAGTGGGTGAAACACTAAATGACCGCACCACGTTACGATGACTACCTTCAAATTTGTTTGCTGCCATCAGTTCCTCTTTAACTGAGAGTTATCCGGTGGTGAGTGCTAAACCCACTAAAACTGTAAACACATTCATAACTATTTTGAAGCAGTTCTGTGTCCGATTGTACTTTGAGTCATATATGACCTCGACAGGCAGAACTAAAGGTTGAATAATTATTTCAACATAATTCGCAGTACCTGAGTTCTAGTCCTGTTTATACTTTTCAGTTTAATACTTTCACATCATCAACTTGACTTTTAAGTGCACCCTATCGTGGTGTCATTAACCCACTGCTGAACGTAATTAAATAACGACAGTGTTGGATAGAATGGGGACAGGATACGAGATGCACAGACTACGATTGCTAGAATCTTAGAGAATGTACAATTGAATACAGATAACAAACGCCGACATACACAGGTTGCTGATATCTAGTAAGTATTTGTGAAGTTTGTTGACAGTTAATGTCACTCGGTACTTACGATTCGCAGGGCCTTTTGCAGTTAAATGCAATTTTCAACTTTAAGAGACACTATGTGCACAGCTTAAGCTAACCTTCTCAATTCTACATTAGGACCACGATATCCATTTGTGGTGTGTACAATCAACCGTTATTTTTATAGTATATTTTTATACATGTTTGCATTCACTCTACTAGTAACACTATCCGTACCTTTGTCTCAGAACAAACACTACGTTTTGACTCTACTGGTTGCCACGACAAGAAACGAGAGTTTCTGCATAGCACTTCTAGCTTATCGTTTTCTGCTGAATTATTGGCTGATAAAGTAATCATACAAGGACACATTTTAGGTGTGCTTTTCTACCAACCTTCTAACACACAGCGTCTTGCCTCCTAAACTGTGTGTGAAATATTTATTCGATGTCGTCCGATTCTAACATCTGGTGCTGTCTTCTTTTTGTATGTGGTGATCTTTTCAACCTAGCCGACTTTGTCTTGTCTATGGGTTGTTGTGCTTTAAAGGATACGCATTCTATTTCGTTTGTACACATACTTTTACACCTAATTGTTATCATCATAATTTTCTAGTGTTACTTGTTTTATAGCTGACTAAATAACCACGTAGTTCTGGTGCTTCGCGAAAATAAGCAGAGCTTACCGAAGGTACGTGCTCCAGGTAGAAATCGATGAAGTTTTCATTTGAAATAAGCCGTTTCTGTGTACCATTCAAATGTTTAGAATAAATATCGCGATTAACTCTATATAGAGTACACAAAATCGGTCGTTAACGTTTACTACTGATAAATAGTCAATAGTAAGAGTTTCAACAAAGATTCGTGTCTTGTTCACTTTGGCCTAACGAACCAAACCCAAACTGAGATATGCAAACAGTCGGAATTATTGAGCAGACTCAGTTCTACAGTTTAGGATTACCAGGATTATATCCTTGGTGAAAGGTTTATTGCAAAATCAAATGTAAACAATATAATTTTCAAGTTGAATTAAGCTAATGGGTGATAGAAAACCACTGAGCGAAATATAACATGCGTAAGTTTGTTTATGAAAAGTTTATCATTTGCTCTGTGGGTTAAAAAACAGGGATTCTATCACCCTTTCTGTCAGTATAGTGGATTCGATGGAGTCCACACTGAATGTCTGTTTTATTGGCCAATAGAATTAGGTTACAGTTTGTGACCGAAGAAATATGGCCACTAAACTGTGAAACATAAGATGGCTTAGGCACAAAGCATACTATATCAAGCCGAGCGCTTTGGATGGATCTCCCTGCTCCCTGAAATCGCCGTTATTTAATGATAACATTCACACTGACATACACCTTCATACGAAGGCATTTCATCTAGCCAACTGATATTAGTTGACAAGACAGACTGTGTCTCCCATGTAGGTATTATTGCCCGCGAAACTGCTTGTACCCGATGAACAACTACGTTAGCCAGAAGACGGACTGAATACCATTGAAGAAAACAGCACATAGAAGCAACAAACTGTAGGGGATAAAACCCGAAGCTTGTTAGAATGATTTGTTAGTCTTATGTTGCATGCATTTTTAAACAGCCGTAATGAGGAATAGTGGAAATTATGTGGGCACATACATAACAGTCTTCTGATTACTGCATTCAGTCTCTGCTATCTTTTTAGCGTATTTAACCAATGACGAAAGTGTTCGTCTGGACTCCACCCAAAGCGGAACTATGTTTACATCAGCTGAGACAGAGCACCACCGTGGAATTGGTGGACAACTGTTTCGATCATGATGGGTCTCATCAGCACCACACTCGAACCTACCACTCGTGTTATCTCTCGGAGTGGTAGGTTAAACCGGAATGCTGGTGCAGACACTTAATCACCAGATCCCAAGGCCACAGTCAACAAGGTTATGGAAACGCATGTGAATTATTACTCACAGCCGTTACACTTCTCGTCAAGAGTTGACACGACTAAGCTATTCTGTGATTAGCCTACAAACCAGCATCTGTCACAGCTGTGGGATGGAGTTACAGGGATTGGAGATCAATCACAGAATGACCACTAAATACTAGCTTTTGAGGGAAGGAAGTGCATAAGCTAGAGAAAATGACCACCAGGGTACTTTGTCAGTCACATTAAGCGGACGTGAACCAAACATCAACATTTAAGTAGTGAATAGAAATGAGTGAATCGATCTCCTGTTACCTTTACTACTGATATGAATAAAAGAGAATAAAGATAAAAAGAGAAGTATATTTTCCAACACACGTTGTTCGATTTCACCACTGTTCACGTGGTACTTTCACCACGCACATAAGTATTGCATGCATGACTGTGAAAACATACATCCGATGGAACATTAGTGAACAAATACTGTGAGTTGAACAAACATAAAGCAATATCGCATACTGTTGCGTCATATGCTTTGCTCTTTAAAAGAAGGTGTCATGCCGGTGTCCAGAACATATCAGTTTGGTAAACAGTGACCAAGCGTCAACGACTTATAAATAATTCTCTATCTGTTAGGGCGCCCCACCCTGTGACCGTCCCAGGGGCGCCTCCGTCGTGAGAGCGAAGGGAAAAAATCGCTCGACTCAGTCCGAACCAGCAGAACTGTTCAAAATCGGTTGAGATTTTTTTTTATACCGCTATACACATGTGTGGTCCTAACTGTTTCTCATGATGGGGTGGGATGTGTGTTCATGACGTGCCCTATAAATAACTTGTACTTGTCGC
>JTDE01000287.1:82671-139505 GCA_014338405.1 Paragonimus skrjabini miyazakii
ATCGAGCGTACCACTATACCGAGATCGAACCAGTGTACCGTTTAGGAGGGTTTACAACACTATCACATCCCAACCATCTTCCACAGAACACATCAATAAGCAAACATATCTATCGACTATATTCCAGTTGTTATCATTTGAGATAATTGTATGTACAGGTCTCCGCCAGTGTGAGATAGACATATTGTGATTACGCAATGTCAAAGTGATCCGACGCGCCTAACACAATCTGTGAATTGACAGCAAGATAAAAGCATAATCAGCACACTTCTTGTCCACTATTCAAACTACCGACAGAAGTCCCGACTTGGTAGTGGCAATGCCAATCAGAGGATACTGTTGGACAAAGTTAAAGATGCAATGTAAAGGCTGAAAACAGTCCAGTGTGGTCGGCAAACATGCCAAAAAGTGAATTGTATAACGTTGTAGGATATCCGCACCAATTTTTGTACGAATGAAGGATTTCGATTACAACACTCCTGAGGAAGTCCATCCGAGGTGGTTGAAACGTTGTGTTATTCTCAATCCATTTATCAAAAACTGTATAACGCTTTTAAGATGAACAAATACTTATTAACCAAGCCCAGCGTGATGGGCAGGATCAAAGACAATCCCAGTGTCCAAATGTGAATTCGATAGAACAGTATCCAGTATACACCGAGCAAGCCCTAACAAGTGTGTAACCCGAGCCTAAAGTTTTCTCAAGGAAGGAATCAGTCAAAAAACGAGTTGGATGTTGAAGTTTGTGGCCAAACATTAGACAGTTGAACTTGTGGTTACATGCGATGAGAAAGTACACGATCTGGAGGGCATTGCAATGTGACTGACGTTTATCGGTGTTTGTTTCAAATTTTCCAACTCCGCCAGCTGGTAAATAGAAGCTAACGCATTCAACTGTCATTATATCCTATTCTAAGAGTTTTGTGAGTTGCACCAAACACACAGGTAGATTCATTTGATTATTACGGATGATCGCAATACTCACCGGTGGTTAGACGTGGACAAAAGGAAATGTATGGACTTCCCAAAGTGGGTTTAGCCAATTAGTTTCGGTAATGAACGTAAGCTGAACATGTTTATCTTCTGAATAACCATTTATGGATGTTATGTTTGATGCACCTTTTAAATCTGTGTTAGACTTGTATTTGAAAGTGATATCGAAATGATGGTTAGTAGAACAACGGCTTCATTAGTGCAACACCAATGTGGTCATGCAAACGACAACAGTAATGTGTTAGGGGTTAGTAGTTAGCGTACTATATGCGCGCACGCACTCAACACACACACACAGATTAAAGCCAGGGGAAGTGATATGGTGAAACCGATTGTGGTCAATGATATCTCTACCTTGCAGTCAACCTGCCAGCCATTTTACATCCAGTTCCACTTTTTTTGACTTGGACGCAATGTACTTTGCCGGTTGTTCGCTGTGGCTAGTTTGGAAATAAAATCGATAGGCATGGCAGTTTTAGAACAACGTGAAAAGCACATTGAAAGCGTCTTATGGAACTGGTTAGTCAAAAATGATGTTACATATTTTGTACTTTCATTATGTTGCGGGATAATACAATTGGGTTAGGTCAGCTAGCTGTGGTAGACCCGGTGTTGCTGGAAAAATTAGCGGTCACAATAAACAGTTGGTATGTGCAAGAATTTTTGCTTCGTTGTATTGATTTGGCTTAGTTCTGCCGTAGGTAGGATTTCGGCTGAACTAGACGTCGTTTCAAAACGCCGTTCAATTACCAATACCAACCTTCGTTTGAAGTTCCAAAATGTTCACTAATATCCGGTTAGGACGCAGACATCAAAACTGATTGTCCTACATTGCGCTTACCAGTTCCTGTACAGCTGCAACATGGATGTTGGCAGAACCAAACACACTCTGGACCCTGGTGCATCAAGAAGAAAATTTCTGGTAAACGAACAACATCTAGAAGACATACTGGCGGACAGTTTACAACTGTCCAGAAACTGTGCAGCCATTGCTTAAAAGGCACAAATAACGCCTAGGAAGAACTTGTGCAATCGTCTACTCTGAACTGTTTCCGATTCTGTTCACATCCATAATTCACCAGCATTTGAAAACAAACATACAGACCTGTCGTCCTTAACTAAAAAATGAGTAGGCATCTCAGCTCTACGGCTTCCATAAACAGGCAAGTCTGAAATGTCCCTTAGGCCTATGCTGACGATGACAAATTCACAGTACTATAAATTGACATGCTGGTTAGTCACTATCTTAACTCCATAAAAACAAAAGTTTCAGGCCTATTCTATTAAAGATTCTTTCGAACTGATTAGTGACTTGGACAACATCAATCTTGCTAATGAGTTGATGTGTTCCATAGACGTTCAGTCACTGTTCACGAATGTCTCGTTAAATTAGACAATTGATTATATTTGTGAGCTCATTGAAACGAGCCACATTACTTTGCCTCTGCTTAGTTATATTCTGAAGGAAGTCTTGTTGTTATGCACTGAAAACGTCAGTTTCCGTTTTCTTGATCGGTGCTACCGTTAAATAAATGGGGTAGCCATGGAAAGTCCACTAGATCCCATCTTATCAGAAGTTTGCAGGTTAGGGATTGAACAAGAGTTAGCAAGCGACATAGCGAGTCTGTCATACTACAAACGCTACGTTGATGATACACTAGTATTCCGTCGGTCCAAACAGACAATATATAACCTAGTGCGACGCTTAAATAATTGTCATTCCAACCTGAAGGTAACGTGTGGATTTGAGATTGATAATCGTTTGCCGTTTCTAGACATACTCATAAGTTGCCGGGGAGATGGCTCTATCAAAAGAGGTTTTATAGGAAATCCACATGGTCCGATCAATACCTGAACTTTAGTAGTTTCACACCGGTCCATCAAAAACACGCACTAGTGAATACATTATTATTCACACAAGCAAGACGAAGCTGTACTAGAGGCAGTCTTGTGGAGGAATCAGACTTGATCACTCCTGTAATACAATCGAATGGTTATCCAAAACGGTTGATAGAAAGGCATAGTGGACCGAAACTGTCATTTGATCAGGTGGTCACTGTGAGAAAGGAGAAGGTTTATATAGAGTTGCCTCTTAAAGGTGACTACAGTATGCACCAAACAACGTAGACGGATGAAGTTGATTAAACGAAAATTTAACGCTGTCGAACTTTGTGTATTAGGTCGAATCCAGAAGCTGTCTGTCCGTTCAATCAAAGGAGATCGGCCTGTCGGTGCCACTTCACACCACCTTACATGTAACTGAAAAGAAAGTTACAGACGCAGAACCGAGAGGTGCTTGATTTCCAGAGTGAAGGAACATTTGCCTAAGTGGGTGCAGAACTCCGTATTACCGAAGAACGGCAATGTTGCTGAAACACGCAAGCAACCAATGTCTGCAGTCGCAAGTCATATTCTGACCACTGGTCACGTCACTGACCCGACTTATGCACTCAGAGTCTTAGTGCGTCATCCCAATCCAAGATACTTACGGTTTGCTGACGCTGTCGCAATCAATCGACAGAAGCTGGCCCTGTGTGTTCAGAAACAATTACTCGTTAGCTTGACCCTACCCTGGACTTAGCGACCTTTCCTGACCCACCGATCAACTATCCATCCCACCCATCCTCTAACTGTACGATAACAAAAAACCGTTTGATGTTATTGTAAATTTGGCACTGATGAGTCACTACGAAATGCTTGCATCTACTAGCTTCCGTGTTCCGACGGTTTTGTTCAGACATACGTAAAAGGCAATCTGTACTATAACTTTCCCATCCATGCTTCTAGCCCAGTCTTACTAGTAATTAAATATGCATATCTGATGGAATCTTGCTTCAATTTAGATCAGTGTTCAATACTGATATGAATGTAGCCAGCAGCTTCGGTGAAGTTTTCTTCTGTTTACTCTCATTCACACTTTCTTTACATTTGCAAACCAAATAACATAAGTTTTCAGTGAATAACGCATAAACAGAAAAGCATACATAAAGATCTTTCTTTCACTTGCAAGAACCTATCAGTTTATGAACCTATTTGCTATTTAACAAATGATGTGATAGTTACTTAATGTCTACGGATTGGCGTTTCCAACGAGTTATGAATATCCGTTCTTTGGTTAGGGTATCAAAAGACCAGATTTGCTATCTTTTTTTGATTTGACACCGGAGAGGGTTTATATTCTGCTTGAATGGTACCGATCTGTAAATTCTCTTGTGCTGTTCAGTCCAAATTAACGTCTGTTGAATTTTCTTCTGTATCGTCTCATCCGAAAGGCTAGACACTTTGCCTACTTATGAGGTACCCTAAGTTCATAATATTTCTTCTTCAAAACGGCTAGTTGTATGGACGGAGTTGAACACCCCCGGCGTTTCGTAGAGGTTTGCTCATCAATCAACGGCTTTTTACTATGCATACCATTTCTCTTGTTGCTATGGTATACGACCCAGACTAGACCTAACCAGGAAGCACCTGGTGGAGATCGGTTATAGGATCAGTTTGATAAACACTTTCTGCGTGTTGATGTGTCAACATGGACCAGCCATCCTGACTCATGGGTCTGTTTTCCAGTAAGCCAATCAGATACAAAAAATGCCTATTGATGTTGAATTTTTGTCTAATTTTAACTAATGCACACTGCTATGTGTGTGGATTGAAAAATTCAGTCTTATCCTTGTTTTCTTGTGTTTCCTTAGAATGCTATGTGTTGCAATTCAGGAGAACACAATCTGACTCTACCATCGGTCCTCATTATTGGAAATCCATTTCAAGCTTTTTTTGCAGATGAGATCTATTCATGTGTGAGTTTTCGTATAGTCAAAAGGATAGCATTTGTGTCTATGGTTAATAGTGACCTCAGAGTTGCGCAACGTATCTGAAAAACAACGTATACGTTGGAATGGGTGAGAATATGTGCGTCACACAAACACAACAGCAAGTTAGTATGGTTACAGTGAAGTTTGTATTAGGCGAAAAACTCACGATCTTCAACATTTGTCACAATAACCTCTGAGTTGGAAAAGAAACAGTTAACATCTCATTTATACCAAATTACAATTGTTTAAAGATTATATACTGCATAAAAGAAATAGACCAAGGATATCAGGCAGAATTGCTGGAAACAGATCTGTCCAATTGTAATATTTACAGGTTAGGGAAGTTTACAAATGAAGAAAACACGTTCCGAGGTGGTTGCCTTGATTGTATTACGCTTGTTGCAGTTCTTACAGAACAGTGGTCGTGACAACCGACGAGATAGCAACTACTATACTAATTGATGGACATGTGAGATGTAGTCAGGCCGGTCGGCAGCGCCAAAAAGATAGAATTTTCATCAACTGAAAACTGCTTTTCAGGAACAGAATGTTACTGTGCCAAAAGTCGAGGCTCAACAATGTACCTAAGTGACTGAGGGCAACAGTAGGTGTTGCTAACGCGCTGCGTTACCACAGTGACTGGCAAAAGTTCGAGCGGGTAGTCATGGCAACCGGCAAACGAAGGCAGTTTGGTTACGAGAAAGCACCTTAAAACGGCCAGCTCCATAGAACCGAATAGTTACGGTCGTTCCACAATTGCCAGTGAAAGTATTTTTCTTTTGAGGGTTGAGATGCATTGGTCTCGTTTCAGGACAGATATTTTTTGTCCACAGAGAAACAACACAGTGTTGTTTCATGTTTTCCCGTTGATCATAGTGATGAATACAGCAACGAGACATACGACAAATCTTAGGCTGTTAGCTGCTGTTGGGTTGTATGGAAAATGCAATTAAGAGGTTTTGCCAGAGAGCCCAGTTGCGCATGCCTGAGGACTAGTAGTGAAGGACATCAATTATGAATGCTCAAATCCAGCTTGTAGTTATTTATGAATTTAATCATACGCTACTGTTCCAGTGTTGATAGTGGTGTGCAAAAGAAGTCCATAAATCATAAACCTAGTTATGTGAAAACTATGTTTCAATGCTGAATAGATTGAGTTGAATCTTTTTGTGGAAAGTCATTTTGGCAAAACTGAACACTACGATACACCGTACAACTAGAAATATCCCCAATCAAGAACTGAGGTGCTTCTTCATGGGACAGCGTATCATCCGATGAAATCCAGACCATTCATCATTTCATCATCATTTCTGGTTACAGTATTACAACATACCACAGAACCTGCGGTATGATACTACTTAATGCCAAAAGGTTTCATGTCAGGTGTACGTACTTTTTGGACGATAGGTGTTTATTCGTTTCGGGATTCTTTCCAGGGGAACATTGCACTCACAGTAAAAGTGACGGTACAATCTGAATGAAATAAGTTTAGTTTCATGTAACGAGTCCTATTGTATTTGGGAGGCTGTTTGATGCCAAAATACTGAATGTGATGCCTCCATGCAACCGATTCTATTACACATCTCTTGATAGAACAGAAGGAATTAAAAACTTCTAATAGGTGTCCATGTACTGAGGTTGTAACGTGTCAAGCATAAGAGCAAGAAACAGAGTTGAAGAACCTGACTGGAATAAAAAGCCTTCGGTGTTATTTCTTAGAATAAATGCAGTTTAAATGTAGAATTTTGGTCAGTCCTTCATCAGTGGCATTTTGAATTGAGGCAGTTCAATTCAAGTTGCCGCAGGATTCAACAAGTATGGGATAAAACTGCTTATCGAAGATTATTTATTAAACAATAGTCTGCATTTATTCACGTCTTCCTTGTATGAGCTCATCAGATTGCGCAGAGTGCGTGAGGGACTGGAACAAAGACTTATCACAGTACCAAATATAAAGTGGTTTTTATACTGCCCAGCAATAAACACAACCCTCTATCCGTGGGCTGGCTATTTGTTCGTATTATTGACCACAGCAAGTTGTTGTCATGTAGCGACACCATGTGTGCATTTTGTATATTTCTATCTACTTCTGTGATAGATCATTGTCCATTGCCCACGCGTGCACAAATTGTGATCTTTATCGAGTAGTGTCACCTCATTCAACTCCATGAAAGGGTATCATATTGAACGTATATTTCCATGGTCAATCGAGTGCACTACAGTGAAGGTCATTAATTCAGTGAACAGCTACAGAAGCCTGTCACTTCCTGTTAAGATGAAACTACAACAAGCATGGCTCGAGTTACCAAACTGAAATCTTGAAATGCCATTATTTTTGGATTTGGATAAACTAAGGTAGCTAGGTGAATATTGCGTCGTCTTTCAACCAGACACAAGACATGTAAGAAAGGAAAAGAGAACAAAGTGGAATCATCATAAAAAGCTGTCTGATGTTAACAGCGATTAGATAAGACGAAATCGCTTGCAGTAGCTCCACGCTGATTCAGCTCAGTGCATTTTCAGAGTCGAGATGAATAGCGAATTAAAGAAATCATGACGTCAGAATGCGCCTCAAGATTATCTGTTGCGTCCCAATGCGAAAAGAACAACACTGACAACAATGATCTTAGTGGACAACAAGGCATCACGGTTGACTCATGCAACGGTGAGTCACTGCAGACTTGGTCGATGACAACGAAAGAAGTTCGAACATTGTCCTTGCTGCCTTTATTCCTCAAATCCTATCACTAATGAGCTCGTCTTAAGGAAGAAATTGTAGCCATTGTAACCTCGATCGGATCGAAATCATACCTGTTCGCGTCTCTGGCTTTCCCTGAATTTAGTGACTCAACAAGGAATAAAGCCAGCACTTACTTTAGGTACAAAGGAAACTGGATCGATGCCTCTGTGGCTGTCACGTAGATTTCGGACCTCTTTTTTGAAAACGGGACTAACTGTTGATAGATATCACTCATGCGACACCGCTTCAGTCTTCCAAACCGTTTGCAAGAAGTTTGTCAGTTCTAATTACAACCTTTCTCGATAATTACTGTGACACACAGGACAAAATATTTGGACTTGGAACCTTGTTGTGCGTTTAGAACATGAGCTTTCGAAAGCGTGCCCTACGCGATACCACAATTTAACATTCGGATGCCACGAACTATATGATCCGTCTACTACCAACTAAACCGTTTCTCAAAGTGTTCAGCCCCTCAATCAAGTCGGCGCTACTGTTTGGAAATAACTAAACCATCTTTTTCGGATAGGATTTTGCTTGCATTAACTCGACGGTCAACACAACTATGAGGAAGAGGAAGGGATTCTCTTTAATTCCCAGGTAAAAATGCTCGCCCCATCTTCCCAGGTCGTTCGGATAAGTGATGCACACCGTCCTTGTGTAAATGCTTAGTCAGTTTGCGTTTGAGTTCGCGACGACTGTTATCATATTTAGGGCCAGGTAAAATCGAACAACTCTTGTTCATATGTTTAATAGACATGATAGGATTTCATTTTTGTCACAAATGTAAGGTTTCTTCGGAACATACTGCTCCACAGCAAGTTATCATAGTTATAACTCGTTATGAATAGTCTGTCTATCGGAGACCCTTGACAAACTTTCGTCACGCCCCAATTCCTCGAATGATCTTTGTTGCATATGGCCTTTGAGCGAATGGCATGCACAGCAGCATGACCAGAGTTCTAGTGGTTGCTCTAAAATGCAAGACTGTCTTTAGTGGGATGGCATCGCCTGTAACTGATTGCTATTCAATTATTTTGTGACTATGGCTGAGATGCACCAGATGGTTCTCATGTGACAGAATATGAGTCTTACGTTAAAACACATTATCTGAGATATGGAGACCGTGAGATGCGCATACTTACAGAAGTCTTTCACTGTTACCAGTACCTCGGATCCGGATATCGCCCAGTCGTTTTTTCACTTAGAGAAAGAGAACTAAGTTAGATGTTTTAATCGCCGGCTAGTACAAAGATATGTACCAGTTTGGTTCGCCTTAGAGACCTTCGTAGAACCGATTCTTAGTGGTGTATCCGATCTACTGGTCGTTCAAGCGTACGTCGATACGATCAATACAAAACCTCCCTAATATGACCGACTAGCTTTAAGTGTTGTGCTAAGTAGCACAATGCACAAGCACCAACTAATTTGGGTCCAATAAAACAAACTCTACTATAGTTTGGGAGTGAGCTTCGGTGTCATCACCTCTTGGTAATTTGTAAGTGTGTCGTTCGTGACTGCAATCTTTTAGTAGTTATCGTTTGGTGGAAAATTATCGTGATAGCATAATCGGTTAGAGCAATAGTGTATTTTTACCTTGTTCATTTACACTCATCGATGCATACTGATTTCCAGTCCACCGTTACCGTTCGAACGCTGAGACGTTTACAAAGACGTTTGTCAGCAGTCTGATGTTATCGATCGTGGATCGTAGTTACCAGAACACTGGAACGAAGGAACCAAGCGACTTGGTCTGAAAATGCGTGCACACCCACTGTGCCAGTTAGTCTGGCGGTGGTGACAACGATGTGTTGAGATCCTTCACTGGCTCTATTCGGTCAGGAGGCCTGTTTGTTTGGCGAGCCCTTTTGTCTGGCCTCCGGATTTTGTATACGGGCTCATACTAACAGGACGGTCTGTAGGTGTGGCAAATAATTTGCGTGTAAAATCATCCTGCTGACCTGTTTGTCATGGCTGCAGCTGGTGGGATCAGATTGGAAATTAGCCATAGGGATATTGACCTTCGCATCAAGGAAGGAGAATAGCCAGGTAATGAATGCTGGTAGCTGCGCTTTTCACGTTATCTCGGATAATCATGTTTCTTGATATAAAAATGTTTACTAGGTAAAGCATTGAGTTCGGCCGTTTAGTGTACATGGCTTTCACTCTCGGACAGGGATTCTGGTGAACCCGTTTTCAATTCTGTTGACATTTTGTTTGTCATGAAACAGACATCTAAAATGAGTTTACCACTTTCATCGTTCCAGTTTTCGAGACGAAGTTTTGGCCAAAACAATACGCTAAAATTCCAAACCTTTCGTTGCATACCAAAAGTGAATATTGTTAAATATCTCATCTTCTTATTGATCCATAATGAAAGTGTGCAATTCCAAGCCCCGCTGTGCTATTCACATACATATATTACATACATTCTGATCACAGATACACATATGGATCTTTTAAACATTAGAGCATTTTTCCAACATCTGTCAGTTTTTGTTAATCGCATTTCATTGCTACGGGCAGTACTTGGCATCGTGTAGTGTGTGTTATGTAGAAAAGATTAAAAGTTGATAATCTACTCATGTCGGATGAGTAAAAACACAATTGAAAATGTGAAATGACCGGTTCTGTTGAGGGTTTTTGAAAGTGTGATCAATAAGCTTAAATCTCGGTTCACACAGAAGCTGACGGACTTCATTCACTTCGTACAGGTTGAAACCCATTAAATGGACTGAACTAAAATTTTACTTGTTCGTTATGGTTTTCGGAACGACCGGAGAAACGTCTTTAATTTCGTTGTAGCTCAGGAATTTAGACGATCCTCTGGCTTCCAAATGTAGTTATTTTGATGTGGCATTTACGTGTTATTCTCGATTACCTGCTCAATGAACGATCAAAGTTTCCTGGGCAGTGGTTTTGATTTTGAAAATGACTAGATTTTCTGGTATAATCACGTTGTAGATCTGCGAAAGAATCCATTCGGATTGGTAATTGCTGCAAGGTAGCATCTGCACAACTGGACAACCAATAGCGGGTTGATCAGCTTATTTGACCACGACCAGAACAGCTGATAATTGACAAGTGGTTTTCATACTGTTCAGTCTGAACCACACACTCCACAGTCCAAACACAGTGACATTCAGTTGTTTTTGATTAGAATGGGCAGGTGATAACTGTGTCGTTTGATGAGAGCCGAAAAAAACTAAGAACAGGTGAAAGTGAGAAGGTGTTAAACTGTGCCCATTCAAGTGTACACAATCTGGGAATAATGAGGCAGTGGTAAACAAGGTTGTCTTATACAAGCATGAGTTGGGGTTCAACTCTCGGCAGAGATAGCAAGATTCACTGTTGTTCAGCTTCAGTCAAGACTAGTGCCTCTTTTCCGATGCGTTCATCTGTAAAGGTTTTGAAAACACAAAAGCGGCGACGAACTCTGAAGAGCATTCATTTTATGTAAACTATCTTACTTCGTTGGAATTGTACGGACTATTCAGTGCCTGGTTTATTGTGGACGAGCAGTCTACAATCATGGGATTTGTTCAAAGGTGTACGTGCTATCTTAGACGTCTGTTGCTGCATGGCAGTATGATTCCTAATGGCTCCACCATAAAGGTTATGTTTTATTAACACCGACCGACAGCGTGGATGATACGTTAGGACCTGGTCCCCATCAAACGTACTTAACCATGACGCTCCAATCATCAACCCAACATTAAACCCCGACCTAAACGATCGACATTCACGTGACTTCTACAATGTCCTAGTATCATTAAAAAATCGGAACCGATTCGCGCACATTCAACTGATCAACATAAGCAGCTTTTTCTTTAGGTAGCAATAGTTTTAATTGGATTTCTATTAGCTCATATTAAATGATTGCACTTCAGAGTAGATAAAGCATCCATTAGCAAAAATTACGATCCTTTAAAGGAAAGAATAAGTGAACGCAGGAAATGAAAGCACTTCCGTTAATTTTGGCGCACAAATCGTTTAATTTATACTTTTATCTCTACTAGGAGTGAGCCATTAATTTGTTAATTATCTCCCTTTATATAAAATGCAATTATCTAGTAACTCTTGAAACAGACAGCTCCTGTGGATAAATCTGCTTGTTGTGTTTCATTAGTGTTCAAAGTGTCTCTGTGCGTTCAGAGAGAAGCCGTGAACACAAAGCCAAATATAAGTGATGGCCACTTTCTACCGGCCTTTCGTGTATATATTCCGAATTGGATCTTCACCGTCCCGACGAAGTTGGTTACCGAGACAGTAATTATATGGTTGTCCTTGCGACATTCACAGAAGATTCACAGGTGACTTGTTGAGCGTTTGGCTTACCGACAATTATACAACTAAATTCTCTAATGGTATAAAAGTGTTCCTTTTGATAGGTCATAAGAGTGGATGGTCTTTGTTATTTTAACGTTGGAGCATTCTTGGGGACGGTAGAACAAACATGTTATATGTTGATGATATGTAGTTTGGAAAAATGGGTGATTTTGAAAAGATCCAACTGCGGAAAATCAAAGCTTCGGCCGAACTCGAACCAGCGACATGCAGCTGTCGGGTATAGTGTTCCACTCGCTGGTTCGAGTATAGCTGGAACCCAGAATTTCCGTAAGTACATCTTTTATAATGTACTGTGTATTGCTGGTCATCGCCATATCCATCGAATTCGTTTGTTGTAAACCGGTCAACTGAATAAGCGAAGCAAAACACAGCATAGCGGAAAGTAAGACACCTCTGTTTATTTTGTTCCCTTGGCCCAGTTGATTCCGTTTGCATTACAGCACTTGTTTAGGATCACAGGCAGCTTCGTTTGTGAGTACTATAGTGCGTACATTCGGGAACTAAAAAGCAGGTCTCAGCGCCAAGAAGACGAGGGATCAGAAGCAACTATTGCGGCAGTGCGTACGCACTATTGGGGACTTGCCATCAAAACGAATGACAGTGTACTCTTTTCCAATGTGTATGAATACGTGTCAGTCATGCAAATGAGTGTCCTATGTTCTAGCATAATCTGTACGGGATTTCATGCAATAAATAACCTGACAGACCAGGCGTCTTTTGCGGTCATAACACTTTTATCCGCGTTGCTTATGTCAAGGCTGTGACCCACGCACACATTTATAACGGCCCACACTTTTGAGGGATGTTGCTACCCGAACTCAACGAATGTGTCTCAGTGACATGGCTATTCATAGTCAGCCACCGGTATTCATTGCAACATGTCAAACAATTACACATGATTGTTTTTGACCGTTAATACAGTTTGCAGATTCTTTCATAAAGTGAAAAAGCCTATTTAAACAAATGTATCTGGTTGATGAAGTGATATTGCACAACAATCCGTCAACAACAACAATCAATGTCCACACATGTTCACACATAAAAACTTATTTCAACTTATTCCATTCGTACACTATGTCTTGCTTGTTATCATTGAAACCACCGGTTACTCAAACTGATGAAATAAACCGTCCCTCTCAAAGCAGTTTGCGTGCATTTACCTACGTACGTATAGAAAATATTTACAAACAGTGAAATACGTTCAGCCAACAACTTACTGGGCATCGACTCTCTGGGCCGATTACAACAGAAACAATTCTTGCACTGACTCATCCGGGTGGGACGCATCTCTAAATTACAAACACTGCCAAAACAGAAGGGAGAAGAAAAAGGAAAACATCGAAAAAACAGTCAATTTATTGACTTGATACAACAGTCCCAGATGAGAAGAGTTTGTCGATTGGAAGATGTTTAAATGTATACTGTTGACAAAAGTAACCATTCTGAAACTTGTGCAGTCACATGTATAACAATGTACTATCCTCAAAATTACGTGACAGACTGACATGAATGACACAATCGGGGTAATATTCAACATCAAATGTCGCTTCTCATAAATCAGCCAATATGGCGGGCCTTTCAAATTATTAAATAATAAGGTCTTTGTACAGACGATTCATACATTTTCAGGGAGATCTACGAATAATCAATCTTTTACCGAGTAAAACAACACTACTAAAAAAATTTTCTCTAGATCTTTTTACGCAACCTCACATCCGCAGAACATCATTTTGCTCAATAAATTACCAACACCGGGGATTTACACAATTATGATGAGGTGTGGTTATAGCTTGACACAGTTATGTGGCTATTTGCTATTGATAAACCATTAGCAAAGTGAGAAGTTTATGTGTTATGACTGTTATCCTCGCTCAAAAATTCCTACGGGAAGAACAGAGAAGGTGCTTCAGCGCAGTCTGGGAAACCAGACAATGGCCACGGTGTCAGATCAAACAAAAGACGAACCGTAAAAAGTCTCATTTAAAAGCTATACAATGAGAGTACTCACTTGTTCTCTACCGGATTGCTCATCAGTTGATTCAAATCACAGTCGATGTCGTTTAGAAACTTGTCCAAATCATCCGGTTTGTCTTTGGGTAAACTTTTGCCTAACGGAAACGACAGATATTGCGGAAAGGAGTGGTCGTCCATGTAAACCGAACGGAAGCTGACTTCCAGATTGTAGTCCAGTATGCTCGAGGTTTGAAAATCTTCATCATCGTCTCCGAAGGGGTTCATTACACACAAGGCAACCTAATCGAGAGTAGGATTTATGACAAAAGTGGACTGATTGTATTATGCACAAAAATTCAAACGTCTCTATTTACGGTTTCAAAAAAAAAAACGATCTACTGCTTAGCATAATAGGTCAGAAAAGGAGCAGAAACCCTGAGTTTCAACCCTAGTATAGAATGCTTTGCACCGACTTGCAAATCTCACATTGTTTTACTATGAGTTTTACTATGAACTTCCAGATGACATCCAAGTCTGACTCTTATTTTCTGGAGTTAATGGTATTGGTTGAGAACCGGATCGGTTTCAGTACTTGAGAACTGGTTCAGCCATACCCGAAACAATAATCCTTGCTTTTGCTTAGTCTTGTTCTGTTATGGAATATTTAATTCGCGCCATAAATGATTTTGTTTAGTAAGTCAACCACAACAACAAAATACCACATGGTGCTAAGTTTTTTCCAGATGACTTACTTTCAACCAACCCATAAGAAACAGAAAGGAGAATATACTAAAAATTGGAACGTATAGATCGATTTTCCCAGTGTCTTCGTTTTGACGACTCTCCACGAATTGACACGCGAAGATCTGACACATGAAGTAGCTGTAGACAGCAATGATCACTACCTAAAAAAGGGTTGGAAGAGAGAGAGAGAGTTCAGATAATACACTGAGTATTTTAAATTAATGTTTATGTGTGTATACGAATGGAATTGCATGTTAAATCATCACATCATCACATCACGTCATTTAGTTGGTTCACTGCAGGTGGTCTCCTGTGATAGCAAACTTTTGTGTGAATTCTGGTTGCCGCATTACATTTCCACTTGCCAACACATCTTACCGCTCGCGAGATGAGAGGAGTTCTGGTCAACAGTAGACGTTGATGATTTAGCGACCATTCTTGTGCACTACTTCTAACTCACTCTGTGTTCGAAAGCCCCAAGCATTCGAGATATTTGTACTCGCAACCATTGTCTGTCTGGTGTTTTCATTTTTTTCGTGTTAATTGTCGCTGGTGCTAAACAAGAATGAAACTAGACACTTCTGTTACTGTTAGGTATTATTTGTAGGCGATTGTGACTGTAGCTTTAGACTTTGTTGCATAAAAACCTAGCCATTGATGTCACCAAATGAAGCCCCATAAAAGATTATCAGACAACATTTCTGTAATACCTCATGGGGGTGATCATTGCTGTCACGGTAAACACATCCGTAAAACACACTCAATTCATACTTGATAATAGCAAAGTTAAACAGATCTTGTGAATGAACACAAACGGCTCATTCATAAAGATGAGATAGATCATTATTTAGCATATCATCGGTGTTCATATCCTGGATATATCGGTGGGTTAGCTGACCACATCTAACACAATGCCTGTCATGGCCTAACATGTTAAATCACGCATGAATCAGATGCATTTCCGCTTCTCAGTGCTGACTACTGGTTCGAGTAAGAAGGCAATCAACGTTGAGTGATGAATACACACTCTATACACTCATCATCTGATATTCCACTTGGTACTGCTACAATATGCACGATCAGCTGACCTGTATATTCATGCTATGCATGTGACTAGCTGAAGAGGTCCCTACAGATCTCTATCTGACTGTTTAACAACACCAGTTTATGGCGCTCACGCAATCGCCCACTAAAGTACCTGGTAACAAGAGAACTACAAGATTAATATCTGCTATCAAGAATGTATTACCAAACAATATTGAAGCTGGAATGAACCAGCGTCAATACCCATACAATCATTACATTAATAGAGGACCGATTCGTAATTTGGTTTATCATAGAGAGAACATCAGCGATACCGAGAAGAGGAAAGGAAGCACCTCTATGGAAATTCTACAAAACCTGCTGGATAAAGGTACTGAAATTCACATTATGATTAGAACTGAATGGATTCGTTATGTGTAGCAATGTTCGTGTTTGTGAAGGCTCATAATCGTGCAGAAATAGACTGGGACACGATACAAAGGGTAACAGAAAGGTCTGCCACCAAAATTAATAAACGATCACGAAGAAAGAAATAGGCTTGATTTTGAGTGTATGCATATATTGAGATTTGTAATCACTTGGGATACAGTCACACTAATCAACGTGATAAGTGTTTTGTAATCGAACTAAACCGACATGGACTAGTAAATTCCTTTACTTAAGTGTTACTTGCCACTCTTACTGGAACCCTGCAAATGAGCCGTACACAGTTTGTAAGGAAAGGCTGGAACAACCTTGTTTGTTTAATACTCCTTCTGGTAACTAGTAGCTTCTTTTACAGTTCAACTCTTATCTGACGCATATATGTAAATACATGATTATTATTTGATATTTTCGTGATATTTTACCAGTGTACGGGTAGTTTATTATACAGTACTAAAATCCAATCAGATATGAGGCTAAAACCCTTTACATAAGCGTGTGATAACTTTTTGTGACCCTTCCAACATGAACTGTATACTTGTCGAAAGATACCAACACTTTTCCTGTGTACGACACGCAAGATTCTATAACCTTTTGTAAATATTATATGCCGTTAGTTGACCTTGCATCATAAAATAACACACTGTCCAAAACCATGAACTCAAAATGTTTGGTGTACATTTTAGGAACTAGAGCTTTGTGTTAATTTCTCGTCTTTTGTTATTCTCACGTCGACAAGGAACACATGATTACTAACCGATAACAATAAGTTTAACTAAGCGTTGTAAAAGATTATATAGTGACTTAGATTTCCTTTGTATTGGATCTAATTTTAACACATTGATATAATCATACTTTTTCACTTTAATTCACAGGACTAAGTGGAAATATTGCAATAGGTCGGCTCATTATCAAGACTAATTAATAAATCGTAATTAGTCGTGGAGTTTTAATATAACTTCATCACAGGACTTAGTCGTTTACATTGTCCTTTGTCCAAAAATTCTTTCATAATCGTTTAATCATACGGATGTTTTAATACAGTGTGGGAATTTATTTGTTTTTCGCCGGAAGATGTTATTTCAAAGTGTTTTGTTAAATGTTTTGTTCAAAGAATGCTCAGCAATACTGTGTATGCGTGAAGAATAGTGAAAGTGTGAAAATCAATAAAAACACTCTTCATTTTATTTAGAAACAATGAAACTTGGGCGTCTGACTAAAATCATCCAACTGAAGTTGCATTGACGATCGACAGTTGTGTAAGAAACGTAAGGAAATAACAACGGAAAAATCCGAAACACATGCAATTTAGCAGGAAAAAACAATCGACACTTAAATTGGTGGTTATGATCGCTTTTCGTGGCGGTCCACTCTGACCATAGAGAGAGAGAGAGAAGAATTATCACATAAAACTCATTTTTATAATATAAAAGACTAACAGTCAACACAGATTCTGGTAACTTTTACATTTTTTTACGGATTGATCAGGAAATTCTAGATGTAGGTGGTAACTTTGTTTCAAATTTGAATGTCAACTTTTCTTTAAAAACTGGAGTACAACTACAGTGATAGTATTTATATGGTCTTACACACCGAATTAATACAAAACTCATACCTTGAACGTAGGTAGGTGAACTGGGTGAATTTTCTGTGCGGGTTACTCCCAACAACCCACAGATGGAACGCTAAAGGTAAACTTCGCCTCAAGCTTTGGTCAACTGATCAGCTGATAAATCGGGACCTCAAACCACAGCAACGATAGACTAGTGAAACAACATTAAGTAGCCCTATACTGACCACAGAATATCATCATTGAGGACGCTGGTTAAATGTGATGACCACTGGTTGATTTGCTGTCTGCCGTAATTCACCACTGCCTCAAGTGCCCAAAATATGAAATAGTAAATTGTTCTGCACAAATTAATGGTTGTCAGTTCAAATGGCGAATTTACCAGAAGATGTTGTAGACAAATGTAATCATATGTCAAGCGCTCTTGCAGTGTTATCTGAGGTACACGATAATCACGTGTTTCAGAACAAATTTTTAAATAGATCTGAAGATAGAAAATTAGCCAGTATTTATTACTACTTTGACAACCATCCAAGTCACCAGGTATTCAATATTCAGCCTAAAGGACGCGTTCCAGTCAAGAAATATTATTGTACTCAAGCACATCTTAATGTCTAGTAGTAGTCAGTTTTGAACACTATGTTTACTTCATCAGAACAGAAACAATGAGCATACTGGGGTATGTTAATAATTAGTCTACACTCAACAATGGTTAACGTAAAACATGCCGGATGTACACATCCGGGATAAGCAGCGTGCAACTACACTAACTGTTATAGGATCTAATATAGATTGAGAACCACTCCAAGATAATCGTCGGTTTCGTAAGGAAGAACTTGACTTCAGTTTCACTCTTGTTAGAACTCATCAGTAGCTCTGGCTGTGATTTGAACCCTGGCCATACTACCAGGGAAAGGCACTTTCCCCAAAAATGTGCATCACTTGCCAGGGAAAATGGATTCTTCATTTTCTGGGAATTTGAAAGCCCGCCGGAATTTTCGAACACCCGAGAAGTTGCGCTCGATTCTGATTAGTCCATCCGGTGACCTAGGCCCAAGGCCAGTCGAAACCTATAAATACAGTTGCTGTGGACCGCAATTTTGCCTTCGGGCTGAGCAGCCAATAAAACTCGTTTGAAGGCCGTCTATTTCCTTACTTGTTGGGTTCTAAGTTGCGAGAGTTAGAATCCAATACACGCGCTCTGATTTCCGTACCGTTTTGCAATATCGTTGCGTTCGTTCGTGATAGAGATACTGCTCGCGGTCTTTGCGTTGTTCTTGTCTTTCTCTATCAGGCGGGGTCGTAACAGTTGGCGACGGGAACTATTTCTATTCAATGACATTGGACAGTGCTGACGTTAAGCTGCTGTTGCAGCTACAGATGAAGCTCATGGAGATGCATGCACAACGATTGTCCAGTACGACCCTGGGCCAACCCGCACAATCTGGCGGTGCGCAATCCGTTGCCATTTCGGCAATCGATACTTCCGAATTAGTTTACGACCCGCATGCGAAAGTGACATTCGATGCTTGGTTCCGTTGGTACGGTGACCTGTTTCGTATCGAATTTGCCAATCAGAACGATCCGTGGAAGGTCCAACTTCTCCTCCGCAAACTTGGCCCTGTGGAGCACAAGCGGTACGTCAACTTCATCTTGCCAAAGAACCCACGTGACATCAGCTTCAATGAGACGATCAATATCCTGTCGCAGATATTCGGTGACCAGTCTTCCCCATTCAACTTGCGGTACCACTGCCCCAAGCTGACCAAGCGAGACTCTGATGAGCTTGTTACCTACGCCGGCAACGTGAATCGTGAATGCAAGCGGTTCAAGCTATCCTCCCTCACAGAGGACCAGTTCAAGTGCCTCATCTTTGTCTGTGGCCTCCAGTCTCCCAATGATGCCGCCCTTCGCACACGCCTGCTTAATCAGTTACCACTCAGGACTTCACCACTGAAGGCTATCGACTGCTCAACCTGAAACATGACTCTGCTCAGTTCTCAACTTTTGTCAACACAGTCGCATGTCCAAGGCAACAGCAACAACCCTCACCAACGAACCGCCCAGTGAACTCTGCCTCCAATAAGACGCCGCCCTCACCTTGTTGGCATTGTGGCGCATGGCACTACACGCGTTACTGCCCCTTAAAGTAACACCGCTGTCAGCGTTGCAAAAAGGTGGGCCACAAGGATGGCTATTGTCAATCACGCACGTCGGGCAGTCAACGCGTAACCAACAAACGGCCATGTCCACCAAAATCCAAACCAATCACCACGTCCAGCAGCTTGCTTGCTTCTTTCAGAGTCGATATCGCCTCATGCAAAAAGTTCGTGTCCGTAATGATCAACGGGCACCCAGGTCGTCTCCTAACGAACCACAAGCCACTTCTCGCCATCTTCGGCTCAAAGAAGGGTATACCTGTGTACTCTGCCAGCCGACTGCAGCGCTGGGCCGCCATCATTGTCAACTACGACTTCGACATCTGCTATCGTCGAACTGAGGATTTCGGCCAGGCTGACGCCCTTTCTCGACTCATCAGCAACCAGCGCCCCGTTGAAGAAGACACAGTCATCGCCACTGTATCCCTTGAGAACGACGTACGTCGAACACTTCTCGATGCAATCCGTGCAACACCAACTACGTCGTCGGACATCGAACTCGCTTCGCAAACTGCTGCAATAGGCAATCAAATGCGTCCAGACTCGCTGGCCATCAACTCCACCAACCGGTGAACTTCGCCAGTTCTACCTTCGCTACGTCAATCTGTCCTCAGACAGCTTCATTCAGGACACCCTGGTGCCGGACGTATGAAAGCAATCTCCAGGAGCTACACCTACTGGCCTGGCCTCGACAACCAGATCGCTGCCGCGAAGCCGCCAAGAACAAGCCGCGCGTGGAACCTCAGCCATGGAAGCAACTTGAACATCCATGGTCACGCCTCCATGTGAATTTTGTGGGACCCATCAACGGTATGGTATACCTTATTCTGGTGGATGCATACTCCAAGTGGCCTGAGATCGTCCCGCTGACGCACGCTACAACCTCAGCCACTATCAACAACCTACGGCGCATTTTCAGCCAACATAGCCTTCCGGAGACACTTGTCTCGGATAATAGATCTCAGTTTACCTCAGTCCAGTTCAAGGAGTTCTACACCCTGAACAACATTCGACAACTGCATTCACCACCATACCACCCACAATCCAACGGCCAAGTCGAACGCTTCGTCGACACCTTCAAGAGAGCACTTCTGAAGTCTCGCGGGGAGGGACCAACGAAAGAAGTGTTGCAAAGGTTCCTGCTTACTTGCAGAACCATCCCGAATCCAGCGACTCCCAATGGACTCTTGTCTGTAGAAGTTCTAATGGGCCGCAGGCTGAGGACGAATTTCGACGCAATGATTCCAGTGGAGAAACTCCAGGGAGATATGCAGCAGCTCCTTCGACGTAGATTTGCCGTCGGCGACCTAGTCTGTGCAAGGTACTATCGCCCAGGTCGTCCCCACTGGATAGCAGCAACTGTCAAGCAACGGAATGGCACGGTCCGTTACGATGTCAACGTCGGAAGCGACATCTGGGTGCGCCACCGGAACCAACTTTGCCCACGCCATTCCTCCAACACTGGATAAGCTCAGAATCAACTACCTTTGGACCTATTTCTCGATACCTTCGAAATCAGTTGCCCAACGATACAAATTCCCGCAACGGCTACATCAACAACCTCAACCCCTAGACCGAGCAGAGAGCTGACAGCCTTGCGACCAAGACGGTGGACGGATCGCAAACGGAAGCCAACCTGCCCAATGCACCTCGCCCCCCGTCAGCGGCGGTACCAACAGTGCTCAACAGGGGAGGTGTTGGGAAAAGGTACTTTTAGACTGTCCCAACATCTTTGAACGGGCTGTCTGTATAGATTTTAACAACATAACACAACATCTTGTTCTCATCACGGCACGGAAAAAAATGTCAACTAACCTGTTGACAGGAAGTGTAACAACACGGTTCAGTGACGAGGCCACCAGGTTGAAAGTTGCCAAGCAACGTTTGTTATTGTTACAATATGGCTACAATACGTCACGTCAGAGTTCACAAATGGTGCGATAAACCTAGGAACGCAGCATGACGTGCCTCAGATTCTATGAAAACACCGTTAAATTTTGACCAGTCTTTTAGTGATTTATAAACCTGATTGGCTCATGAATGCAGCTTTTATTATCTGTCACTTGGTGAAAAAGACCATCTTTAGGAGAATATCGTATTTTTACTTTGTCCAGTTGCATTTACCGGCGCATGTTAATTTTTAGTTCAGTATTGCCCTTCAACCTCTGAAACAGTTAGAGACGTGTGTGAACAACCAGGTCTTATCGATGGTGGACCGTGGTGGCCAAAACACTGAGTCGATGGGGTCGAGCGACCTCACTGGAACTGCTCGTACATCCCCAGCTAATCTGGCTCTGGTGTCCGGCGCTGTGTTGTGCTCGTCCACTCAGCCGACTCAGTTACGAGAAGTGCCCGTTGATTAAACCCTGTGGTTGGGACTCCGGATTTCGTTGTCCGGCCAACAGGTCCGGGACATACAGTGTTTGTTTGTCTGCTTCTCCCCTTGTGTCTCCTGTCTGCCGTTGGACGGTAATGCGGCGTCCATTTTCTTACCGTGGTCGGCGAAAACTCAAAACAAGGTGCAATCCATTACTTGATATGCCCGTTCGAAACGTGCCAATTGAATTGCAACTCTACTACTCAACACGGTATGTTCGTGTAGGCGTCCAACAAACCAATGACACTCAGCTCGTTTCACACGATTGATCACGGGAGTACACGTTACCGTGGTACAAAGTCCACTGACCAAATGTCAGATGATGAACACTAGGTTCTGAAGGTTGAACGGTCAGCCACCGCCTACCACAAAAGTACAGCGAATAACAAAAGTACACTCCTCAAATAAAATATGTCCGTCTCTTCGAACAATGATAGTAATAAAGTACGTTTGGTTGACTTACTAATCACACAGAGAAGTACAACTGAGTTCTATACCTTTATCCATACTGTTTTCTCTTTTAGGCATAAGAATTTATCTTTCGTGTAACAGCCTTTCGTTTTAGTGCAGTAGAATTTCTCCACTATATTTTCAGGCTGTGGAAGTGGCTTATGATTGGTCTAGTGGACTCAGATTTTACGGCCTTTTTGATTGCGACTGCACGCATTGGCTGCTGCACTAGGACAATGTCCAAGGGAACACTTGAGTTGTGAAGGCCGTCATGTGGTCCAATCATTGGCTTGTGCTCTCTGCCCCATCTGGGCTGGACTCTATACCCTGATTGGACCACATAACGGCCTTCACAATTCAAGTGTTCCCTTGGACATTGTCCTAGTGCAGCAGCCAATGCGTGCAGTCGCAATCAAAAAGACCGCAAACTATGAGTCCATTGGACCAATCATAAGCCACTTCCACAGCCTGAAACTACAATGGAGAAATTCTACTGCACTAAAACGAAAGGCTTTTGCACGAAAGATAAATTCTTATGCCTAAAAGAGAAACCAGTATGGAAAAAGGTATAGTGAATATGATCAGAGTGCACTTAAAACTGTCTGTCGAATGACGAGCAGCACATGAACCGTTCACCAAACTCAAATGTAACCTATCTAATGAACACGGTTATAGTAAGGAAAACAGTTTTTTCACTTATAACAGACTGCACTGAACATCACAGTTACTGGCGTTCACTGTTTCACAATTGGTCAGCGGCGCGTTGATACCAATAGCATTCCTCAATCTTCTAATCGAGGAGTACGCGGTCAAACTGGAATAGGCTCGGAATGTAGCGGTCTTCGACAGCATTACAACGTCACCGATCCCGGACATGCTCCGTATGCTGAACAAGGTAGTCGGAGCAACATCTGAATTCCGTTGGATATCGTCGGTCCAGTCCACTCCGGCCAGCTACTACGAATGTCAGGCACAGCTTTGTATAGCCTACTGTGGTGGTTTATTAGGCCGGAGGTGCGAGTATTCCAACACTCGACAGAATATCCCCGCATGGGTATTCTGCCGAGTGGTGGAATACTCGCACCTCCGGCCTGATAATCCACCACACTACTACAGTAATCGTTGTCAGTACTTCTGTCGTTGGCATTGGAACACGACAACGACGCACGGCAGGCATTCCGATATCATGAATTTTCTAATCACTATTAGTGTCAGCCCTGTGATGCACAAAGTCGGGACGGCCTTGTAGCTAGTGCACGTGTCAACTGCGTACAGCCGTGGATCCGGACAGATTCCACAGTTAACCAATACCCGTGCGGAATATCTGTAAAGCAAGTGCACCACCGAGTTCCGAGTAAATGCGGTTTCGTGTGCATATCTGCCGATGGACATGAGCTGAAATCAGCTCGAATTCGTATTAAGCAGATGGAATTGCAACTGGCCTTGAAGGATAAGATGGAAAAATGCAGAATTGAGTATGAAGAAGATATAAAAAGGCTGAACTTCCAGGAGGAGTGTGTAACCTCAGGTCATTTAGCAGTCCCCAACTGGTCTCGCTGAGCCCTGGTGTCGTACTATTGAGCAAAGTTGCAGCAAACGACTAGACGTCTACTTATATGTGAATCCCCTATCAGACCAAGCTTCTCACATTCGACCGACGGATTCAGTCCAAAGAATACGTGGTGCGCATCAAAAGAGATCGGGATCATTAAGTGTTTTTTACAAAACGATAGGTAGTAAGAAGCTGCATTCAAGAACAATCACGTTTACAAACCACCAAAAAATTGATCAAAATCTAACAGTTTTTTCATAGCATCTGAGGCACGTCATGCTGCGTTCCTAGGTCTATCGCACCATTCGTGGATTCTGATGTGACGTTTCATAGCCATACTATGAAAACAACAAACGTTGCTTGGCACCTTTCAACCTGGTGGCATCGTCACTGAGTCGTGTTGTTACACTTCCTGTCAACATGTGTTAGTTGACCAGTTTATCTGTGCTCTGATGAGAGCAAACTGTTGTGTTATCGGGTTCGGCGTAGACAGCTCGTAGAAAAATATTGTCCAGATTGAGAAACGTTGTGCACTAGAAACCCGATTCGTTCCGAAAAACGATGTATCCAGGATACGAAGGCCGATTAGTTTGAGTCGACACAACATTCGCATCATACGGCATTGAGTTAGGTGATTGCGAATTAAGATAACATATTGATACATATGGGTACTGGTCGAATCGGGCGGTGCGGCGTGAGGCAAGGGACATACACACACTCTTTACAAGTATCGTGCTTGTTCGTAAGCTGATTTCTCTAGGACTGTACACACTATAAATGTAGATGCTACTGATGGCGGTCTAGAATGGACGGTTTAATTTCACCAAAGGGACGTCACACTTGCGGGCTCTGGGCTGTCTAACTCGATCTGTGATTGTCTGCCTGTCTATCCGACTGTGGTGACGTTGAATTGTGTTGGATCACACTTTGCTCAGTTCAGCTTGTCAGACAGCAGTCGCGCCCATCTTGGTCTTGGCGAATTTATCATGCCGGGACCAGGTCGCAGTCTTGGAAACTGAACGATGTGTCCGTCATGTGATAACTGAATAGCGTATTGAACTGGGTTTTATATAGGCGGCGTGTAGTGAAAATCTGAGGGAGACCACTAGAGATTTTAGTCCAAAACATGTGAACACGCTGTTAGTTACCTGAAAATCCTTTGGAAGACTGGATAAAAATTCTGTTACAACGATATTGTACAGGACCTGTAAAAAGTATTCAACCACGCATATCAACCCGTGATTTTTCTGCTACTGATCTTATGCGAAGTGGATTACCTCAGTCACTTGATCCGTAGCGAACGCCCACAAACGCGCGTTTGTTACAGCCTTATGAATTAAACTAACTGTAGCGTTTGGAGTAATACGTGACCGAATCAAAGGGTCTGGAGATACAGTTGCAACTAATGCCTTTTTGGACAGTGGCTCGAATGCCACATTGGTTCAGAGTGTCCTACTTCATATGATAGGTAGTAGCGGCAGTCCAGCGCGATTACCCTGAAGACTGTGACTGATAATACTACTGTCCAGGTCAGTGTTGTATCATTTGTTATAGAAAGCTTGAATGTAAATGAAATTCTTACAGTTAATAGAGCCTGGTCTGTACAATCACTACCCAAGTTACCCCGTTTTGTAATCAAAAGTGAGCAGCTGAAAACATGGCTACATTTAAGTTATGTGCCGTTACCTGTGATTCCTGGAGCAACGGTCTCCGTGCTAAGTGGATGTGCTGTGGTATGGCTCAGTGGGTCCTGGATCAGATGTTTGGCAAAATTAAAGACCTGTATGCAGTACCGAGACCTCTGGGTAAGTTGTTATTAGAACTAACACAAACTGAATATCGTACAGGCACAACGAAAACCTCAATATACCACTTGTCTGGTGTTGCATCTAACCTATCACATATTTAACAGTTTGAAAAGGCGTCTTATGCATGATAAGATACCGCATCAGCTTTACGCGTCAAAGATAAAAGTGTAAACCACCAGTGGACAAGCCAAACTAGTTCCCGTGCTCGAAGGAGGTAGGGGGCGATCAACTACCTGGCACCTACCGTACCATTCAGTGTTCGAATCTACAGACCCACCGTATTTACCGGTAATTTGTACGTTTCTGTTGCGGCTCTAATGATTCGGGGCTAAATGATGGCAATTACAAATTACACAAACACGAACAGTGAGCTGCGATCTATCACAAAATTGCAAATAATGCTATCAATTCAACCTTTTTATGGATAATTGTAGGAGTTTGACGACAGTAAGCTTGGAGCGTATATACGTGCATTCAAGATACGCACATACAGAAGATTATCAGCGTATACAAATGTATTTAATACATTTATTTATCACAATTAAGCTGCCTATTTTCGTTTTTTTCTATTAGGTGCCTGCGATGTGGAAATGAACGAACACATAAGCGGGACTACAGAAACTCGTTCTATGTCCGAAACTCGTGGGACCATCCTAGCCGCGCGTGATGAGCAAGATGTTGTAATTATCCACATAATATAAAATAGGGGGATATTTTGACATGTCAGAAAGACATACGCGGTTCTAGTTGGGGCGATTTTTTTTAGGTAGTTTCTTTTATCCGATAAATGAGACATACGCCTGCACGGATGCATTCCGCTATCGTATAAATGTGCCAAAGTAAACTGGTCGCGTAAAGTAAATAGAGGCACTCGGTGATTGAGATAGTTGGTTGTAAATTTTCACAGAATACGCAGGACTTATAATGTATTTCATCCGCGTTTCCGATGTAAATAATTAGGAGTTGCGAAAACACTGTGCCTTTATACAGGTGCGTAATATAGCAACTAAAGTCAAGATGAAACCGTGGTATTTATAACCCAGTTATCAAGGGCATGAAAAGTCGATTTATTCCAATTTAGAAACTGAATTATATGAGTGAGTAGTAAGGACTAATCTAAAATAACATCACACCGAGTAAGGCTGTTGTTAAAACCATTTTTATGGTAATATTTCGCTTCAACTTTGGGTCCACCTGGTTTCAGGTAGTCCGACTAGCAATTATTCTTTGTGGTAGCGTTAAAAAACGAATTGACTGGCAGAGAAACCAATAGGATTACTGTTGAGGTAAATAGTATTGAATCGTGTTGTTGGTGCATACACTGGCGTGATTGCATTCGGATGACGATTACATTTTCCAGCCTTGCTACCGTCGTGTATGTGTGTGTGTGTGTTTATGCACACTTGCAAACATTACCAGTTAGCAATACGGCGGCACAGTTTGCATGGTATTTACGGCAGTTGAGAAGGTACATTATTATTTTCTACAGCATAAGTTCACACGCTTCGGTCGGTTACACTCGATGTATGCTCAGACAAGTTCTGTAATTCATTAACTTGGTACAAGAAAACTTGACATAACCACTGACCGCTGTTCTGAGTATCCACTGATCTCAGTTCCACTAGCAACAAATTCGACTGATCGCACGTTTCCCAATCAGGGACCCGTTCTAGTTCAATCTCATTACGACTAACTGATTCAGCATGATGTAAAATCTGTGGCATGTAACACGGTAGTGTTGAGGTAGTTGGGATAACCAGTAGGTGAAACAGACGACTAAGTAGTCTAACACGACAAACTGCAATCACAATTCATTAACTACAATCAGAATCACCTGGGTGTTGTATGTTGCTAAGATCCAAGATCGGTCATAAATCAATGAGTCCTTGACTAAAACGAAACATGTTAGAACCAAGAGATTTCATTCACTGATTGACAGAAACGTGGACGAATTAGCCAATTGCGATAGATGATAGTTAATTTGGCTTACTGAATACACAGATATAAGTCATCAGCTGCACTATACTAAAATTCCGCAAACATGATCATTTATTTCACTTGTAAGTCAGTCTTTGCAATTAGGTCATCCTACAATCACTCCATCAAAATATATGTGTCAAGCTTACTTGAGTATACACCAGCGGGATCATAATGCTACTGAAAATTTGTAAGTCCTGCATCTGTTTTCGGACATCGCCGATTTCCTGGAGATGGGTAAGGAAACAAGCACAAAAACGCAGATTAGGAAATAAATGACACAAAGTAGGTGGTGCAGTGTAGGTTAATGTAGATGAATTCACTATAAGGCTGTTTAGCATTCTCTGACATTCGGCAATCAGTGTCACACACTCGATTAACGTTACGGAAACTTGGAACACTGGCTTGAGTGGCTCGAAGTTGTTTCAGATTGCCAGAAAACTAATACCGTGTTTATATGAAAAACAACAATCATTGCTTTAGCTCTTTGCATTTGTTTCCAAAGATACTGAGGTCAAACTGTCAAATCCATTACTGGGTTCCATTGTTTAAATTTCTCCAGTCGGATTAGTTACATTTAAAATGTGTTCAAGTGAGTTGTTTTAATCACAGTTCCCATTGAAACAAAACTGAAGCAGCAACTGGTCGCTCTTGTAACCAGCTGCCTTGATGAATCTTCATTATGGTTATATTTTATACAGAGACATTGACTAGGTGTACTTTCCTAAGTGCACTAAAATCAGTGCAGAACTAGACCAATAAAAACTAAGAATTTCGACTGACTAATAGTAACAGTGCGCTGTAGGGTATTATACATATTTCCATATTTTGCACTATTTTTATTTACAATCTACATCAGTCGTTTTGTACAAAAAGGAACACCACTTGTTTGAATTGATTCGACTTGATAATGCTCTTATGGTGCGCCAGTCTGGTCTCCTTGGTGCTTATGCTCCGCCTAGATCGGGATGGCTTATAGTGGAGCTATTCAGCGATTGCGTTTTGAACTGGCTATTTGTATGAGGATAGTCCCCTACAGCTCCAAACACGGACGTGCAATTCAATAACGAGGACGCGTTGAGGATGGAAGCCACGATGCATTAAGAAATTAGGACACGTCAAAGTAAGCTCTGAAGTGAAGTTTCTTTTGGTTGGGCACTATTATCAGCTACAAATCAGTCACAACCAGGTGACCGGTTGCCATATTACCAATTTGGACGCGGTCGGTCGACTGTGGCAACGTACACATGAAAAGAATCAGAAGTATACTGGCCCCGATGTATATTTTGAGTTAGGTAATTAAAATTATCAGTCTTGCATGCACCAAAAATAAAAATTAATTAACCTAAAAATAGATTGTAACCCACCTCACTAACCGTAGTGTTTGCTGACCTAAGTAAATTGTACCGCTTTTCACGTAAAGCACGTATACACTATCGGACAAATTAGGAACACTTACAGTTCACGTCGGTTAACTAGGTCAGACCTAGCACGACAAGGATACTGCTCTAGTTCGCGACTGACCGCAAATTTACATGCATGTGGACGAAAATTTGTTCATCAAAAGTGAATGAAACACTTCGCCAGTGCTCATAAGGCTCAGTTCTTGGCACTGATCGGAATAACACTCATTCATCTAGTTACCACCTCACGCCACTCGGCACAATCCTATGAAGGATGACACACTGACCATCATCATGATGGATTGCCATGTGAACGCCAGGGTAGCAAACCACAGTCTCGCCAAATGAAGTTACCTGAAATGGTGTGTGTATAAAGGCTCTCGTAAGCGATTCAACTATGACACCAAAATTCCCCAAAGGCAAGGTTACGAGGGGTCAGTGAATGTATGAGCTTCCAGCTGGTCAACTGAAAGGAGAGAGTTTGTGTTTTGGGATCGTAAAGTTAATGGTTTAAACCATAAAAAATTATTGCACTCACATTTACTATGATCACCGTCAATCCTGTGGTGACTAAGGATTTTGAGACGGAAGTGCTACGGAATAATGGCAAAATTCTATGCAAACAAAAATAGTTTTTTTTCCAGAACGAATTAATGAAGATGTCATAGTTTAATGTTGTCCAACCATGTGCGGTATGTGGATCATACCACTCAATCTAGTGAAGTGATGTTAAATATTGCTGGTTTGGGTAATCATCGATTATTAGAAGAATGAACGTTATTGAGATAAGGTTACCTGATTGATCGATGCCGGGAGCTAAGATTCATGAGTAAAAGTGCTGACTGTTGAAAACGCTGGCCGTGGCTATTTTTGTGCCGGACTCGAGCAGATTGGACAATACAACGCAAAACATCTGTGATTTATGAAGGTTGAGTGCTGGAAATCAACTCGCCTTGGAGTGCATCTCATGTAGATGAAAACGCTTAACAAGAGAATGAAAAAATTAGCTTACTTCAACGTTACTATTTTGTGACTTCCGTTGGACCATGGGGGGAGAATGGAAAACATCCAGTCGAAGTGAGCAACTAAAATTCTGTTTCATATCATTCTTAATTCTGGTGTGACCTATGGGCCTAATGTGCGTCATTCTTTGGAATGTCGAGCGCATAGGGAGTGATCTGTATGTCGTGGAAGATATCCATAAATGCTTGTCTTCAATCAAGGGTGCCGTCTTCTGGTGGAAACAGTGTTTATTACGGTGGGGCATGAAGGGATTTTCGCAGGAAGAACAGAATCTGTCGATCACTGAACTCGATTATCTCGCCGCAAATAATTCTTTGAATCAGACAGGCTTTATGCATTCCAAACCATTGTTTTGTTCGTCAGCATTTGATTGTCGGTTCTGGTCTAAGCCAAAACCCACAGTCTGATATCTTCTATTTGTTTCGGGCTTGGGACGTGAAAACTTTGTACGGTGTTCTGGATTTTCCACTAGGGTTCAAAGAACAGACACCGCCTGTGATTGACGAAATTATCAGGAGTAGAGAGCTCGCTAAAGATGGATGTTCCTCATACGAAAGTTTGTTCACACGATTTAGTTAAAAAATATGGGCGCCTCGTTATCTGGACGTTGATGTAGGCTATCTTGGTGCTGTTCGCTTACAAAGCATATATATGCACTACATATTCTGTACTATTCAGTGTGGTTCACAGAAACCCAAGACCTACTTTTAATATCCACCATGGGAAACAAACTTAGCCATCAGAAAAACGACTAGGTTCACTCTTAATACGTTGTTTGCATCTCAGACGCTTGAACTGAACATACATGACGATCGTTAACGTGAAATCAGAGTCGACCAGGTTCTCAGACTGAATTCAAAAACATTTTGTTTGTATTTTCTTGGATCATACTGCGTTTTAGTTTACTATGTGTTTAAACGTTGCTTTTCGTCTTCCACTGGTGCATCTTGTTTATGTCATTCTTACAACTCAAACTGACGTGAGTTGTGCCCAAAAATGACACATCAACTGTCAAAAAATCAACTCACACCTATCAGATAATAGGCAATTTTCGGGTCCAGAATATAGCCACTTTGTAAAGCCTTCAGTACCAAACGTTGCGCCCATTGAATCGGGATCCAGTATTCTGGAGTGTACTTGACTTTAGTACGTCGGAAGCACTCGACTGCTGTACGCTGGAACGCCGCAATATCAGCATCGGTAATGATAATACCAAATGTACGTCTGACCTCTGTTGAGAACGGAAAAAGTGGCAAGGAGTTACGCTAGTGTCATGAAAGAAGTAGAAGAACAAATCACGCAAACTAATCCTAGTAATAATAATTGATTCCGTTAAACAGGAAATCATCTGAGGATCTATCATCAGACATACGGTAAACAACCGACACCCGTTTTGGATTAGAGTGAGGCGAATAGATATCGTATTTGGCATACAAATGGAGTACATACAACCGAAACAGAAGAAACCGCTGAAGATGAGCAGTTAGGCCAGATCGATTTACAACAGTCGCTAAACTTCCGAAGCTCAGTATATTTCTTAGGTCAGCCACTACTTACCTACAAAATATCTCCGTTGACTGGGTAAAAGAATCTCGTGGGTGGTCTCATTATTTAAAGTCTAGTGTATGGAGCAACTTTCAAACTGGATAAGGCGTCGCTGCTTTTCAACCACGAGAGTAAAACTGAGTAGCTTAGACAGGCGAAGAACGACTTCAAATCCTCAATGTTGATGCTCATATGTGTATTTAGAGAAAGAAAGATGCTATGGAAAACATAGCTGGAAATTCTCACAGTTTAGTGCAAAGGAGAACACTTGTGGGGAGGCAGTTGAAAGGACGGAACAAACGAATGTAGCACTATAGTAAACACTGTCGTGAATAGAAAGACACACCGTGAAGTACTACAAACCTAACTAGTGTCTCTGTGTAATATGGGTGCGGCACGTCATTCAAAAAATCATCATATCACCACTTGTAACACAAATTCAGTGAGTTTCTGCGGGAACATGTTACCATCAGGTTACACCCTAATGGGCTTTAAACATCGTACGTTTGCAAAGTTTAGCTGACATGTGGACTGAAATACGGTAATCCCCAGAAGACGAAAAATCTATAGAGAGAACAGAGGCGCTACTTTCTGAATTAGAAGTAATTACTACCAAAGAAACCGACTGATGTGAGTACAACAGATTGGATAAGAAAATGGTAGTTTGTGAGAAATGTCAAAAAAGACAGACGTTTTGGTAAATACTCTCGCCCCACAACACTGCTGGTAGTGCTACATACCATCCACGAAGAAGTATACCTTCAGGTGATTCTTCCTTGTAGTATCTTTTAATAACTGTAAAAATGGCATGAAGTGATGAATGATCACAAGTTTGGGTAAGTAGAAATACCACTTACAAACTGCTGGGATAAATTACAGAAAACACAATAGTATACTCAAAGTTATTTCTTTTACTATTTACTTTCCTACAACTGAGTGATAACACACAAACTGGGAGGCTTCAGGCTGTTTAGGTAATCGCATAACGATGGTGAACCATAAGACAATCGATAACCTTGTAACTACCGTTTTACCTGATTTCCGAATCATGCTGTGAAGAAGTAGACTGTAGATTAGGGAGCGTCGTTCAGTTGGTTTATTACTCCAGCTTGGTCCAAAAATTATCAAACGTGATTTATTTACCTTTTTTACGGTAGGACCTTTAGTTCCCGTTGCAACTGCGTCAGCTGAACTAATTAACCTGGAGTATCAGATTCGAAGGCACAACCTCCGATATCCACTGTTCACTTGCTTTTGTAAAAAAATTCATGCCTGAAGGACATGGCTCACACGTTCTGATTGTCAATTGCTAGGCGTGTCTCAACGGACAAAACTATCGCGTAGGTTCTTTCATTTGTGTTAATGAGGTTTCGGCATTCTACAGTATGCCATGAAAACTGTTCACGAACACATCAGCAGTGCGTGATTAAGCTGGACTTAGTCCAGCTAGACTGTAGCATTTTGTTTCAAAAGTGAGATTGGACTAACTTCACACCCTTAAAAGCATTCCCAGTATGAAATTCATTTCTTCAGCGAGGATAGTTGTCTGTGGTAATTCAGTTTCTTAGGACAGCCATTTGCAGACGACAGCAAGCTATTTCTTCGAGTTCATCGTTCAGAACTTCACGACTGCAACCAATCGCAAGTGCACTGAATAATCAATGCCACTTATCCAGCAGCTGTCAGTCAGGAGAGCGCTGCTCGGCTCAAGCGCTTATTGTGGTTGGTACAGTCCTGAAACATCTCACGTAATCAACGTCTTTGTTTTATGTCGTCCAGTAATGTAAGTAGTTCAATATGAGGTAACTGTATCCATAGCGCTCGGTCTTTTGTTCTTCCTACGTCCTGGCTAGTTTCAGATTAGAACCACTTCATCACTTAGTCAGTACATTAAGGCAGAACCTGTTGTACTTCCTACAGCGTTTATTGGAAAGGAGTATGTCGGTTCTCGGCAGACCCAATGAGAAAGGAAGTAGGACTGCTACAGGTTTCACGAGTAATATGACAACAAAACGGTGGCCAAAAGACTCGAACCCTCGATCCTCAGGGTGGACCGACAACATAGAACCGGCCTCACCACCCAAACACTGAAGGAATTGTGAACATACCCATTGTTTAATTTATTTCCCCAAGGCGTCTCTATCATCGACATAATGAAATCCGTTTGGTTTGCTTTTCCACTGCTCACTTTAATAGTTTGTGCCGCTGTTTTGCAAGAAGTCAATTGTTATCCGTGGGGTTCTCCAACCTACATGTTGGTTGTATATTGGGTATTTTTGTTAATTATTGAGTTATTATGTACAGAACCAGTTTGCTATGAGATAATCTTTTTGTTCAGTCCGAGTTGTGCAGTTTACAGCTGCCGTGCCCGACAGTATACGACTGTGGACCATTACAATCTCAGTGAAAAGTTTCTCATTGAGGAGTTATTGCGGTATAAGTTGTCTGCTGAAGAAAACCTTTGATCTGCTAATGCAGACTCACTTCTGGTTGCCAGCAGGAAAGCGGAACCTATCGTCTATACGATTGTCCTCGAAAACTGAAAATACGTCTCAAAAACCTGAATGCGGCACTTTTCAGCACACGTGTACAGGACGTGCAGGTGATGACCATTGTAAGTTGGGTCAACCATTTTGAACGATTGCGAAGCTCTCCGGCGCATTTGCGAAGTGTAATTCACATGAGGGTTTTTGAGATGAGGTCATACTCAGGTGCTAGTACTACAATTTCTTTGCCCGAATTTGTTGCACCCTCAGCTCTATAACGCGCAGACCATCCGGACCAACGTGTGTGCGCGCGCTATCCATTCCCGCATTGATCAGCAGCTCGCTCTGTCGTATCTGCGCGTATCTACCTGATTGCCTAGTTGGGACGATCTATGCGTGCGTTGACTCATGTTCTTGCATTACTTTGCGCATACACTTGCGTGTGACTTGTTCACGTCCAGTCTGCCCGTCACAATACACGCACTGCCTTTTGGGACTTACGGGGGGTAAAACACTAATGGGTTGCTGAGTCAATTCGAAGAGAGTCAGATCTAAAAATAATCCAAGTCGGGATCTGGAAGCGCTGGGTTTAAGGTGACTAACCATCTTAATACGGTTGGACTGATGTGGTTCAACGTCATAAGAAAATCGGGCGACTAACCGTTTAAACAGTGACAGGTGACGTGCGTTTACAAAGGTAGACAACCTGAACCGACTTCCAAATGTAGGGAAGTTACATGAAATGAGCACGTTGTCGAAGTGAAAACAACTGATTCGCGAAGATTCAACTAGCGTGGTCATCGCGGATTACTGAGCTCGTAGTTCCGGTGCAGACCGAGGGATGTAACACAGTTGGCACAGGCCCTGAAATGTTATGTTCGTCCAGTTATGCACTAGGATCAGTTCGTGTGAATGCTTGAATCTACATGTTACAGGTTTGAAAAGGAAAAGTGGGAGATAGCTACCATACATTTGATAACTGCAGAGGATGAAGGAAACACAGAGTGCATTCCTATCTCGTGACTAGTAGGTTTGTTGACCTTTATAGACTGTCTAATTGTTGGCAAGAAAATAAGCAGTTGATGGGGCTACCGGTAGTAACAGTCATGAGAACAAGTTAACCGATTCGATCCAAAGCAAAATATGTTGAATATATTGTTAACTTATATAAAGTGTCATATGCTTGTTATATGGCATTTTCGCTCCTGTTTGTGTAATTTTAATACCCATCCATAGGAATGATTCCTTCGAACTGGTCCACACTCAAGAATACAATTCAGTAGGTTTACAAAATATGTACTACATTTCGTTTCGGGGTTTACGGAGATGATAAAAAATTTAAAGGTTTTTGGAAGCTATATACGTATGATTTAGCATTTGGTGACCTAGAAAAAATGATATGGGCAAATGATTTTACGCGCACAAGAAGTAATTATGAAAGGTTAGAAATATTATGGTTATGAACAAGAAAATGTCGAGATATTAAAGTGGAAAGAACACCTAACAAGAGTGTCACAAACTCTCCTCACCATGAGTGACAACAGTAGAAGATTGAGTGTAATTTCATTCCGCCTCAGTGATTCGCAGATGCGTGAGTCAATTTCACTTTGGAACTCATCTACTAAACCAGCAAATTCCTTAAGATTGGATGCATTCGGAATCAAAACCGATGTTCACTGCAGGTCAAACAGTTCAATTGATAGTATGGCACTAGCGAGTTACTCCTGAGAGGGTTAATTGAGACTGGAACAGGAGAGCTCGAATTTGATAGACGGATCCGTGTAAGTTCTAGTTAAACCTCCCATGAAATGTGGATAATCCCAGCCAAGGTGATCTGACTGGTTCACATAGTAAATGCACTGTAATAATTCGGTTTCGTTGTAGCTTCTCGAAGGCGGTTTACTTTTGTTGTGATCCAAGAAAGTGGATGGCACAAGGGTTGTTTATTCGACAAACCAACACATGGGTTAAGCATTCAAACAAGACCTGAAACAAAAACACTCATTTGCACGCAGTATTCGGCCCCAGACCTTTTCGGTTGCCACAGACGTCAATGCTCAGTTCCATTAAGTAGCAGGGACCACTATGAGCGATGCTGCACTCTGATTATCCTTCCTGCGGTTTGTACGATGTTAAAATATATGCTCCGGTCCTACTACTGAATTACCGTGGTATGAGTAGTATGTTACGATCGCTCAACTTCACTGCACTTTATCAGATATGTGCAACTGGTTCTGATATTTAGCCTGACCTGTGGTCGACCATTAGAGTAGAAAAATCGATTCAATGAAGTGTCCTAAACAGCATACTGTATGATATTCAAGGTAGCATGACAGCCTGTGGAAAACAAGACGGGATCTGAATTGAACGTCATACTTGCGATTAACGGTCACCTATCCGTACGACTGAGCCGCGGTGAGAGTATCCGTTTCACATACGTGTGCTACACTTGTAAAATTTTTTAAATGTTGTTGAACAGGCTTTAGCCACAATACGGAAATAATCTGCTGCTTTTGTCTATATTTTCATCTTTGGTGACAGAAAGGTGCCTGGTTGTAACGGAATTGTTAAATGTATAATGGTCATGAACAATTCGCTGTACCCTATGGTTTTATTGAGCAACCGATGTCACGCTTCCGCCAAGTAACCCATGTCAAATGAGCTGATTGTTTGAGCAGTGAAGCTGTTCGTGTGTTTATAAAACTTCGCGTACGCGATTAGAATTTACGATCTACATTGGTCGAGAGTAGTTGAACGTTCACCCCACCGGACATCATATGCCGAAATTAACAAAGGCTGAGCATACTAACAAGGTAATCAGGTAGTTACGTGGTCGTGAGCCTGAATATTTGTACCCAGTCAACTATCTGCTTATGACAAAGTATTGCAGTCTATGCCCAACTTGCATTAACATTGTTGCTGGCTCCTCTGTTTAATCTCGATTTTACTTCAATTTGAACACTACTCAGATTTGATCACAGCTTTGCATTCGGATGAGTAGTTCAGTCAGTAAAAGGAAAGACTAAGCGTGATTCGGGCTTTTGTTAGAGTTCATCAGTAGTACATAACCATGATCGAAAAGAGAATAAACAGAACCGCCCTGTTCAATCCAGTCGATAACTCCGTGACCATGACCTGTTGATTGAATTAAAGTTACTATTTTCGTTAAACCAGCTGAGCAGGGATTGAATCTCTAATAGAAGACTTAGATTAGTTCAAAGTGGGCAGCATCCGCATTTGATCGCAGTTTTGATATTTACATACGCTTTTAGGCTAGTCCATTTCAAAAGAAAACATTAAACTCGAACTTCGCTCTTATTAAGAATAATCAGTAGTGCACATCCTTTTGTAAGCCGGAATTTGCATTCTGACTCTCGTGCCAGTGAGGCTAGGCTGTTGACCATAACACCAGTAACCTCATAATAGGCATGGGGGAATAATCTTATCCAGAAGTGTAACCACAAATCTGTGTGTTCAGTTTTGATGATTATTCCGAGAAAAAGAGAAACAAACTTTGTTAGCTACAATCGATAACCCCGTGACCAGAAACTTCTCAGGTAGATTGAAGCCATTGACTTTATTGAACCAACTCAGCATACTCATTTTACTAAACATTTGTTTCTTATACCTCTTGACTGTTTTCCTTCTAGGATATATATTGTCACTGGTATAGTGAACAGCTGCTGGGACGTCTATGTTGCCTGGCCAAGTTCATATCCGGTTACAAATGTATGAGTGGACTCCACTTTTGTTAATATTTATTTCACTAGGATGATTTTTGTTTCCTTGTTTTTCCATACTAGAGGCAGCTCAAACCACAAGAGAAATTTTCGATATTGCATCAACACATGTGGTAGATTTCACTTCAGGGGTCCTTTGTGTTTAACAATTTCCGCTCATAAGCATGAAGCTATTTTGAAATTACCATGGAAGAGCAAGTGACCAATTGCTCAGGCATATTGATACCACATTAAATTTGGCATAGTCAACCATTCCGTACATAGACTGTTTGTGCTCATCAATACGCGTAAGCCATAACATACATAGAACATAAATATTGGGCAATCCAAGTATAACTCGTTTCAATAATATGTTATGGTTATAGCCAGAAAATACTAGCTACTCACTCGAGATAACTGTTTTACAGTTGGTAATATTCTCACCTGATATCACACTATCAACTCAATAACTAAAGCTTACTTATCAGTAACTAAAGCTTGGTCATAGCCAGTTTTAACACCACAACTTGCTTTTAGGTAGCACATATTCAATTCTCGGAGTTTCGTGTTTAGTTCAAAATGCCTACTCAAAATTTTTCGTTGTCAGCTATCATGGGAACAAGCTTCTTATCAATTTTTCTCCCACGAACTATATCCTACCTGCTGTATTCAAGAACGACGGAAAATACCAGTAGTAAGCTTTCTTAGAGCAACCGATTCACGATACATTATGGAAAACTGTCAGTCCATACAACACGGACAGCCGCTGCCCGCATGTGTCATCGATCGCTTGAAGGTCAGAGCAACCTGATTGGCCAACTGCATGGCTCACTGGTATTCGATTGGACACAACACTAACCCACTTAGTGCAAGTCACTCGTGATGGGCCAACATGTCATGATGATTTCATGGAAGTCTGTTTAAAGATTGATATCATGAAACGGCCAGTGAAAAAACTCTGCCTGGTGGCAGTCAATGAGCAATTTCCCCATAGTGTTTGGTCATACTGATTAGTCAGTGTGTCACGTACGGCAGGTATCTGCTAGTCTAATTTGGATTATACTGCAATCAATACACATTCTCGTTCTCACGTTGGAGCTATCTGATCAACTAGAGGCGCTAGTATTGTATATACTCATGTCTCGGTACTCAAAGTTCCCAAGTTATTAGCACAGTTGAGCAAAGTAGACCACGTAATCACTTAATATCGAGATTAATGAAATCCTTCTGCTGTTTTTAGATGGGAATCAGCGGTGCTTACGTGGATCGCGGTTGAAGGACAATAGATCCGCGCGCAAATTCGGATCATCCTCAGCCTGGAATGCATCTGGATACGGAAACCCACCCTCCGTGGTCGCCAACGGAGCCACAAATGGGGTGCAAGGTGTGATAGGCTCTGAAGACACTGGTACGGACAAGTCGTGACGTGCAGATGGTTGCAAGAATGACCTGCTCTGATTGGTTTTAAACGCCTCTGTTGCGTCAATGGACCAGGGATGACACGTATTGCGACTGATTTTCTGTTTGTGCGGCTTACCAGCTTTGTGTTTCGCCCGTGAAGATTTACGCAGAGATCCAGCGTTTGCGTCGGCGTTGACGTCGACAGTTGAGTCGTCTTCTTCCGAGTATGAAAATCGAGTAGCGATTTGGTCGGATATCAGTCGCATCATAAGGATCCACGACAGATTCAGGTAACGCATGATGGTCACGCGAATCTTTCGTGCTCCCAGTTCGTCACGTCCGTTGATACTAGACTGGAGAGTGTGAAAGACGCATATTGTTTTTGTGTCAAGTTCTCTTTCGCCAACTATAAAACGGTAGGGTGTACACCGCCGCATTAAAATTACTCAAGACGTTAGCTCATTGAAAGCATGTTTGGGAGATTACGAGAAAAAAATGTTTCTTCGCTTCAAAACAGGTTCATAACGCTTTATGGAATGGCCAGAACCCCATCTAGTTTTGACCACTGGATGCAATCATTTGCGATGAACGACACGAGATTAGGCCAGGACAACTGGTACTGGTACCAGTAAGTAGTCAGGTATTTAGTTAATTTCAAGTTGAACATCGCTCACATTTACTCGACCCAATGAAAATGTGACGTGTGTGTGTGATATTTCAATACACATTACTTCTCACATAAAACAAACTTGTTAATATAAGACTTAAAAAGTAAGGAAGTACAGCTTGAATAAAACAGTAATAATGATAGTAGCGAGCACTTTAGGGTTTTGACTGCTATCACTTAAACATCACGGAAGGTTGATCACTGTCCGCGCGTCCAAAATGATTTTCTTAGCCGGTCCACTTCCAAAAGAAGCATAAAATTAGAGTTATCTCTTGTTAGGACACATCGATGGTATATAAACGTACTTAAATAGAAAATGAACACCTACTGCAATGTGTGCTGAGAGATCAGTACTCAATGATCTTCAGGTTAGTGAACAAATATGTGTGATGCTAAGAGGAAAGACTCACCGCAAAATACGTAAGTCAAGTTACCTAATACAGAGAAATGAACACGTCAGCAAAAGAACGCAAATACCCAATTATATAAAATCTAGCCGCTGTGAGACTAAGCTCTATCCATAATCCCATCTCTGTCCCGTTCTCATCTCCATTGCGGTTCCGGTAAAACTATTCGATGAATTCAATCATAAGCATGAACGCCACTAGCGTTTTTGCTCTCCAAGAATCATTAAAATGTGTTAGTTGGATAGGCAGTACTAACGAAATACTTACCTTTCTAAGTAGTTGTGCTTATTACATGGATACACTACTGCATGTCCTGGAAAAAGTTAATTATGAACAACCTGAGTGTGCAAGTCGACCCCCGGGTTGCCATATCGCCTTCAGGTACAAGGTTCGCCGATCGCCCAGATATCAGATGTCCAGAGGAAGTGATATGTACCATCATCAAGTCAACCTTTCACTTGTCGGATAGATTACCGACGTTGAAAACATGACAGTGTTCTTTTGTCTAACAGTATAGTTCGTTTTTGCTGCGTCTACATCATTTCAAACAAATAAATCAACTTTGAACGGAGAAGGATTTAGCGCTGTGGTGGGAGCACTTGAGAGCGCCAGATAATGAAGATATTGTTGAAATATGTGATGACCATATATTTGTGTAGCGGGTTGTATATGTACACAGTAAGTGGACCGCGAAAATCCAGACAGCTTGTTTTCTACTCGTGGTTCAACAAGCGGACTAAGCCAACCGAAACAAACAAGAGCCTGGCCTGAATTGCATAATTCTTGTGCAAACCGAACTGACTAATGTGACCGTGCAACCGAGGGCAAAAAACGTGTTCAATGTGACTATTGAGCGGACGAATTAGAACGAATGGTCTGCATTTTCCTGTACTACTATGTACATCTAATATAGATTGAACATCACCCTCAGTTGATCACAACTGTCGCATTCCCATAGACTGTTCACTCGACCCCTTTCGAAAAGAAGCACTAAACTCGAGTTTCGCTTTCGTTAGAGTTCATCAGTAATGCATATCCTTGTCACGGCCGGGACTGAAATTCCGGCCACGCTTCCATCAGGTAACCATGTTAACCACTGCACCAGTGACCTCACATTAGGCACGACCGAGGTATTATATGGGAACGTTCAACCACTTTTGTTACTACTCATCAGTAATCAGAATACCGCTCAACAAGTTAATGATTCCTGTTAGTTCAACTTGAAGTGAAGTCTTAATTGAGAGGACACCGACTGAAGTTAACAGGACGGTTACTGTGTCTCCTCTCTGGGCGATCGGGCAACCTGATCATTACTCACAAACTAAAGTAGTTGAGCGTTCACATATGATACCTCGGTCGGAATTTCAGGCCCGGCCGTGACAAGGATATGCATTGCCGACGAGCTCTAACGAAGGCGAAACTCAAGTTTAGTGCTTCTTTTCGAAAAGGGTCGAGTGAACAGTCTATAGGAATGTGACAGTTGTGATCAATTGTAGGTGATGTTCAGCTTGAACTTAACCAAATCCTCTACTACTCATCAGTATATCTAATATTTTAATCCGTTATATGAAGCTGTCTGGGTTACAGGTCCGATACTGGAGCCAGCTCTCATTCGTATTGAGTTGGTTTTACCGTTGTTCGGCTTACAAAACCACATTGAATTCAAACAAATTTAAGTCCGTCGTTTGAATTAGAAAGCGAGATAGGGAAGTGCAGGTAATGTACATACTGAAGGACACACAATGGGAAGTTCGTGTAGCTCATTTCGTTTGGTGTTTTATCACGTTATCTCTCGGCATCGATCAATATGTGCAAGGCGCTCATTAGGGAGGAACAATCAATAATAGTTCAAGGTATCTCCTTAGTTGGAACAACAGCGACTTACGGCCCAAATCAGAATTGAACCTTGGCTTTGTATTAAAACTTGAGGTGGCAACCTAGTGAGCGGTAGTCAGTTGTGAAACAACGGTTCTGTGTGGTAGGATGGATACCTCGTATTCTGTGACCCTAGTGCTGCCCTCTAAACGACACAGAAACAGTTTGACCTTACGCATAACGATAATATTTTCAAAAAAAAACACCATGATACACAAAAGGTACTAAGAAGCTTTTGGATGCAAAGTTAGGATTTTCCAATAAATTTTATTATCCACTATTGATAAGTTACTGATGAGTAATCTGGGATTTCGTCAAATTGAAGTTGAGCATTGCCCAGAATTGATTGCAGCTGTGGCATTCCTACTGGAATGTCTATGGAAATGCGACAGCTGCAATTAACTGTGGGTGATGTTCACCTTGATATTAACAAGTTGTTCTCAAAGTAAACTATAACACCGTTTCCTGGTTGTTCCAACTGGTGTAACAGGCCATTAGGTTTGACACAATTTTACCCACCGGTTCACTTCGTAAATTGAGTACAGAATTCACGTACAACAGAACTTTTCCAGAGACTCTAGACCTTACTATGATCACTTTCAGAGATTTCTCTCGACCCTTTATGAGACGTCAGCAAATGCTTGCTTCTGTCCAAACCAACAGTAAGCGGATGATAGGTTTTAGTCCATTATATAGAGAATTGCAACACTGATAGTCGGATTTCAGTGTTTGTTCGACCTTCACGCAAGTTGTGGTGAGAATCACGATTGAGCAGGCTTAAAAACTGGTTACTTATCCAACTAGCCAACCAGTGACCTAATACAACTTTGAAACCTTAGCTTCATGAGTCTAGTTCTTCTATTTCGTCTCTTAGAGACCAACTGTAACATCTATGAATAGCATGTAGTCTAAATGCGTGCGACGAGAACTATTTGCATAGTTCGCACCTGGATCATCGGTCCATATCGGGATGACCATCTGTTTCTGCAGGTAGAAAACTATAGACGGGTGTTGTAAAATGCTCTATTTGTTGAAGTGAATGGTGCTCATTCGACCAATGACAGAGACAACCACGACGTACAAAAGTGCTTGCGGTAACAAAATATGTCCGTTCCAGTAACAAACTAACATACGATGGCAACAGCCTATTAAAACAACTTTCTGTCTTTTCTCTTTTTCCGTTCACTTCCAATCCTCCCCTGTTTGACGAAATAATAATTTACGTTTAATTGGGTTATTGCGTGTACCTTCGTAACTACTTTTCCAGGAGGATGTGCTTTATCGATAGTCAGTTCAAGGAGTTCCGCAATTAACGGATTAGCTTTATGCCTTTATGGACATAAGTTCTAGTACGATAATTATTTAAACCCGAATGCGAAATGGTATCGAATTTTTTGAGACACTTTGTAGGTGGAGACATTCGCCTGCCTAATAACCACACATATTTGGACACAACCATAACGAAAGGTCATATTTAAGGAATTTTCGTTAACTTAAAGTTTAAAATAACCTTTTAATTCCCACTGACTGCTGAAAACATTGTTGGCTACAATCGTTAAAGTGTTTTATCACGAGTTTTCCATAACTATTCTACTGAACGAAATGCCAAAGTGACCACAAAAATGTATAACGCACTTGGCAAAAATCACTAGAGTGAAGCCTTCCGTTTTGTTTCAGAACTTCAGCATACTGTTTACACGTGATTCTGATAGACATTTCATAACAACACTAATAATGTAGTTCTACTAAACTTGACTAGCCTTTCTCAGTTTCTGTACAATTGTGGAACCAATGATTTCCTGCTGTTCTTACTTAGACTGTGGTCCAGACTGCAAGCTGGTCATTTAAACATTTTAGCTCAATGTCTTTGACGTGTAGAGTGTGCGAAACAATGATTGATAGAGTTTCGAAGTAGCCATTTTGGTTATGTGCGTTATTGCACAATATCTTATTGAATGTATACACAGCTTAGATTAACACGCTTATTGGACTTTACACAGCAAAACACATTGTTGAAAATTTTCAATTGTGCATCGGGACTCGGCGGTTGTGTAAGACATTGCTAATATTTTAAATACTAAACCTAGGTTAGCATCTCCCCTTTGGAAGAGAGGTTTGGCAAGAGACCTGTATGTTATGGATTCAATCAATAGACTGATGAATCCAATCAATTTTACAGATGAGAGGACAGTATCGGATACTGACCATACACCTGCTGTATCAATGTGTCTAATTTTGATTTTTTTTACTTCTTTGGCACAAACAAATGCAGTGAAGATGAACGATCACACTATACTGCTCGAATGACAGGAGCACGTATTAAATTATTGAGGTAACCGGCGGAAGATACAAGAAAGAACATTAGAGTACATTCTGGCAGGAAATAGTGTTTTGTGTACATGAACTTGATATTGGCAACAGTGGCGTCCTAGAACTCTGTTATGTGCAAATGAGTGTTTTTGGTTTTGGTAGTGTTGTAGCATATGCGCCATGTTTTGATTTCCTGAGTAAACAAGTCTTTCTTCATCCGCGTTCTTGGCTCAACATTTGTTTTTTTCCAAAGAGTATACTGCAAGCAAACAGATCATGTGATACTGTTTTTGGGTTACATTCCTGTGATTTGTTCACACAGTATCACGTATCCAGCTTTACAGTGTAGAACAGAAGTACTGTGCACGGAAGTCAGAGCTCAGCAACATAAACAGAAGGGGTGTGCATTATATCTTCGAGTAAGTGGATTATCGGGAAAGGATGAAACGTGAAAAGGACGATCACCAAAGTAATGGTTATCTCAGAACGAAGTGTGTTTGAGCAAACCTAAGGATTATTTGTCAACGAGACCTTCATATCGAGGACATCCTCAACTTTGGAAGAGCTGGGTCATCGAAAGTTCCGATTAACCTCACAACCAACGGTGTAATTATGTGTGGTTTATAAGACGATTGATAAACTGAACCCACGAGACTAACAGTATTACGCAAAGCTCTTCGGTTACGATATGACAGATGGAATGCATGGAAGGAAGGTAGTGTGGAACATGCCTCTCCCAACCGATAGTCTTATTTGATAAAATATACGTAATAATGTATGATGATTCGTCTAATGCATCGCAAATCAAGAAAAAAGCGTCACCGTAACTTTAAAAAATTTCTCTGATGGGGGTCAGACGAGAGCGTCAATCCATTGTATACGTGTGCACAATGTTCTATGGACTCTTCAAGTCAGACGGTTGTAATTGCGGACATTCATGGAAAATGGATCGATGGGGGTAATCCAACAACCAATCAGAAGTGTAATTCAAGAAATGCGGTACATGAACTGAAACAATTTTGTTCACACAAAAGAGAACAGTATGCTGTCAATTCTGACAAATAAATCCACATTTCGGGAAACGGAAAAAAATAATAAATATACAAGACTAACACTGAAAGGTCAATTCGTATTATCTGGCCAGATGAAACATTCAAATGTTATCAACGTGCACGCCATCGACAACATTCTACCTATGAGCTGGATTGACTGAACTGTACCACCGGACTTCGTTTCTCATGTGTTCAACAAATTCATTTATGGACAGAATGCTGGGTTTAATTAAACCGTCAATTTCAAAACAACTTGCAAAACAATCGGTAATTCTGGTTTCTTAATAACGTTTCATTTCTGCTGACACAGTAGTATTTCCAGACTAGTCGAATCACTAGCAAATATGTTGGTATTTAAAGCAAGCTATATGCAAAAAACTACGAAAGCAAAGAAGTAGATGGTCAAGGCTGAAGTGTGTATAGACAGAGGATTGCATTTGGTTCGAATTGCTAGGCGCAGTAAATCTAATCTTGTGAACGGCGAAAAACAGAGAGGAAATTGATATAGTCAGTTAGAGAAGTTGATCAGAGAGGCAGGTGGTTTTAAGGATTGTAGCTAAAAGAATGAGTCACGTTCCTTTAAAAATTTCACCTAATCCAGACATTATTACAATTCAGTTTAATCAATCCAAGGCCAACCGTCATGTGTAGCAGAGTTCGGACTAGTCAATTATATTTACAGCACATTTGGCCTTCGTACTTTGGTGACTTCTGTAACTGTATTTCTGTGTAATTTAAGACCGTTGTCTAATTGCCTCAGAATTTTCAAAGGAGTTTCGTAACTTACTTCTAATGCTTGACCAGCGATTGTGAAACCCTTCATCATGGTCTGTTAGTGTGATTTATTCTAACCGGAACCTAGGTGTCACTCAGTCATCTGCTTTTAAAATGCTTTTTTCGTTCAAGTCCTAAAGGAGAGCCACTAAGATTCTTTCTTTGAATGGAATAACAGTAAGAAAGTTAAATGTGTCCATAGTTCTGTGACCGACGATGTTCATAAGACTTTGTCTTACCTTATGGATCATATTGCCAAGAAATGGTAGCTGGTAACTATTCTAGTTGATTTGGCAGTCTAATCAACTACTGTATTGTAAAGCCGATATTGTTTTGTAATCACTAATTTGTCGTCTACAGGATGCCTGCAAACAGTTGATAGTTCTTCACATCATCAATTACTCTTCAGATTATTCCACGTAAATATTTCTGAAAACATGGGATAGTGAAGACCCCATAACTAGTTTCTTTTCTCCAATAAGTAATCTTGAATTGTAAACGAAGTAGTTCATATCTGACATAACGACAACTAAACTGTCACGTGATCAGTATTCAAATTAATCCTATCTCTCAGAGTAATACGAAGTAAGTTGCGTGGTTATTTTAATGCTACTTCCTGGGACATGTTAGTAAATAGTGGTGTAACATCAAAAACAACGAGGATTTTATCCTGTCAGAAGAGACCGATTCTATGTACAGTTTTATAGGAGCTCGTGCACAAGCATGAACCAAATCAAGTCAGTGTAATGAACACTATGAAGGTCTTAAAAGTAAAACATTCTGCGATTGTAAATAGTAAATCTGAACACAAATCAAACATTGGGGGTCATATACAGTTAACTACCAAACAAGAAGATGGTTTCCTATGGAATTGTAGGTTGATAACGGATAGGACAGTTCATGTGAGAGAGATGTGTAAATGTCTGACAATTCATATTTTCAGAAACGTGATTGGCAGCTTTTATCTCATCTCATAATTCGGGGTAGAGAAATGTCAACGGTAGAGAAAGTTGATTTGCCATTTGTCACTTAGTTGGGGATGGGTGATCTACTACTGGGCAGAACATCGACACATTTTCTGTTGACATACTTTTAACCTTTGTAGGGGAGAGGAATAACCGTTTTTGAGTAAACATAAACGATGCTGAACACTATCAAGTTTGAGTACATAACGCCGGCTGGAAGATGTGAAGATTTCCAAATAGTATTTTATTGCTTCGACATACGCTAAGAACAGGGACTAGTACAGTAGCAAAAATCTCAGTAGGCACATACGTCCAAAAGTTATTCTCAGTAACATATTTATGGGTAAGTATTATGGTATTATGGCATTAATGGAAGTCTGATCTATGCACATAAGGAAAAGATCATTAAACCGAGCTTGGTTGTTTACTAAGTGGAAGAACACTGGCTGAATCAGCCAAAATATAATGTTCAAACGCTGGCACTTTTCTCAAAAGAATCGATAACCTGGGGAAATGATGAGTAAGCTTGTAACCGCTTTGAGGAAACTCGCAAAACCGTGCAACCTGTGCGAGCTACTAGGAGAAACCCTCACCCGAAACGGAATGGTCATCGGCGTACAAAATCTAGTTATAGCCAAGAGATTACAGAGCAATTTGAAGTTGGCAATTTCCCAAAAGATCAACGTTAGGAAGGGCAATCAGGCTGTGAAACAAAGGATCCTTTCTAACGCAGACTTTGTCCTAGTGGTAAATGCTGTGAGCAGGGACAGAACCAGCTACAAATTTTGCGGGCAAAGACATTTTATCAGAAAGGAAATTGTACAACTTATGGAAAGACCTGCATGAAATGCCAAGGAAGAACCTTTCGTCAGACAGTACAGGTCGTCTATGGTCGATCTGATCAACAAAGACGACACGAAGGTAACAAACCGGCTTAACTGATTTTGCAGATGGAAGAGAATCTAAGTAAACTGAGCATTGAAAATATAAAGAGATGTGAGCTAGACTGCGGCACATCGTTTAGTGTCTTATCATCAGGTTTGATTAAGGTGACCAACATACGCCAATCACAGCGGCGACAAGCGTCAAAAGAATTGAAATTCTGTCTGTCACTAATCCGAAAAATGAACAAATTGAGATGTTTGATTTTTTTGTGACTGAACGTGATTCAGCCCACGGTTTGGGGTCTGATGTTATTCAGTTGATGAGTCTCATCACCAAGTAGCTGGTGCAAATAATGACTTAACATGGGTCAGCATACCAACACCCGAACGGAAATCTGGCGTTTTCGATCGCCAAATACCTAATCGCAACAAGTCATGTGGTTAGCCCCGTCACTTCGTTCGTCATCTTTTAGTGCACTCACAACCCTAGGCTGTTGGGGTCCTCCGAAGCATTGTTAATGAAGCGTCAAGCATCGGTCCTCTGTTGGCAAAAGATGCTGATGCAATCAACTTCGTCACCGTGGCAGCCAGCCCTAATTGCAACCATGTGATGTTAGTTCATTCCATTATTTTGTCGCTACGCGCTTAAACCATATAACCGAATGTTTTGTGTAATCAATTGCTGCGAATAACCGAAATGTTTGCATCTCGTAATGTATGTCTTCTTGACGTCTTGATATGCTTAACGATTTATTCTAGATACATATCAGCAAACAAATCATGTAATCTTAAAGAGTTGTGAATTTCAGGAATACTCGTTCAAGTACTTACCCCAGTCGGCTTTAGTTGTAGGCAATTTTAATCTTATTTCTCTATAATCTCCCTTGAGGTCTTAAAAGAGAAGTACCATTCAGACAAACCGAAAATATGTGTAATTCGCTGTTTAATGCTATAACTCAGTGATTAACTGAGGGAGTGAAATCCGTCAAATCATTACCCGATAGATTTTGTCAATTTCGATACTTCAACCAGTATCAGGAAACAAAAAATGCTACTAACTCCAGCTGCGCTATTAAAAGAAACTTTACCACATTCTCAGCAAATGATGAGGAAAACCAAGTGTTTATTGGTATTACTGTGAAAAGGTGTTGAGAAACATTATTTTGAGGTTTTCACGTTGAGTTAATATTCCTATGAAGTAAAGCCGAACTTTGATCCGGTGCTTATTAAGCAAAGCACAAACTATGTGCAAACTGAACGTCTCTGTGACTGAATCACAAAATGTCAAAAAATGTTTAATGATCACTCCCACAAATACAAAATTAAGAGTGAAGGTGTCCACAGAGCGAACAAAAAGTCTGTTTTATTTGCCAAATATATGGGCAAGATTATTAGCTTGATACTTTGCCGTAAACTTTCAGTTGTTGTCGGGAGTGACTATTGTTTGTCAAGGCTTATCATACGATTACTAATAGGTTTGGTACTAATTCCACGTCACAAAAGCGGTTTGCTTAGATTATCTCACTCCATCACCAGCAAACAGAATATTTATGGAGAATATGGTTATGTTGATTTCTGAAATACACAAGCACTATTATTCAGTTTCAGTTGACTACAACTAACCGTATCACACACAACCTGGCTACGTCTGGACTCGTTAAACGTAACCAGTGTATACTTGGTGTAACTGATGTCTATTACCAAAAATGCTGTTGGGAATAGTGACTGTAGAAATCACTGAGTCAGATAATGATTGAATCAACTGACTTACTGCAACATGTAAGGCCACTTCGTTCATCCAAGGGATATACATGTACATACGATACCATCGACCGATTATGCCGGCGACGAAGAAACCGAGTAGAAACGAGATTGGGATATCGCCCTTGGTTTTCTCGCAAAACTCCACTATTCCTTCGAATACTCTGTATGAATGATGATATAATAAGCGTAAAACGAAGAATATACGAAGCGAAATGAAAAATGGTTTCATAAATCTTAAGGGCCTTAGTGGAGAACTATAGGATGATTATTGAGTAGTAGTATAGACCACTGTAATCGTTCTGAATGTGATGAAACGTTGGTCTTGAATCATAGTACAACACATATTTTAGTGTTTAACGATATTGCGTTAACTTTAAAAGTTCCAGCAGCAGCCACACGGGTTGCCTAATCGTTTCAGTCAGAGAAGTAGTAAACTCCATAAGATAAAAACACAATAAAAACTCTCAGTCAATTCAAAATATCCGACTTAATTAAGTTCCAATGAATATTGCAAATTTTCGCCAGTTACTCCGATATATAGTCAATAGATCTTAAATGTCACTCATTTTTACACTTTGCCAACCCTCTAATTTTATCAAAAATGCACACAGTCTCCGACTGAAGTGTTCATAAATGATCGATTTCTACCTGTCCTTCAAGCACGCTCACTCGCCATGTGGTTACGCGGCACCCTTCCGTATTATGTTATGTCGATTTGTCTTTCCCTTTGTGTCTGATGTTAAACTCATCAAGATCTCCTTCATCTCAACTCTCGACAGTAATTGTAGAATGAGATTGGGTTGAAATGTTGCGTCAGAATTTTTCCGTAGATTATCACTTTTTCTATCCACACAATACCGGAACACTACTTAGTTTTGCGTGTTGCATATTACGTAATATTTTTTGCTAGCATTGCCAGAATAAAAGTTAGTGTAGTCACCCAGGTTAGCCGTGGAACGCATTTCCGCTTCATATTGATAGAAAAAACTTGAATACTGCCAACATGACGTTGTATACCATTGCGAGTAATTGAGGCTATCTCGGAAGATATCAACATGAGCACCAATCTTTCGAGAGATATGCGTGCATACCAACAACTATGATCCATCAAGCTAACTCATACTTGGGCTGAAACTCTACCAATGGATGAAACATGATTCAACTAGCAGACGTTAGCTATGTATTTTGTCACTCTGACACACAGTTTTGATTTGTTGATCAGCCGCATTTCAAGAAACTCAATGCGATACATCTTGGTTCACCGGTATGCCTGTTATAATTCACTGAATGACTCACAGTGATATCGGTTCATATGTCTATTGGACATTGTTGTTGATCTGTTTGATCATTCATTTATTTGGTTCGTTTCCGTTTGGATCTATGATGCGTATTCAATGAGTAAACAATGAGAGCGACGATGTATGCATCACAATACACAAGTGCGCTTGTGTTTGCAACTCATTTCTGATGTAACGGTCGCCTGTTTTCTTTGGCGGCAGTTTTTTTAAAGAGAACTATAATCCTTCTCACACTTATGTATAAACGAGGAATTTAATGCACGCATCTGGTGACTTTAGTGACTAGGTGAACAGGATCACCTAGTAGGGGACATTTTTAAAGAACACTGTTATATTACATTAATGACGCTGTACGTCCCCCATACAATTAATGATGTTGCTACAAAAACAATCCAGATAATCTTCCTTTGGTTGTTTTTGATGATCTAGAATAGAAAATTTAGAAAACGTAACATATAGGATGTTCGCTGGGCCAACATTTCGTACATGCTGATCACACATGCATCTCTAACATTCATCAATCGTCGAACCTAATTTCCCCGGGTTGCGGACATTAATGATCTGTCCATGTGTGCACATGGCACACAGAAGAATCTCATGTTTATTCGAGTACAGTTCAAAGGTGACTACACAGCAGAGTGCTTAACATGTAGACTCAACCAGGCAAACGGCATGACCCCTGCCACAACCGAACTTCATGCCCAGTTCACCACTCTCCAGTTCTCCGGTTCTATAGAAAAAATCGATTGTCACTTCTGGCCTCATCTAGATCAATCTACTGTTTCACTTGTTTCTGTGCAGCAGGTTATATTGATCGAAAGTCAAGACAGTTTTCGAAGCGAATCCGGAAATAGAATCCACGGTGTTTGAAGTACGGAGAAACACGGTCGCTCATCTGGTTGGAAGTGAGCACCTACCAGCTAACCTATCAAATGCCGTCCGAGTGAGGACATTGTGCACTGCCACGGATGCATGACTCAGTATTATATCACCAAAGACGGTTTGTCCAGGCGTTGCGTCCACCCTGATCACAAATCCATCAGATCAACGGCCAGCCTAAGTGTTTAGACCAGTGGACTTGCGTGAACTAATGGACCAAACTAGGCATCAATAATTGATCAACCAGTGACCTGGTTTGTGTGTAATACGTCCGATCTGACTTTTACACCTTCTTATATAAATGTACCGACTTAAAGATGAATTATCAGAAACACATAATCACCTGTCTTTATTCTCACTATATTAATGGGCATAGCTAAAATAAAACGGTACTTCAAAAACGTTACAAGATATACTCCTTCAGAGTGTTCTGTTTAAATAATTTATATCAGATTGACCGACTTACCTTTTTTGGCTGTCATTCATAGCAAACCGATAGGATAAGTTCAATACGTAATATGCTGATATGTAGATGAGCAGATCTATCCATACCAGTTTGTATAGGCTGCCTTTCCATCTGTGATGTGGAAGCAAGACAAACCAACAATAGAATGATTTACATTCACGTCAAAATGGGTTTTGAGGAATCTACTGCACGATCCAAGGAATTATCTGGTAGCGTAGTACCAGGTAAATATTTGGTAGATATCTATATTACAACTAAACATCAACTAAAACGCTATCTAAATATCAGCTTCAGCCACGTGAGAAAAGTTTTCCTTTTGTACACACATCTTAACATAAACATCTGTCTAAGAACATCATTCCTTTGCTGTTCGTGGATACACTTCAAATGGTGCATCTTTTTCTAGAGTTCCATTCAGAACAGTCATACAAGAAGATTGATCATATTTTTGGATTCAGACTGAACACACTTTTGATCACATACGAGAGGAACATTAAAAGGCTGAACATGAATAACAGCGGAAGCGTTTGGGACAGCTGAAGCAATCGATAATATGTTTGTGCTTCGATCTCAGTATTGGATCTATGAATTTATTTTGTGAGTTGAGGTATCAGTAACAGAATCCCACGTCTCAAATGAAACGAGTAAGAAGATAACAATCATTCGTACTGTGAATAAATTACAAAACAATTTTCTTTTCAAGAAGCCTGCGTCTTTGTTGTCACATACTTATATATTACCCATGTTAATTGGATGTACAACGTTAATTGAGATGCATATATTTCATTTCACAGTTAGTTAGGGTTTGATATTATTTCAAAAATCAAGCAACAAATGCTTTGTATTTCGGGTACTCTCTAAGAGCTCACATAAATCTAGCAAACCGTCTCTCCCTTCTGTTCAAACAGATGCATGGTCATAAGAACCGCTACTATGCGTTTTTGTACTTGTCCTTATCGTTCATTCAATATCGTAACATAAACGTATGCGCGTCTTAAATTTGCTTTCAGTCAGTATTACCGATGAGAATGCACGTGATTTTTGTTTTTCTTCAACCTTTTTCTACTATTTCGCACGTCCAAGATATTTTTCTACCAGGTCAGTCACAACACCTAAAAGAAGACTGAAACAAAAATGACGAAAAACAGTTTAGTTATCTGACTCCATTCTCTCTACTACTCTGTCTCACCAAAAGTGTGAAGTGTGTACCAGATCATCGTTATACCCCAGAGTAATCGGTGTTCATGTGCGTGTTTCCTCATCCGCCAGAACGATAGAAACAAAAACACGCTGTATGACTTACTATGCAGATACAAACCACCTTAAGCTTGCAAAACGTATGTTGTCATGCGTACGTTTTATCAAAGACTGAACCCAATCGTTATAACATAACTTGCAGTCGGTAGTTAGACACGTGGTATTTTGCTAAAAGTTGTTATCTCCAAACGTTGTACTTTTCCTTAGAGTCTTTAATAATTGAGCCTTTGTGATACATCACAATAATTAAACGTTCTCGAACTAGATTACTGGTGAGTGGTGAGGGGTTTGGTTAAGTTTAAGATGAACATCACTGAAACTAGTTCGCAGCCGCCGCATTCCCAGAGAGTTTCAAATCAACCTCTTTCGAAAAGAAGCACTAGATTCGAGTTTCGCACTCAGTAAAGCTCGTTAGTAGTGCATACCCCCGCCAAGGCCGAGACTGGAACTTCGGCCAAGCTTTCATGATGCAACCGTGTTGATCACTGTACCAGTGACCTTAAGCAAACTTCACGTTCGCTTGTGAGTAGTGATCAGGTTGCCCGATCGCCTCGATGGGAGACAGTGTCTGCTAACTTTAATCGATAACCTCGTAATTAGAACTCTACAGACGGGTCGAAATCTCGGATATCAATAAACTTGCTATGTGATATCATAGATTACTGAGGAGTAGTCGGGGATTTGGATATGTTTCAAATTAAATAAACACTTAGTTAATAACAGTAATGCAGCGTAGTTAATACCATTAATGCAAACGGTAACCTATTGTCATAATCGGGGTAAAGAGAATTTGCCTATAAGTATGCATCGTTAAATTATGAACATGCTAGGCTTGCTGGGATGAAATTTTGCCAACCACGAAAAACCGCACAATTGTTCCAACTTACGCACTAGTGACAATCGAATTTGCCCTGATAAATGCAACGGAACTGGGCAGTACGAAAAAACCGCAAATGAAACCACTTAGCACCTAAGGCGTTCATTAAGATCAAGTTTCCTTAAAACAGATTTCCCTTGTTGTGTAGATTTACCGATTTCATGAGGTCAATTCGTTAAGCAGTCCAATTAATTGATGATTCACAAGCACGAGCAGCAGCTTGTTGAACCGAACTACTTCCAAAATGAGCTAGCATATGATGATCAAAATGTGTAGGATAAATCATCCCTGGGTGAAACTAAGAACCCTGGGCATACTAACAGAGGAGAATGGAGGTAACTGTCCCTGTCAAGCTGAAGATAGACCAATATTCAACAGTGTGGTTCTGGAAGCTGAACATAGTAGCTACTACTCATGTTCAGTATATCGAGCACACTTCTTATGGTGCTGACTGACACCCTTTGTCGGTACTGAGTTCGGTAACATTCTATTGAGTTTGTAGTTCCACTGCTGTTCAGAAAAATAAAATAAAAACGACCAGCTCTTCTGCTTTGGTATTTAAACCTACGAAATATATGCTCTGGTATGCACTGACGTAGAGCTGAGGCTGGCAATACACAACTATAGCCTGTTTCAATACCGGATGTCATTTTAAGAACAAACATAAAGTATGATAAAATACAGTCAATTGGGGTTGTTGTAAAGTTCTTGATTTCGGTAAAACACGAGGGAATACTGATGGTTTACTCAGATCAAACTGGTTAACCGTTAGCACTTGACACTTCACAAAGCAATGGCGCAACCAATTTGATTGGATTCCGTAAATGCCGAAATTGGAAACCATGTCAATAAGAAAGACGTTATGGGAGGACAAAACTGACTACGAGGATGGCTCAATGAATAGTGTACTGGCGTCCTGTCCAGCAGTCGGGGGGTTCAGGTATCTTGAGTGCCATTCTGTCATCATATTAATCGTAAAACTTGCATTATTCAAGGATTCTGCTCAGATTCAGCGGCAAGATTGTTTTTATCTAAAACAAAAGTCACCGGTATCCCATCAGACAGGCTGTATTCAAATCAGATCTCAGAAGGAACTTGCAAACTGGATCAGACTGTCTTGTCCACCTGTAACTGTCTGTGCGTTTTGCACTATGCTGTTCTCGATATTAATAAAAACTGATAAATAACTTTCACGATATAGTCTGCTTAATAATTCAAATGCGAGCACCTTGTAATCTAACTAGTGCGGCGTTGACACACAGTATGCATCCTTCTCAATTGTACCATGTGAGCAATTGATTATTTAGTTTGCATCAGCAAAAAAACGAAACAGTGGTTCCAGTAACCCTGTTGACAATCAAACACATGCGAACGGCACAGTCTGGATGAGTCACGGGATTTATTAAAGGCTCCTAAAAATCCACATGGAAGCTAAAGGAAATCAGACGCTGACAGCACAGTTGATAGAAGCTTGAAATAATTAGCATGTCTTGCGAGCAGTGCAAGTAATTGCTTATGATCCATGTTTTGATCACACTGGGCCCTTCCGCATAAGCACACAAAAAACCATCCACTGGCAATCCACATTGGTGCGTGACTTTTTCTAGCTGCTCCTGGACTAGAAAACAACTCATATTGTCAGTTACGGGTGAGTATGGAAACCCTTCTCAGGTTTAGTCGAACTGAGTCGAAAACAGTAGACATATTATGCATAAGGTGAACCGATGACAACTTTTGTTCAGGCGTCATAAGTACAACTCATAGCATGAGATAAACAAAGCAATATGTGTATTGATCCATGAATGACTGTGATTATTAACTTAGGTGTAG
>JTDE01000287.1:139605-159619 GCA_014338405.1 Paragonimus skrjabini miyazakii
ATAAGAGAAAGCATTGATTTTATATGCAAGATTCGTTGCTTGTAAGCCAAACGACAATGAAATTTTCAGAATAGGTTCACGTAATCCGAGATCGAAAGTTTCCAAGTTATATGCTAAATGACAGTAAACTTAAGTGATTTGAACAAACATTATCAGCGCCTTTGAACGGACTCTGGCTACAAATTGCAGGCATTAGTAACGGTGAATATTCATTATACGGTCATCGTGGATGAGATATGAGTTGAAACCACAAATTATAGCTTCTCGATGAATGGGTATGTTGAGTGGGGAGTGTCTCAGTTGCAGATAGGGAAGTGAATTTTGTATGGCGGCCATCTATAACATTGACAAGTCTATCCGGTCAATAAGAAATCACCGTCAGTAAACAGCTGTGGTATCATAGCGTGATAGATTCAAGATTACCAAACGGTCCGCAACAAAATCAAACATCGAACTAGCGCGTTGACAGTACGATTGTATTGCATATGCCTTCCTCCTCTCCAGATAATTGTGTTCATCTGTGCGGATTGGATAATTTCAAATAAAACTACTAACCTAAGCAGCCAGTGAACACTATACACACTCAGTAAAGCACGAGGGAAACAGAAAGTAATTAGCTTCGTTTCAAAAAACATTCAAAGTTTGTTTGACCGAATGACTGAATAGTACCCCATTTGTCCCAGAGTCAGTGTCATTTGTTAAGATTACCAATAAGATCTCAATTAACTTCGTGAGACGCAGTGAAAAAATCTTTAGCATGTGGTCCGTAAGATATGTAGAAACCAACGCCCGCACTCCTTACGGCGGGTACTTTATAATGCAATTTTCACAGCTGACAACATTCGTCTGGATGTAAGCGATTGTCGGCCAATGCATTCGTGATTGTCAACTCTTTACTACCGTCCATACCAAACAGTCTACGTTATGTCTGAGCGATGAGTGCCAATTCTACATGATGTCAATACGTTAGGCGAACGTGCTAACGGTCGCATGAGGTGATTATGATAGTGTGATACCAATGAAATTCATCAAGGTACTTACAATAACATTCCCAGTAATCTTTCAGCAGGACAATCGTTCATTTCTCAAGTACTGTTGCTGGATAGGCGCCAAACTTTGCAGCTTGCTAGCTCAGTTGTTCGACGCGATCACTGCACAGTCATGTACTTGACCACACGAGCTGGGAGATCATCACATTTTACACCACGAGAATTCCCTATACTCCTTAATACTGCACTACTCACCGTTGCAAAATATGATAGAGTAGATGAAGTTCCTGGCAAACAAGTAGGTTATCCGCGCAGTGCACATTCATGCGAGAGGAATCAACTCAACTTTGCTACAAGCTGGAATGTGCTTGTTTACATGAACACAAGGTAGTTTGGCCCAGCCCATTGATATAACTCAGGTCGGTTGTCTCTTTGATCGGAGTGAGACTGCTCTTACAATACACAGATCACGAGCGTGTTAGCGTGATGACGGAACCACGTAAATTGAACGATGCGGTCAAAGTCTGTCAACCAAAGACGAAGGCGATTGTGACGCTCAGTTCAGCTAGGTGGCCAACGTCAAAAACGTGCATGCGCTAGTGTACAAACCGATTAAACCCATCCCAGTAGCCCGGCTACCCGCTATATCTGATCAACAAAGGTGAGCGGGTCAGACGAAAGTCATTCGTTACATGCTTCAGTTGGTGCCACGTCTGCAACTTCAATGGCTTTGGTAAACTTGAACAATTGGAACAAATCACAAAGTTATCTCATTTCAACGGTGGTTCTTCAGAGACGTGGATCAGATGAGGCCAACAAGCTTGGTTAAGCAGTTCCCGAGAAGAATTGAACATGCGTCTTGTAAGTCCCTAAACTCGGTGGTCTTTCAGTGAACATAAAGACTCATTCACCCTCTCTTGCCTGTTAACGCTATGAGAAAGTATAAGTAGTTTAGTGCAGAGAACTATTTCCCACACCTAATCAATTTATGTATATTCATTCTTAAACTAAATGTAGATGAGCAGTTTGAATACAGGCAGTCACCATGCCGACGAGACAAAACAAAGTTAGATATAAGGCATACAATGGACTAAGTAACACGTTCCTTTTTGTTTCACTAAACAGATGCACTCATCGATGCGTACGCCCATTTTAACGTGCAGACCTTTTGAGAGAAACTGAGAATCCAACCTTACCGATAGCTGTTTTACTGTTGCTCAAGTGTGTAATAGTTTGGCTTAAGAACACTGAAACAAGATAAATTTCAATATCGTTCCTTCACCTGCATACTTAGAAATGCGGCATGCCCACTCAAATATGATGTCTTTTGTTTGGAATTTCGCAGTACAGCTTGGTTTACAATTATCATGAAAATGCAATTGTTTTTAAAAAATGATACTCACATGCTGACATTTAGGCGCCTAGTGGTAGACTGTTACACTTTAAAACTGTAGTGTGTCCCCTAAAATCCAACTGAGTTCAGTTCAGATTTTTGATCCTCTACATCGGCTAGTGAAAGATCAAACAAACAAACAGCGAAGGAATCCTACGATTATTGGCTTTTTTGAAGCAGAAGACAACGGCTAATCAATGCCAGCTACGAAAACAGCTTCAGTGACTGATCAGCATAGCGTACCAGAAATGGAATACGAAACAGTGCACCGAAAACGACAGTTTTTCAACATTTGCGTTATAAAGGATTGCACAACTGTCATACTTGGCAAAACCATTTTGAAATCGACGTCTTCTCGCACCGTAGACACAGAAGCAGGCTGAATTAGTGTACTCTCTCTTTTCATCCTGACGATGAAGTCGGATCAAGCGAATGATAGTATACTTGTTGTGTGTCGTTCTCACGACTCGGGATTTGGTTGTCTTGGTCGTATGCAGTTGGATCTGGTATCACAAAGCTATAACCTACAGCATGCACTTGCAATGATCCGTTTCTAAATTAGGAAAATGAATTCACAGGGTCCGATTGTAATTAACAGTATATTTACAATGTTCCTCCTTGTGTGATTAAGGAACCTGAGCAATACTCAAAAGAGAGTGTGGCTGTCTTCACGCGACAATTCGGTCGTGCCTAATGTAAGGTCAAAGGGGCAGCGATCGATATAGTTGCCTCACGAGAGCTTGACGGGATTTCAAATGCCGCCAGAAACAATGACGTATATTGCTAGTGTGTTTTAACACAAGCAACACTGGAGTTTCTTTTCTACAGAAGCTGACTGAAAGACCCCTGGGGCTCCGTAATCAGTAATTATTTATTAGTATTGCTCGTTTCCTATTAACTAACCCCCTCACCAATTACTTGTGATTAAGTTGTGCGATTTTCTCGAGGATGTTTTGCGGAAGCTGTTGAATTACAGTACTGGTTTTAATCGATTGATTCTAACGCACGGGAATGTCATTCACACTTTAAAAATGTTACAGTCAGTCTTTGTTCCCACCAGTTTTTAAAATGTTCAGCACACAAACCGTGTTGCGACAGAATAAACTACGTCGTAAAAGCATGCATGTAGGTGCCATGTTTGTGTAAGGGGATTGCTTACGTTTTTATGTGATGACTAGAATAGCTAACTGGAGTACAGTGACAAACTTGTCGTTTTACTCATGAACTATTAATTCACGCACTTCGAATCAAGCGTTTTAGTTTTTATTTGGACAACTTCGTGCAAATGGAAGACAGACATCGTCAGAATTACTGTTCAGTGTTTGGCGGTGACTTCTAGATTCCGCTCACGGAAGGTAATTTTTGAACGAATCAAACTGCAAACCATTCTTGATATCAGTTGGACACAAAAAAACGATAATAACTGCCTGAAACCTACTCCAAATATGGTCCTACTAAGAGAGTTAGGAAGTTGCGTATTAGAGCCCAACTTTCATTTTGTCTTATTATGATTTAGATAATCCCATTTAACCATCACAATTACTGCGGAGACAGAACTTCTTAACAGACTTCTCAAAATTCACAAGAAAAACCACTGAGTGCCATCCAACTTTGTTAAGTTTGCTAAAAACGTAAAAAAAGGTTTTCGATATAATTTTAAAAGGTGACATGAAGAACTTTATATGAATACTTCCAAGCGGTGACTCTTCAATATTCTCTTGAAATACATTATCCGACGACATTAAATGCCCCCTATGGTGAGCCATTTCAAGTCAACGTTTGTCTTGTTCCTGTGGCTTACCACGATTGTCTGGTTGTCGACACTTTCAGTAACTTTCCGTTGGCACTAGAGCACGACAAGACCATCCAACATTGATCCCGTTCACTGAATTCTTATGACACAGATATAAGCCATACGTGGAAAGCACTATGCATTGTCGCGTTGCTCTTCGCCTGTTCATGCCTGCTGGAAGAGGACAGCGTGTTCTCCCTCTACGGACTGGGCTTCGGTAAGCCTCAGAAGTATGGTGCCAGTAACTTTTCCAGACCTTTCTTCACACTGGAAAGGCTATAAGTCTGAAATAGCTGAGCTACTTAGCCCATTTGATCCATTACAAATGCACGTGCGCGCTTTGTCACAGGAACCAATGAGCCGACGAAAATCGCTAATTAGACACACGCAAACTGTAATATGTGAACCATCACAATATTACGGAGAATGACACGAAGAACACTTGTGATGTGGTCAGCTGACAGTCTACAATAACAGTAAGCTGTGACGGTGAACATGGTGTTGTCACTTACGCACAGGACAGGAGTCATCTTTTGTTGTACAACGTACCGCGTCATTATGCACTGTGTGTATAAGATTATTACCGTATCACTCAAAAATGTCGTCTCATATAAGTTCACACCAGTAATTTGAGAAACAGTCCTCTGTTGAATCCAGTTGGCACTTCAAAGTCCAATAACGGAAACTTCAAGTATCACTGCTGTCTAAATTACAAAATAGGTCAATTACTATGCTAAATCTGATAAAAAAAACCAGTTTTTATATCTGAAAGTTTACTCCCGTAATCTAGTGCACCTTACTTTCAAGAGTTATCAATCTCTGATCAGTCTTTGGTTAGCTTATCACGCAACTCAACTAGTACACCCTTGTTCCCCCATCTCCTGGCCCTCGGTTGACTCTATTCGAGACAGTTAGTACTACTTACTTTACTCTCGCTCAAAGTCAGAGCAAGTGTGTTAGTGTGGCGTCTAGCGTAGCATCCTGTGGGTTTCTGTTGCACAATCATATAGATTCTAACTGCTCGCCGATCCGGATTTCAGCATCCAAAGAATGTGTGGAAGTATATTTACTGAATCTTCAATAATCTTGTTATGCATCAAAAGTTATCCGTATTTTTCTGGCTTTTGTTACGTAATTCTTGTTCATATGTTGTCAAGTCGCCGAAGTTTTTGAGTAGTGAACTGGATGTGAGAATGCATGCAACACATGCCTGACTCGTTACCAATGTTTATTTATTTAGTAAAAGATGCTAAAGAAAGTCCAATAAAATAATTTTTGTTTTTGAGTATGCACGATTTGTTGAATATAACATAGGGCTTAACAGACAGTTGAAACATTTTGAGCCCACAATGCGTTTAATAGATATAAAATCTATCACGCTGCATCCGATTTAAACTTTTTCGATAAAATTTACAATTCGTCTCGCATACATACACACAAAGTTGTGGATGATGTGTCGGGCTTCGTGTTGCAGATGTGGTTGTATATTAACCAACCAACGGTGACGAACAGGGAGCAACGTTTCAAGAGTTAACCATTAAGCTAACATGTATATAGTTGTAAATCAATACCTACTATCCAAAAATGAACATTGAACTGCATGTTTTTTGTTCAGACGTACCAGTCGGTAGTTGCCAACACTAGCACATACAGACCTATCGAAATGATAGTAGCGCTAGTGACTAGAAGCTAGTCAAGTAAACTTCATACGAGAACACACACTAGGTACACTACCTTAGGCGTTTTTAATTGAGCTGAACTCTATCCGAACAGGACAAATAATAATGAGGTGAACCGGACGTGAAAGTTGATCGTTAGGACACATTTACCCCCTGATAGGCATGGCCAGACTTAGCATTATCGAAACAGAGTGAAACCGAATGAAAGAAATAGCAAATTCCTTGTTTATCACAAAGAACTCTTGCTGTAAAAGTGCTTGCTGAAAGTTGCTTGGGATTGTGAAAGGTAATCGTAGGTTACAGTTGATTTTCATACCAGGCGCCAAGAAAGCGTACGGACACGTCGATGCATACTTATCAGATATAGGCTGTTCGCACTGAGTGTTACATCTAGGTACATTGTTCTATATAAACCGTATTCTGCACTGATTACGTCTGACCCATGAGGCTGATCGATAACTTACTAGCAATTGCTAACTATGTCAATTACATGTCGCTGTTTTTTGTTTGATTCTGACTCCGCAAGGGCAATCGAGTCACTTACACTACGGTGATTTTTATTGACCGAATGGTCCTAACCCATGTGATAATTTTTTGTTATAGGGTAGACAGTGGAACAGGATAACACTACAACTAGTGAAGGGGTGTACTAACTAAGCAGGGCGAAATGCACCGTCTTTTTGGGTATGTGTTTGCAGTATAGGATATGTTGCTAAGGGTTTTAATTTCCTGGCGCTATATCCAAACAGAATTCGACTGAGTTGGAGCAGCTGACATGACTGATCACCAAGCCCTGATTACTTTGATGTTGGTCATTTTTTTTGTTTACTACGAAGGAGGTATGATGTATTTTCGTGACATTTGCAATCTCGCTCTCCCTGTGCAAACAGAAGCCGCTGATCATGTGACCAATGATTGAACGATTCGCATTCATCTGAAGTGCTCATTCAAAAGATACGTGAATAGGATGTTGGCGTAACACACTACAAATATTCCGGAAGCCTTTTTACAATGAAGGATTCTTACGGTGCATATGGAGTGAGTGTAACGTTATTGGCTGTTATTTTTACGCACTAGAAACTCCACTCCACCCTGCCTAAAGGTTGTTAAGCATCTCCAATCTATTGAAGTTAATTGTTACGGAGCAAATTCAGGTTGCGATGACAGCAACCTTCTACAATTTGCGTTTATTTTCGCCTTCCTCTTCGCCTTACAAGCTCTGAATTTTTTTTCATACAAATTTACTGATGATACAGCTGTTTTGTAACTTCCGTGAAAATAATCATAATGTGATTCCATAGGAATGATTGACGACAATATCGCGACTGAAGTTCTCAGATTATCTTAACTTCATTGCTATCTTATGTAAGAACGAAAAAACTGAACTATTGTTTGCTCGTCCATCATTTTTTTCCCTTCCCAACCAGCCATTCAACTTCAGTCCAAATGTAAAATTTCTGATCTTCGGATGTGACTTCGTAGCTCAGTTGGCAGAAAACTTGTCGCGTCTGTTTCTTTCACTGGTTCACGGCTAATCGAAGTTCACAATTTCCACAGTTAAGTCACTTCTAAAGATATATTAGTTTTACTACTTTTTGCGTGGTTACAATATTTTCGGTTCCTCAGTTGTGGTTCAGTACCCATTAGTTGTTTCCCATGTTAGTATGTTCTTGTTGCAAATTATACTCAGTAAGCAGTGGGTGTATTCGTGCCGCGAAACGTAGCGCAACTACGCTAAACACGTCTACGGTTGAGTCAGGAGGAGAGAGCTGAGGATGGTCAACCTGAATGCCAGTTACGTGATTCATGAAGTTCGGCTGTTCGATGATGACAGATTATTCAGTAGACCAGCCAATCAATATCAAGGCCGAGACACACACAGGCTGTTCAGTGGAACGCAACACAGTGTAAATACATTGATAACTCCTCGTCACTTGCTAAAACTTTTCTTATGGACAGGTGGTTGCCTGCACAAATTAGACATGGCAACAGTTTCACGGAGTATGTAAACACTTTGCGCCTCCTCTCAAAACGTCTATCCACTTAGAGTGAACATCCAACTAGTTCACTGGCTATCGCCTTTATTGCTACAACACTAATGACAAATGTATACACGTTGCTAGCTGATTTATCCGCTACTCTCCATAGAGTGATCAACAAATGTATATCCATCGAAAGTACTGCAAGCTTCTTTACACACCTGTCTGTACCGTCCAATCAAGTTTCAAGAGGTCTTGCGAGATTGGCGCATGGCACAAATGACTGACAGTTCAGGCCAAATATTGCTTTACAAGAGTACCAGCTGCAAAGCTGTAGTGTTTCGGTTAATCATTGTGTCCACTGGGTGACTATTCATCAACCCACAGTGAATATATAAATTAATGTTGCTACTCCAATCTTAGATATCAATGTAGTAAGTAGTTCGGTTTGGTTACATAAATGTCATTAAGATCTCTTCAATCGAGTGCTTTTCATGAGATATTTTTGAGTGATGTTTCAAATGTAGGACATTCGAAAACGAAAGTACGGAGTATATCTAGAATTCACTAGTTATGCACTGGTAGGTGTACACAAGCAGTAACCTCCTGGTACTCATCCACAACCACAAGTAAATAGTCCAATGTTCCCTTCACTGGTGTCTCTATCAATATCTTTGAACTGAAAACGATCCGTTTTCGTACTTGAGTGTGATTTGTGAGCAATCGATATTTGTTAGACATCGCTGAATTAAGTACTCATAAATGGTTGACTTTGTTCCTGCCTAAATTCATCACTTAGAACTAAACAGACTGAGGTTCGAACTGACAGTCTACGTGTCGTGGGTGAACGAACAGTGCGCTTGCGAGTGTTTGGCTATGAAGCACGCGGTAACAGTTTCTTCAATACCAGATTAAGGCGAGCATGAAGACGTTCAATTTGATGGCAATGTATTTTTCGAACACTTGATACGTGGATAGGGTACAAGGTGACAGACTTTTATTGATGGAGCATTTTCTTGGTCAGCTGGTCATCTAAGCATTACATCGTAATGTGTTGAGGGTACGTGACACCTTCAAAATCAATAGACTAAGCGATGTTGATCAGCCACTACACATTTAAGCCTACACTGCCGGCGGGTCTAATTACTACACTGACCATAAACGGAAAATCTAGTTATAAATGTATCACAAAACTTACCGTTTAAGAATCCGAAGGAAAACTAATCCGCCTTGTCCATCGGTTAAGTCATCTGCATAGAAAGTTGTCATGTTTGGGGGAAATGTCGTATAAATGGGCTAGTTTACACCGAGTCACAACCTGTGTGTTTCAGCCGAAACGGATTTGTCAGAGCACAGACAAGTGCTCCCCCGGGCACGTGACCGGTGCCGACGTCTTACGTGTGAACGACTAATCTGAGGGTAAGTTTTTGCTTATATCTGTTAAGCATGTTATGACCTTGACTGTCTGCGTTATTGCGTGCGCGTGTGCGTGCGTGGGTGCAATACCGTATGTGTACACACGGGTAGACATACGAACACGCGGTCTATCGTTAGACACGTAAGTGGCTGACTTTGTCCACCTGGGTGTCTCGTCTTTCTCGGTGTAATCCAAACGAAGTGTATTCAGCATGTGTGGACCGCGCGGCCGAACGCTTAAAAGAGTGTTTGCCCAAAATAGTTGGCTGTCAACATATTTTTCTGTAGATGAATAGCACGCGAGGGCTTAACTCGTAGGTATTAATGTGGATCTCCTCCACATTAAGGTTTGAACATGTTTCTGGAAGGGAAGTCAGGCTGACATCGACTGGGAATGACCTGATGAGTTCACGAATCGAACAATTTCCCTCTGATTGTGCTTCTGAATAGTCATATAATTGATTTCTATTCGTCTGCCAGAACTAAACAACGGCGGAACGAGACAGCGTGTGATTGACTGCTGCTGACTCTTGGTTAAAGATGATGTTGGATAACCAATCACGACCAAACCACAGGATTAAGAATATAGCCTTGATTTAGCTCTCAATACGTGCCACTTTAGTTCACGAAGTTTCGGTTGGGATTGTTGGTCAGATTACCGTTCAGTTGAGCTAGGATTTCAAATTTGGCAAGTTTAAGAACTGACTACAGATTAGTAATCTAAATACACATTGGAATGTGACGTAAATAATGTGTATTTAGTGGTTAAAATTCAGCGGGAGTACATTACCCAGTAGTGATTATTGTCACTAATCAGATCTAACTACTTCATGAACTTCGACCGCACACTCTATCTTAAGAACGGTAAAGGCTGAAGTTTTCTGTTTGTAACTCATTTGCGAGTTCAATGTGCCTTTTGGAAAAGAGATTCCACAAGATCCGCTGATTAACCACGTTAATCACAGACGTGCTATATTCATCTGCATGTTTAAATAACATAGAACAAATTATTTAGGGCAGTTTCTACATACGTCATTTTACGGTAGTTGTAAAGCTGGAGCTAGGACCTATTATTCCGTCCTGTTATAATGTGTGCTTTGTTTAAGTTAGTAACAGGTTCATAAATGGGGTTGATACAATGAAAAACAAACTGTTTATCGGAGCTGTGAAATGTTAGCTTGCAATTATTGGCAAAGCTGAAACACAGCTGATTCATCAATTAATTTACATCACGACAGGTTTGATTATGTATTCTCCGGAGCAGCAAATACCATTCCGGAGTATTAGGTGAATATCAAACAGCTTTTTGTCGGTGTTCACCAATTATCATCAGTAGTGTTTAACAAAGTATTGTTTATTTCCTGCCAGTATTTCAGTAAACATGAAAGCAATCAATCGTATTCGCGATGAGTTTTATGAATGATTTGGCAAAATTTCTCTCTGGTCTCCGCGTAAAGGATGACCATCGTTCTTTGAATGCGTGATGCGTAGCAAGTCGTTTATCAGTGTCGCTCACGTTTTTCAGTTCTTTTAACGTATGACTTTAGATGAGAACCATCAGTCAAAAATAATTTTATTCCAAGTTTGGTACTGATGAGTGAACACAAAATGGCTGATCTACCACTCTCTGTGTTCTAACAGTCTTGTTCGAAATTTACTGGTAACAAATTGTTTACTGTGTAATCCGGAAAAAGAATTTTTTTAATTCAGAAAAGACATGAAATGCACAGTGAATTCTGGCCTGTGTAAGTTTGAATTATGAACTGAGTTTCAATAATTAAACTTTCTTTTAAGAATTTTGAAATTCAAACATAAAGAAACAATCTGACCGCAAGATCTGATAGTTAAAACACTAAGGACTACTACTCATAGTAGTAGTGTTCGTATCAATAATGCATCACAAACGTTGTGACGTGCAAACGTAATCTTTGACACTTTATGAGAATTTTTGACCAAAGATTACGTTATTTAAAGTGACCCAAACAATCACAGTTAGCGATATGCAATCCAGAAAGCAGTTTAACTAACTGCATAGTTTTGCTTGTAGTGAATTTTATTGAGAAAACTAACTTTTCAACCTACAGGTGAATGTGATTTGCTTTAGAAACACGCCTGAGAAAGATCAATACCAACTGTTCAAAAATCAATAAAATGCAAATCTCATCAAGTGGGCTGTAGGTACAGAGAAAATTCTTCTCATCGCTGCGTGAACCAACTGTCGATAACCAACTTACGAATGCCAATTCACTTAGGAACCGTATTCTCAGGATAGTATACCACTTCATATTCAATTCGAGATTTAAACTCTTGTTAGTAAGACTGGCAGATAACAGTGAGTTTTGGAGCTGCAACCCTTCAAATTCTGAGAATGGTAAAATGCGTAACCAACACTGATCTACAGTAAATATTATCTATCATTAACAAAAATTTTGGCCCACTGATGCAAACATAGAATACCGCTTAAGATGAGCGAGAGTGACAGATTAAACACCAGTCAATTTTTTATGACTCTACATGTGGGATTGTGCCAGGGTTCATAAAACTTTCTATTGAGAGCAAGATGGTAGCAAATTTGGGTTAAAACACTTCTGTCTGCGACTGATTATCAAAATCAGCCACATGAGCTGCTTGTCTTTTCAACTATCATCAATGTTCACTTAATCAAATGTGCATTGTGAGGTGACGCGGAAAGATATTAGTTTGACTAAGTAAAGATATAATCTGTGCTGTTTTAGAAACACTTATATTATCCAACAATTTCATTAGGAGCTCTAACATTGCTTAAAAATGAAATTTTGTTTATAACGCAAAGCAGTAAAGGGATCTAGATGTTATCACGGAATTTTCACACTTCGCATTCTAACATTGTAGATGTGCAGTGTACTAGTGGTTTATTTTCTGTGGATGTACTTTTTTTTAATATTTTTGAGCGAATTTGAGTTCTACTGTATAGAAAAGTGACTGGGACAGACGGTTACACGAACACTTTCACAACGTTAGTTTTTCAAACTACACGATTAATTTCCGAAACGTGAACAAACTGTCTACCCTATCAAACAAACTAGAAAAAAACCGGTGAAACCTAATCAAAATGGATATTTTCGGAAGATCCCTAGGAAACAACACGGGCGTCAAAAAACGGAGCCTGTTACAAAGTTGGGAAGGACAAAAAAAATGATTTCATCCTCATGTCACTTAGGTAAATGCCCTACAGCAAGTCAGTGAGCCATATTCTTTGCGTGTGTTATTCATGACCTGTCTAGTAAAAATATGACAACAATAAAACCATTTCATTTTCCCCTAATTATTGTTTTTGCAGCCGGTGACAAACTTGTTGCTGATTATCGAAACTCATGTTAAACATAGTCGGCTTCCAGTAGTTGCATACTGACCATCAAGTTCAATCAGATCAACGTTACGAATTACTTATATGACCCATCAAACCCCGTTCTTGTCTGTCTGAATTCAATACTTGTCAGGCATTCAAGAGTTTGCCGTTTTCACGCATCTACAGACATCCTGATACGCTTTAAACCGACGTTGATTCGGTGTATCGCTTAATACAGGTACCCTTTTGTGATAGTTCTGATTTTCATCGGACACACGTTATACGATTGCAGTCAGATAATAGCAGGAACTCTACATTTGTTTGCAAAGCTGAGTAATGGAGTTCCCGGAAATATGGAAATGATAATGGTATAGTAATAAGAAACAAGAACTGGAAGCTGCTCATTGACGTGTCTTATTGCATGTGAAAGTATGTCCCACTGCGCCTTCAGTATGAGAAAATGTAGAGAATAGTAGTAGAAAAACTAAACATAAGTTCGCCTAGAAATGATGAATGTATGTGAAAAATAGGCGGAAGCCTCACATATCGAATCTGTGCGCGCGAAATTCTACATTCTTCCTGAAAACTATGTGGCCAAACATGACAATAATGCTTTGAAAACGTGATGAGTGGGCATGAAATGCCCACTGATTATACAAAGGTAGTAGGTAGTACCCTCAAGTTGTTAAAAAAATAGAGAAGAAGGTTTGCTTACTTAAATTAATTTAAGTAGCATTACTCATTCAATCGAATCGTGTGAAGTCGCGTCACGTCATGGGTGAGTTTTCGGCGAGATTCATGCATCAAGTCAGCTAAAGCGAAGCATACATATTGGAGTTGAAAAAAAAGCGAGTAATGAATAGGCTGGACAGTCTGCGCTATACATGTAAACGCTTTCAAACTAATCAACGACCCTATCTATGGTTAGTAGTAAATAATTCAATAATTACTCACAACTGACCGCATCTATCGCATTCCCATAGACTTGTCAGTCAGCGGCTTTCGATGAGAAACACTCTTGTTAGCGTTCAGCAGAATTTCATTAGTAATACCACAACCGAAACCCAAAATCCCCCTCACCCTTTTCTGAAGCTACCATGTTGACCAATGTATCGTTATTCCTAATGTGGTGACAATGGCGTAGTGGTCAACCACGACTGTATCTTCCAAAACCTCACAAGTGAATTTATGTCAAGATGTCAATATTTTCTTTGTGAAGGCACACTTATTTATTGAAAGGTTTCCCATACAGATTATTGATCTGTGGCAGTTAGCCCCATATGCAAACACTGACGTGTCGCACTTTTTCTATACTGAAAAAGTTTGTTTATCAATGTATTGTTTCACAAACACTGACTTATCACTTTCATTGTCACATGTTTGTCACCGCACCCGACATTGTTATAGTTAAAAATAAATTTCGTTCATTGTTTTGTTGTTTTGCATTACTCACACTGTTTGGCTTATATGTATTTCAACTAAACGTTAATTGTCAGTTGAATAGGACATTTCTCTGTCCATACTTCACAAGCAAATCGTGCATCCTCCTTACTTCCAGGCTTCATGAAAAAGAGGTTCCCAATAACTTCAGCAAATGTACCGTTCCTTTCAACGTGCATCACATCTGTTGTCAGAACTGCCGAATAACAGCGTAAATACGCACCATATCTCATGTTGTAGCTAGGACTTCCTATCTACGCAGCTAATTATGTTCGCCAGTGGAATATTCTGCTATCTCCGTAAGTTCTATGCAAGCCACACTACGTTAATTCCTTTTCTTCTGTCAGTGTTTTATAATGGAACGTTATGTTTTGTAGAGAGATTTGAGGTCTTACTCGTTCTGCAAACGTGATGCCCTGAACAACGACTCGGATTTGTAACTTCTGCTGTTATAAAATCTGGTAATTTTGTACAAAAAGGGCTCATTCACTTGTTACAAGAGATTAACAGAGCGTGCCAGTTGTATTTCATCGATTATTTACCGAGACCTGCTTTTGTCAGTTAGCTCATTCGGTTACGCCTGGGCATCATTCATCAGTTCTGGTGCCTATAAGACTGTAAGTTTAACAAAGCAGTTTATGTGATCCAGTTTACCAACACAGTCTATTACTAACTTCCAACAGTTTATAAATAGTCTCACGAAAAAGTGCCCTTATCAACCACTTCGCATTGGCAAGTAATGTTCCAAAGAACTTATAGTAACTGATTAAAGTTGCATCCTTGACTAAACCGTATAGTTTTTGTCAGGAGACGAAATGTCAGTTTAGTTACTGGTTCCCAAAAGAAACCATAGTTTAGTTTCTAGTCCATAACTTTGCACATAAATGTAACCAGTGTGAAGTTCTACGCAACGTTTTGTCAAAATTCAGTTGATTTTATTTAAAAATAGTTTAAGGTTACCAAATATTTTAAATAAATCTGAAACTTTGTATGCACTTTTACTTTGTGTTAACTTTTTACGGGTTTTTGATGCATTGATGCTGCAGTTTGTCCCTATATTCTTTTATAATGTGATCCCCACAGATAGTGTATTGTGTACCCTAACTAACAATACATATTTCACGTGTTGATATAATGAGCATTAGAACTGTATGAACGTTTCCTGAAGGACGATTCACTAACTGGAGAACCTGATCGACTTCACATCTCCTATTATTGTGACGACAAAAGATGCTCGGCCAGCCTAGCCGCTTATTGCACGAAATCCCTTACAGTTTATTTGAAAATATAGGAAAACCAACGCGTGCACTCATTTGAATGACTGACTTGTGTCCGCACAAAATGGGTGGCAGTGCATTGTTATACGCGTTGATGACACTTCCCTCATAATGCATACACATGACTCCAATGGTCGCTTCTGGTCCCTCGTTTTCCTGGAGTTGAGATCTGTCCTTTTGTTACCGAATATACGCACTATACTACTCATATACGTTATATAACACTACCATTTTCAAGTAGGTAAGGAATGACTTCGAAATAATAAATAAAGTTTGCAGTATACAGCCTTTGACTTACTAATAAGAAACCTTTTATCTGGCCGGTAAACATGGCTTAATAAGGAAAACCATCTCAGCTTAACTATATTACTTCTTCCGCATTCGCACATAAACCATCCAGTAATTGCGATCTATGGATGCGATTATTTGAGAAACAACCTTTAGTTTCAAATTTTTATTTATAAAGTCATTGTTATATATAACTGCTTTCAGTTACCTTCATTAGGACATCTTCTGTTTTCTCTCAGGTACTCCGGTATATTGTTTAAGACTAAAGTGTGTTAACCATCTATGTGATCTTTGTCTGGAATATCTTTTTCAACGATTTTGTGTTGAAATTTTATCTTGGGAAAGTCCGTGATAATTATGTGATTACGAGTAGTAGTAACGTATTGCAAACTTGTTTTCGGATCATTTGGCTGTCAAATTACAACTGTGATAGTCTAGGTGAAACATTCCGGCAGTTGTCATATTGGTAGCGGATATTTTTGAAATGTCTTCGGAAACAGCAGTGAAATTTTTAAAAATACATCCTGGTTAAGCAAATAAACCAAACTTACATTAAGTGGAGTTATTATCACTAGAAAAAGTAATGTCACTGGATAAATCTGTTCTACTAACAAAAACTATCTGGAAAAACTAGAAAATAGTATAAATCTTGAGGTATATTTGACCATTTCTTGCAAATAACTAATGAAAAGTAGACAGTTAAAAGTGCCTCGTTCTTACATGTAAGAATCCTGGATTTTTCACACAAAAATGCCTTAGTGATCATCCAAATCTGTCTTTCTTATCGTGTGTCAGGTCACTTGTATTTGTGGTGACACATACAGTACAAAACAAAATTGGTACTTGCCATATTCTTAATTGTCTGTAGTACAGAAAAAGATGCTGATTGAGTTGGCATCTCAACTTCGGAACGTTAACTCGCATCTTTGAATGGAAAACGTTTACTGATAATGGGTCATGCGTTTGACCTCGTCACCCTGTTCACAATGTTACTAGACGGTGACATCCTAAAGGGTTAGCGTTCACTAAAGTGAGGTTAGTCATCTATCACAAACCGATTGTCAGTTGGCGTAGACTGCTGGTTCAGTAAGCATATTAGAGATGACATTGATACTGTTCATTCTGCCTTGTCATGCACCCATATGAATTTCGTGCGTTAGCTATTCTGTCTCCATATACTAACAAACCATTTTTCATACCGACTGACGAGAATAAAAAATGCTGGTATCATGCATTGTGATTTCTTGCCATATTGATTAGTTATAGTAACTTCTTTTTGAGGAGCCTAGATGAGTGTAGATGTATATGTTACATTTCACACTAGATTTTGCATCGATTACTTTGGAAAACATATCAAGTTATTGTTTTGGGTGACAGGCCTATGCGGTCGTATAATCTTCAGTTGCAGCTGAAGTAAGTATACTACATATAACCATGTTACACACATATGGAACAGCTGATAGGTCGGAAAACAGTTATTCCGGTCAGTACCTCTTATATCGGTCAATTTTTCCACTGGGTCTGGTTAAACCATCAGCAATATTCACCGTATTTCACTTTATCACTAAATCGTTTATACTGATGAACGTTTTGAATCGTCTCACTTCAACTTCTAATTTCAGCAACTTCTAATCACATTGGCTTCAGTTGTTTTTTCACTTGTGTTCTGTGAGCCTTCCGAAAAATATTACACATGTGAGTAGTAGACTTAAGCACATCGGCAACAAGAGTTGAACAGTATTTTGCTCTGCTACACTCTACTATGTAATTAAGTTTTATCCATGCATTTCAACGCCTGTAGTAAATCCCTCTAAGATATGTCCTATCTGCGTCCTACCTGTGTCTCGACAATGATACTAATCGGTTGGCTTAATGAATAATCGATCTTGTATACGCATATGTTTGTCCCTGTCCTTTTGGGTCATTTGTTGTCCACGAAGAACATGGTTGTACCACTGCATTCAGTTAGACCACCTTGGCTAGCGCGTTGTTACGTTGCATGCTTACGGCAAGAAGACAACTCCTACTTACTGATCAATTATTGACCTAAAGACATGACAAGACATATGACCAATTTTATCATCTCGTGACAGAAGAGAGCCCTTCGTCTCTTGTGCTCTTATGAGGCACTGACACGACTTTATATAACCTGTTAACTTTGTAACGAACGCTCGTCAGTGGATGTTCTTTTTTGGTCAGCTAGCAACATAACAGTTTACTATCTTCTATGTGGTTGTGTTGATCATATACTTACCCGGATTAGACAAAAACAGTGACGGTCGGTAAGTCACTTTGCCTTCTGTGTTCGTCCACAATGAGGTGGCTGGTAACGAGCTTATACTTCATACGATAACCTGTTTGGTCTGGCAAATACAATCAAGGAGTGACCAACAGATAGGCACAACAGTATTCAAAATATCACGTGAGTTTTACTTTCGAATTCACGTAGGCAAGATGAGAGACAAAAGAAAGTACCCGCAAATGACTTGCCGTTAATTAATTGATTTAAATGTTTGTTCTTTTGATCACTGGTAATTGTACTGAAAGACAGTGAGTGATTCATTGACTGTTATGATATAAAAGAACTCAAATTTGTTTGAATCGACCATACAAATCCAATCGTTTTCTACCAGATAAACCACGAAAACAGAGAAGCTCAAAAGTACAAGTTTAAACCGGTTGCTTACTGGTACCATTTTGCCACATGGTACCGAACACATCAGTTTCGTTGGGATTCTCCAAACTCTTGGAATTGGAATCCATTAAGGCTACTGTTGAACGGTTTGTTCCAGACTAATATTACAGCTAACTGATGAATATAGCGCACTTTAGCTGAGATTCAATTTTGTCAAACTTGGATCTGTTCTAGATTAACAAGCTGATCACATTACTGATCAGTACCGTCGCAATAATTACTAGCTGATAACACTAAACAAGATTGAAATAGCTTAGTTCCTTTCAGAAAACTTCTTAGTGTACAGTTGATTAGTTCATTTCGACACGAGTAACAGCTGATCGCGTCTGCGGCAATCAAACAAACCAATATTGCCATTCTACTTACCGGACACTCTGTACAACCTAAAAGTCAAACGTACCGCGCTGATTCAAATGTACTACTACAATGTGAGTAGTGCTTCTAATGTTAGTTCACAGGCTGAATCCATATCTATTGTTTATAGCTGTTCACGTGACCAGTTCGTTTCTTGCCTGCACACGCCGTAGTGAAGCGCGGAATTAGCCATGAAAGGCCATCTCTAATGAGTGTAAAGTCTATCTGAAAGCTTCATTCCAGTATACAATTGAATGGGGGAACATAGAAGAGTTTGTTAAGCAACAATCACCGTGTTGTCAGTTTGCCGGTATCCGGGCAACCCAGCTATGGCCCAAGGTCAAAAGGACATACGGATCTGGAACAATGCATTCTGGTATGAAACCAATAACTGTTAATGCCCTTTAATAGTAATCTGCACCAGTTTTCAGTAGAGGTAACGGTTACATTTGCGTGTAGTTTACGATTGGACCTATGAGTTAGATGAAGTTACGGGAGAAGCAATTTATACTATTCAGCAGCATGGAAAGATTTCAAACTAGTCATTACTCAGTTGGTGGTTGGTAGACATGGCAGAAAAAAAGAAACTGTTGTACGGGTAATTCCTCATTTAAAATTTGTTTCATTTTTACCAGTTCCGTTCGAGAAGAACATTGCTGCTTAATACAGACAAGATGAGGAGTTCAGTAGCTATAAAGGAATTCTGAAATGTCGCGGTTTATCTGAAAGAACAGAATGATGACCAGAGGTGGATAATGGTAAGCATATGTGTTAGATAAAAAAAAGATTATGAATCAATGTTAAACGGGTAGTGTGATAATGGCTGTTGCACATAACTTGCTCAATCGAAGGCAACCTCCAGCTAATTACCAAACGCGCCGCAAACTATACATAGCTCAACGATAGACAGAGTTATCCATGGCGGGTGTTTGGAGTCGGTGCAAACCGAGTGGATAGTAACTGATGCCTAAACGATCTGATCGATCGGTTCCATCATCTCAAACTATCACAGTCCAACGAGGTGGAAAATTTACACTCGTTCAGTAATAACAAAGGAAAAGTCCACCAGTTAAAATAACGAACCTGAACGATGGACATTTTTCAGTACACAGGTATTTGTAACTGAAATAGATTTTGACCGAAATTCAAGACTTCTAAATAGTGTTGTTGTGAGATTGGCACCGTTCTAGTTTTCTGTTATGCAAGTCATGTGCATATCACTGTGGCTGACGCTTATTCCTGTCCTCCTTAGTTATTGAACTAACACTGAGAACTATAATTCGGAAGAGAATGTCATCTTTCGATGCCTTCACGTTTCGGGGTTAACCTGAGCTAAAATATCTTACTTGGTTCTTATATGGAAGCATTTGAAGGACAGCACAGA
>JTDE01000287.1:159719-174503 GCA_014338405.1 Paragonimus skrjabini miyazakii
AAAAAAAAAAAAATATTTTTTTTTTTTTAATTTTTTTAAATTTTTTATTAGGAATTTGATTAGATGCGCAACAGAACAAATGGCCAGTGCTTTACAGCAATCCGAATACTAACCAACGTTCATGTTGCTAGGTAGCAATTTCGCTAGTGTGTTTGACTTCAGTCTGCCCGAACAACTCATATGATGATGTGTTGTTTGTAGTCGACTGATCAGTTATTGTATTCTCTCTTGAGAAGGCTGACTGCCTCAGCACTGATCATAAACCAAGCATGTATATAGATGATCGTTTGAATATGTCGAATATGGGGCTAGTGAGGTTGGTGATGAACACGTGCACCTCACAAGCACGAATGCCGATGACTGACTTGGGGTGTGGACTAAAAAGTGCACTACTGATAAGATCCAACATTCTCAGAATCTGTTGCACGCCATTTTTTTTTACATTGATCGATCAAACATTTTAATGATTACGTGAAAGTAAACATGAAGTAAACAGTTGTGCAAAATCTAGAGCAAAACGGCTGAAAATTTACTCGACTATAGTTACCAGTTGTTTCGCTTAAATTATCTTTGAATCGTTTATCTACTCATCATTCTCTATCTCACCATACTGCTGATTTCATTCGTTCATATGATTCATCCAAATTCCAATGAGCTCGGCGTGTTAAGTGAGATATGCAAACACATTTCACTGTGTTCTAGTGCAGAAGACATACTGGTGAAAGATGGTTTCACCCCACGATGGTGCATCGTTACCATTGTAGGATCTCTAGGAGCAATGGAGAGATGAAAGGATCTTTCTGATATCACACAGTGATGTTGAGTCAGTCCACATATAGTGAATGTTATCCAGTTAATGGGATGAGACAAGTTCATCTTTCATGCTTGTTCTGTTACAGGTTCGAGTTGCAAGAACTAACTGCATCGGTAACTGCTCGCGAAACTTTTTATACAGAATTATTGGTTTGTCTATGGGGATATTGTCTTTTTCATTGGCGAAGGTTTGCAGTGGCATGTGATTCATCACAGAATGTTAATTCCTCAGAGTGGACTAAACTTTTATTTGTTATTCTACATACCGGACACTCTGTACAACCTAAAAGTCAAACGTACCGCGCTGATCCAAATATACTACTATAATGTGAGTAGTGCTTCTAATGCTAGTAGAACGGTTTAGGGATCACATTGATTGAACGGTTTCCATACTTAAGAAAACAAAGGCCTTACGCATTTAGACAACGTTTCAGAATTGCAGGTTAGGACGAATACAAATTGCAAAGCCCGTTAACAAGATTTACTGAAAACTTGGTGCAAATTGTTTAGGAAAATATGAGACTTTCAAGTGCAACTCACTAATTCTGATTATTGGATCATCCATACTTAAGACTGTATCGTAGGACATGATCTACAAGTCTCATATGAATACGTCTAGAGGTTGATCCCAACCACAGTTATAACTGAAGTTATCCTAGTCCTGCTCGATCATTTACATACTCTGTTTATTCAAAAAAATGATCGGCTCATCCGTGGCATATCTGATTCTGAACTTCTCTTAACTGCGCTTACTTGAGACTACATCTTAATACCCTACATTCAACACAACGTTTTGACGTTGAGTTTTAGGTTACATCAATCTAGCAAACGAAAATACCAGGAAAAAGACGTGAGATGTTAGATCATTAACTCTGAAATAGTTTAAATCACTGGGAATCTACAGACATATTTAGCTTACATAGAAAGGTGTTGCCACCTCTGAACTGCAGCGTACATTGGAGACATAAGTGGTGTAGAATAGATAAAAGTTTGACTAGTGAGTGCACGTGAAATAGCAAGCATTATGGGTACCAGAGTAGCTACAGTGGATTGAACAGTTTATGCACAAATCGAACATGTTCAAGTGGTGTGCATTCAGATAATCAACATCTCGATAGTTCGCAATACTGCTGGTTTGTGTTTTTCTCAGATCAGTATAGCAACCATCGAAATTCAGACGTTATGATGAAAACAAGGCTTACGAATGTGTAGTGGCATTTTCCTCAGTAAGTATTCACAGTAATATTACTTTTTGGCAATCATCTATAAATGAAGGATAGATCTGACTCGTCAGTTGACATTTAACATGCGATGACCAATATCTGATTGTATTAAAACTGATTGGGCTTGTACGTGAGTGAAGGTAAACTGTGGATAACTACTATCAAGTTGATATCATCAGCCAACCAACATTCTGTGGTTATCACAGTCAAAAAGTATGACGACCTGTCCAGTGACTAAATTAACTCTTATTGTTGACGCATCGGTATCGACGGTTTACCTAAGCCTTGGTGAATGCCGGTTAGGCGTTTAGTCACCCGATCTGCCATTCTACCACGTGAACGAGGCGCTCAAAGTTTTCTCACTGCTTTCTCGGCTGTAACCTATCCAACGCACCCTTCGAGTGTTGTAACCAAATGAACCCATTTGCAGTTTGTAAGCATGGTTTAGTCGGACAGAAAAAACAGACCGTCTGTACCGTCGGCCGTGCGAAGCAGTCTGAGCGGTCGATCACGCCTACGCATGCACGCGATGAGCGATGCACAGGCTAAAGCTGGATCAATATCAATGACTAGAGATGCAGACGAAGTAACATGACTGAATGGAATGGATGCAGATCACTTTTAACAGTAATGACCACTTTGAGGAGTCAGAGTACAAGAATTTTTTGAAATCGTTTTATCCGAGAATGCAGAATGGTAATTTCCTGATGAGAGGTAAACAGCTTGAGGGGAATCACCACTAGGGTTGCGAAAACAGAAAGTCAAGATATTGTAAAGCGTGAGCAACGACGTAATTGTTGAATAGACAGTATCATTTGAAGATATCCGCGCATTAAAACCATGCACTGGAATCAAGCGTTTTCAGTGCAGCGGTAAATTTTGCGCAAATATAAACTTACTTGAAACAGACAAACCACTTACGGTGAGCAAATTAGTCTATCTGCAGTTTTGATGCGGATGCGGTTGTATATATCATCAATTCATGTATAACCCTCACACCTTTCAGGCCGCTTGATCCACACTTAGGCAGCAGTTTGAATTCCGTGTCTAGACCGTTAAACTACATCCGAACTAGTCATGACCGATGGCTGGCTATTGAACAGTAGTTAAGAAAAATAAAATCGTCCGTTTGCGTAACACAATTTCGAGCTGGTGGACGCCACTGAGTGAGGTTACTATCCTAGTAAAAACATGACTCGATGTGAGTCAGAAAATGAGAATAATGAAATGTGTAATCAGAAGATACTGAAGTAGCCCAGTGATCCATTTGTAAATACGAGCCATGCTATTCCTTATCTAAATTGCAGTACATTCTGAGGTTATATTTTCTAACCCTACATTTATGATGCTTATATCCACGTAGGCTTTACTTTTAGCTGTGATAGTGAATTCACGGCTACCAGAAAAGTCACGTGAATGAATAGGTATCAGTTCCCCCCCCCGATAAATGAGGAACTCGGTAATGTCGCAAGACCGAAATCTAGATGGAAGAAGGAAGCATTCCGGTCTTTCAAAAGATACGTTTGAACGTACGGTGAAGTGCAGGACTACCACAGATATTGAAAACTGCTGTTAATCGCTTACTTATGCGATAAAAACGTTATTACGGCAGAACATCTTACTACCTTATCAAAGTTGCATGGTGGCTGCAACATTTTGATTGATGTTCAGCAGAGCATAAGTTGCTGTACGAATCATGGTAATCGTTTGCAAAGAAGTACGTAATGGATATTCCATTAAGCTTTGTTTCTCATTAACCCGAAAGCAATCCAGGTTCTCTCTCAAAGTCAGTAGCTAATTCGGTGGTCTGGACGTCGTTTCTTGGATTACTCAGATTAAAGCCGAATGCTAGGGAACAGCCCGTCGATGAAATTTAAGTAGCCTACTTAGACGATTTGAAAATCTTGAAAAAATTCAGTGGTGTATACTAACACAATTGAAGGCTAGTATGACCGTTCATCATGTCACAAGTACACATTGTCGCTAGATTTCAACTAATCTACATAAAAGCATTTTTGGTAGAAACCTGTTTGATTCACCACTAATCCAACCTTCCACAAAACAGACAAACTAGCGACAGACTAATTCAACATCGCCCTAGGATATAATATCGGAAGTGGACAAACCGTTTCAATGCTACCTCATTTATTATTTATCAGGTTCTATGTTCTGTTTTGAACCCGTCAGATTACAGCTTGTGAAACTGTGTGCAGGACTGATATCAGCCAGTGATACTGTTTTCTTTACTGTTGATCTAAATCCATTAGATCGTATCTTTGTTTCATGAATACTAACTGCTTAGCGCAAGCAGTTCGAAGTATTCTTTTTAAAAAGTAAGCTGGTGGGTTAAATTCAAATACGATTACTGGATCTGTTCGAATTCCTTAATTCTGAGTATTGTATTTACACACAGCAATGAAATATGGATACATCTCAAGTTGTGTCATTGCTTGCGTACAGTCTTAATGTTAATCCAGTTGGGAGCCATTGAATTCCATTATTTCTGTAAGTAAGCAGAAATGTCTAATATTGGCGTTCCGTATCCGAATCAATAGACATTCTTGAGTTAGAGTAGAATATTGTACAAGAGTTCTGCTTTCATTGAAACACGTTTCAGAAGAATACCTAAAATGAGTATATCCTACATGTTAACTCCAAAGGAATGTCATCTTGAGCATCCTTCCAGATTAGTCAAGACCATTTTAAAATTAAAACAGCTTTATTAAGTGTATGGCGGAATGTGTTTACGTTTACTGACTAGTTTTGACCTGAACTGAATTTCGAAACTCAAAAATAAAATAAATAAAAATAATGTAAAATATATAAAATATATAATAACATATAATAATAATATAATAAATATATATTAGATGTACAAACTAGCAATTTTCACACATTCCAAGTTTAAGCAAATTTTTCATAATAACATGAGTGATTATGAGCGACAACTGATGCTATTGATTGGTTAAAGGCTTGGCCTTGATCCAGCTCATACACATTGTTTACTGTAATAGTGACCAGGAGAGAACAATGGTCATTATGTTTTCGACTCGGTTGGAATGACTTCTACACCGGCGAACCCGTAAGAATCATCATCACAAAAAGGCGTTCATCTGCAGTTTACTTTAAATGGTAACAACAACTTGTCCTCGTACCAGTAAAATTATACATTTTCAGCTGTGTATCACAAACTGATGCGAACGTTTCGTAGGACAGAAGCATGGAAGCGTGTACAATCGTTCAAGCGAAAGGCAAGTGATCGTTGTGAGTTTAGAGGAAAAACATAAAATGAAAATGACATTAATTTGCTAGCAAGTGGTAGATGGTTTTGGTTGACATAATTTGAACGACACATAATCTCAAGTTGAACATCACCCACAATGGATCGCAGCTGTCGCATTTCCATAGACTTTTCAGTCGGCCCCTTTCGAACAGCACTAGACTCGAGTTTCGCTGTCATTAGAGCTCGTCAGTAGTGTATATCATCGTCACTTCCGGGACAAGAACTCCGGCCACGCTTTTCGTGAGGCAACCGTGTTTACCACTGCGCCATTGACCTCACGTTAGGCACGACCAAATTATGATATGTTAACGCTCAACCACTTTCGCTTGTAAGCAGTGGACGGGTTACCCAATCGTCTAGATAGGAGACAGATAATCTGTCGTAGATTTTCCGATCCTATGGACTTTTCAATGAGTAGCTTTTGAGAAGAAACATTAGGCCTATGTCGCTGCTGTTAGAGTTCGCCAGTAGTACCTGTCTTGGCTGTAAGAAACAGTTTGTATACTAGAAGAAGAAATTCACCATTGTTGACAAAATATTCGAGGGGCTGTGGTGCTGATTTCAGTCAGTCTACGTTACACTCAGACCGTGGGAACTTGAAAGTTCATACACAGAAAACCTGACAATCGTATACAACCCCGTATATTTTTACTGTTCTACTGGACTCATGTATAAAATCTCATGTGTTATGTGATGCAAGGACGTCTTTTTGAGGCCAGTAATAACCAAAGTAAAATTTAAATATCCGCTAGGAAAAACTGTTCCTAAACAAATCTACGAAACAGAATTTCGGTTGTAATACACAAAGCATAATGACTGTTACATAAACCAAAATGGGTCTGGCCACGATCAAATACAGTGTCTTCCGTAATTCCCGTCTAGTTTATCTGCAGCTGAAAGTTTAGCGTGATTGTAAGTAGTCTGTTTGTAATTCATTTTTATCCTAAACGTATAGCCATAAGACAAAGGCAACTACAGACTATGCAAGAGCATGGATTGTAGCTGGTTTAATGCAAGTGAACCTCATGTTTTGTCAAACACAGTATGTACCGAATTAATCGTGCGACAGTAACACTTTCACATGAAAGCATAACCGCGCAATATTCCTCATTTAAACACATCACATTTGAAGAAGTTCATTGGTCACGTGATGAATCATTCGTGCTTATGGTAACTTTGCACGGCTATGAGCTCGTGATGCATACAGCTGTCAACAAATCAGGCGTTACTTTTAATTTTCAGAATGGACAATCTGGACAAAGTTCACGTGAGTCTATGCCAGAATTGTATCCAGCGTTACGTTTTGGCAGTGTTTAATTTTAGGTAGCGCGCATAGTAATTATATCTACTGAGTTAAAACAGCTGTTCTTGTTTAAATGATAAATATACCTGAGTGCAACTCAAAGAGTTCATTTCCCTAAAACTATTTACTGTTAGGCTTGTTACCAATGGACATGATCAGTTTAGTAGTAGACATTGTATCAAACTGTGTGCATGACCTAATTATCAGCAAGTTGAACAAGACAATTAAGTTCACTCTATCAGCCAACCATATAACAAACAAGGTTGTAGTGACATACATTTGATGAACCTTTAGTCAAAGGATGACAAACACCATGAACTAAGTTGTTAGTAGTGCCCCAAGTATTCGTATTACTGAACACATCCTGTAACAAATTAGCCTATTTTGGAACCATATTCTCGGGCAATTCATTTAGCGATCTTGTAGATAAAGGAAGATTCAGGAAGGCGATCATGATAGTAGTTTATGTCTCAAATAGAGTAAGGAAGAACTTGATACAGACTATCATGAATATGTTCACAATGCATTAAGTTTGCCTGATTAGAATACATGGCGGGAAGGCTTTAAAACAGTGCATTCGACTGAATCACCGCGTTGATAAATTCTATCTTTGCTACCTGGTGATTGCTCTTGGTATCGAATTAGGAAACCAAACATTGAGTTTGGAGGTTTCGAATAAACTGCGTACAGCAAGATGTGTTCACAGGGATAGTTGCTAGCCAACTGAAGAATGTCCAGATCCCCAAAGAACATGCTATGTTGTAGGCTGGCAACCAGACCCAGAGTCTACGAAAATCCAGGCTTACGTTTCAGTTTTGTCCCAAAATTGCAACAGCAATACGCTGTGGAACAGTTATACTAGATCACAACGTAACCAACAGTATTACGAAGGCGGCTGTGTAGAATTGAAGTGATCAACACAGGAAAGAGAACACAAGCGTCGGAAGCCAGTACTGATGACAGTTTACATCGACACCATAAACGAACAGTACAACAGTTGACTGTAACAAATACAGCAAAATTTACTTCGCCAAGATCGGACTATTCGGTTATACCAGAATGTACGTTTAAACATATAGGCACAGTAGCTCAGAATTTATTTAGATAGACGAATGTCACCAGTATTACCTCAATGTTGCCCATGAATATCTCGAAAATGTATCAGTTCTATGCAGTGCTGTATCCACCAGAAACAAAAAGAAATTATGACAATTCAGTTCATCACTTACATCCAGTCATCAAATTACTAGCTCGTCGTAAACCAAGCTGTGAGTTTTTGGTCTTGGGGAACCATAAGCTCTACGTGACGGATTTAGTTATATCTCCAAACCGGGCTCTCATTCCATGATGCACTCATACGTTACTCGATGGACGTAGAAAAATGCACCTTTGTTGAAAGCACGATGCAATGGAAATGATTGTTCTGGTATATTCCAACAAAAGGGGATTTGTCTGGTAGACGTGTATACTACTGACCCATGAAACTAGTGTTAGGCGATTTTGGCGGTCTTTTTCGCCTAAATTTAGTGTAAATTGGCAGAACTCAACTTAGCTGTCTCTTCACTAATTGTGGTCAGCATGACTGTAATGCTACAATATGATTTATTGTTCACATAGCGTCCACTCATTTGTAAAACTATTTTCAAGCTATTCGAACAGACTTGGTATTGGATGATAAAACCAATGACAGTTAATTTTAGAATGCATGCATTGATCCAAAGGGTGGGTGAAAGTCAGTACTTTCTCTAATGTGACACGCATACTGCTGTCTTTCTCAACCATTAGGGCTGCAAGTAATAAGAGCCCTAACTGATCAGTGGTTGGACCCGTGTTCCAGTGCATGACTTGCATGACAGCCACTTGTGTAGTCTGGTCACTGAGGAGATCGAAGAGTAGTACGGGTGTTTTGATCTGTTGACCTGTTGCCTAATCTGACTCACAGTATCTTGCACCAGGTGAACGAAGTGATGACTCTAGAAGTAGCATGTACTCTTCCGAGGTTGGGAGTCCGTGAGACGCGCAGACACGTGCACACACACGGTGCGAACGCATGTGCAAGTTTCTCGAGCACTGAGTAAGCTTTATGCAATGTGTCAGCGATGCATTGGCTAACCTGAGTGTGATGTGGGCAAGTCTGACCGATTTATGACTACAATGTGAACGTATGACTTCAACTTGTCTCTGGTTGACCTATTCAGCCTGGCTCTCGAAAAAACAGTTGCGTCGTGGAGACCGGATGATGTCTTAAGATTTCTGCCCTGACCTACCGACAAGCATTGCATACTGTAACGTGAGGTTGAAACCACCAAGCGCGCACGGGTTGAATTTGAATTGCTTAACAGGGCGTGACGCTGTATTGTTGACGCCGTTTTCGTTTTCGTTTGTGTTAGTCATGTGTATGGCTTGCTAGGCTTTCGGCTCACGCTTGTTTGTGCTCTTTCCTTTTGCAGGACTGTTGCTGTTACCCCTACTCCGGAAGAAGGTTGTCCTTCGGTGTCTCCACGTTGCTGAAAAGCTGATCCGCAGGTGTTACGGACAACCAGAGTAGGAACGGCCGGGTTCGATGTTACAACGTTGAAACGTTTATCTCACTCGCTCGGCGAACCATACTGTTCAATCTCTTTCCTGGTCACACTCGACCAGGTGACCAGTTGGACAAGTCACATAGTACATTTGCCGCGCATTCATTAGTCACTCAGGAGTAGTGCTTTTGCCCTCTGTAGGTGGGGAAAACAAACGCAACAAATTGTACTTGCTTGTCCGTATGCGTCTAAATTTGGCTGCCAAATTGCTCATTTTAACGCAAACTGTACACTGGATTCAGTGGAATTTACTGATTAACCTAGTCTACTAAGAACCAAAACCACCCTTTTGTGCACAAGACCTTCTTGTAATAAACATCAATATATTGCTTCTTGATGTTACTCCGACCGACTGAATGTTACGATCTATAGTGCTTTCAATTCAGTTATGTTAAACGTTATTTGGTAGGCAAACTTGAAAAATCCTGATAGGCTTAAGCAACATATTGGTACAAAAAATTGAATGCAATGTTAATGAATAGATCATCCTCACGTGTTTAAAAATGCACCTATTTATATGAACACGCGGAGTTGCTCGTTTGTTTGATTTACTTTTAATATGGATCATTTAATGCACATCAAGTCGAGCAGAACATTGTGGTGATCTTCCTCGCGTAATCTGCTATAAGCTTATACGTAAACGCCTACAAACCAGCGCATATAAATATGCATTTTTATCATGACAATGTATCTGATAGCCTTATCGTTGGACGCTTTGTATTCTTATATGCGTAAGAACTTGATCTATGTTTAGCTAATTCAGGTTTGCAACAGTATGTTCATACAATGTCTGCAGATAAATTCAAATAATTTGTTTAGACTTGCTTGTTTTGTCTTTATTAGACCAAAACGGTTCAGGCAGTCACATGTCATTTAATGATTAGAATACAGTAATACAGGAAGCCAGGGTTAGAATCGGAAAGACTCTTCCCAAATCAGGATTTTTGACAAATTTTTCTTTGGAAAAAAGCTAACAATATTGTGCAAGATGTTTTGCCCACTTGCATCGTAATCGCATTTTACCGATTACTTTTGTAAACTCACCCTGCACTGAATACGGCGGGAACACGTAGCGAGGAAAAATTGGTCCAGTATTGTCTATGACAGTTGTTCAGATGACTAGGTCGGACGATAAGCAACAAGAAGCAGTCTAGTTGTTGTAGATGGAAAAAGGCCATAAGATTCTAGAAATGGTTAAGAGGGATTCCTGGAAATGTGACCAGTCTATTAGTTTACTCAGTGACTGGTTGATCTGAATTGATTTGTGAAACACGAAGTGACTGTGTACAGTCTGAGATGTACCTTCAAGGTCGTGCGACTGAACGCTTCGTTTGATATTAAACAGTTTTCTATGAATTTTCCGGCTGATGGGGTCAGTAACATTGGTTACAAGTACTCTACTGAATGTAGCGTGACTCTTGTTACTTTTAACGACAACTTCGTGAGGACATTGAAAACGTGTTCATCTGATACCTGGTTTCATTTCAACCGTACACTTTTCCATGGATAATTAGATGCTGTTGCAATGAGAATTCCATCAAGACTAATGCTGGTAAACATACTTACAACTCAGCTAGAATACACAGTATCAACTGAAATTTTAAGCTTTCAACTGCAACAATGATACGTGTATGGTACTTTTGATACACTTAACCATTGGTGTTAGGACATAACGAACTGTTAACTGATTTTTACAAGTTAACAGTCACTTTTGAACTTGACTCATCTTTCTATACCTTTTTCCATACTGGTTTCTCTTTTAGGTATATGAATGTATCTTTCGTGTAAAAGCCTTTCGTTTTAGTGCAGTAGAATTTCTCCATTGTATTCTCAGTCTGTGGAAGTAGCCTGTGATTGGTCTAGTGGACTCATATTTTGCGGCCTTTTTGATTACGACTGCACGCATTGGCTGCTGCGCTGGGACAATGTCCGAGGAAACACTTGCGTTTTGAAGGCCGTCATGTGGTCCAATCGGGGTAAAGAATCCAACTCAGAGAGGACAGAGAGCACAAGCAAATGATTGGAGCACATGACGACTTTCACAACTCAAGTGTTCCCTCGGACATTGTCCCAGCGCAGCAGCCAATGTGTGCAGTCGTAATCAAAAAGGCCGCAAAATATGAGTCCACTAGACCAATCACAGGCTACTTCCACAGACTGAAAATACAATGGAGAAATTCCACTGCACTAAAACGAAAGTCTTTTACACGAAAGATACATTCATATACCTAAAAGAGAAACCAGTATGGAAAAAGGTATAGTGGTTTTACTAATAGACGTGAAAGTGAGTCACTGTTCAGACGCGTGCGCCACAAGCCACTGGGGTCAGTCGCATCTCCGAACATTAAAAGCATCATGTCAGATACTCATAAACATGTAATCCACAAATAGCTGTTTCGCATGATTAGATGTCTTATGACAAACGATCAGCTAGTAGGTGAGCCGAAGTAAGGCGTAAACTAAGATAACAAAGTAAACTGTAAGGATTGTCACTAAGAGTTTTTAACATTACTTTTGTTTTATCACAGTGTTGATAATAAGTTGTAAAACTGCGTTCAAGAGATAAATTACCCGCTTTGCTTAGTTCGGTTTTTATTACCACTGCGTCTAAGTTAGCTGTGGGGTTGAGTTAAGTTAACTAATTCATTTCTGTATTTCTGGAATCAGCACAATTTGTGTCGCGGACTTCTGCAACTTTTCACGATGGATTCCTGTCCACTTAACATTCTGAATATTCATACTTCGTCGAGAGAATTCAGTAGTTATTTAGAACGCTTCGAAATATGATGTCGCATTGGCAAAGTGCTGGAGGTGGAAAAGAAAGTCCCTCACTTCCTCAACGTAATTAGTAAAGATGCGAATAACCCGGTGAAAAACCTGTCACTTTCTGATTCACCTATCTCTCTTTCTTACGAATCCTTGAAGAAACTGATACTTTTACATTTTTAACCAGTAAATTTTGTGAGAAAAGAAAATCCGGATATCGGACAGTTCATTCTCGAAATACAGACTCAGGTAACTCGGTTCAATTTCGAAGATCAATCACAAAGTCTATTTCTTGACCATTTGATCGCTGGAATAAATATGCGTGATCTACAACAGGAGCTTCTACTGATTTCGAATCCAACTTTCCAGTCAGCTAGAAAATCACGCATACAGTAACAGCCTGTCAAAACTGCTGTGGAAAATAAATCGGTGTGTTTCTATAACAACAACATGAGAAGATCGGAGGGTCAACAAAGGCGGCGGTCTGAGAAAGTAAGTATTCGAAATGCAATTAGTACCAGTCAACCTGCACTTGATTCAAATGCTAACCGACGATGGAAGAGTTGTAAGTCATGTGATAGCGAACAATCTCGATTGACTTGTCGGTTTCGAAACGCCATGTGTCACAATTGTGGTAAAGTTGGCCATGTTCAGTCCATTTGTCACAGTTCAAAGTCTTCTTTTACACAGTTCAATGGTCACGATAGTAAATTGAACTTCGACTTTAATTTCGTTAATTCTGTTGTTAATTCTGTTGATTTTCAATAGTCAGATTGAACGAACGTATCTAGTTAATAATTCTATTGAACACACTGATGGCGTTGAATCATTCATTTGTGTTAAGTTCGTAAAGTACCTGAAGACAGGAATTATAGAACCTTCTGAAGTTTCTGTCAAAGATACCAGTGGACGTGCTGTAACAATTTTCGGTTCTCATCAAATCTCACCTTCTGTTTCTCAGTCCCGTGTTAATAATTGCCTTTGAGTTAGAGTGAAGTTAGTTAAATACGCATATCACCGGAAGCTTTCGACCATTTCTGTTTCTAGGTGAGACCCAACTGTGAAAAGTCAGGGCTTCGGCTAGATTCGAATCAGCAACAGAAACACCATGCCTCAACGTGGCACGCGCTCTACCAGCTGAGTTGTGAAGCCACGCCAGGACCTCGGAAATTTGGTGGATTCCAGCATGAACTGTTCCAGGAATTCTGCCTGGGCAGTCGATTCCCTGGATCATTTGGTGGATTCCATATGAGACAGTGGGACGAGTGGGTAACCGAGTCCAAACGTGAAATTTCCGAGCTCCTGGCGCGGCTTCGTAGCTCAGCTGGTAGAGCGTTTGCCGTGTTGAGGCATGGTGTTTCTGTTGCTGGTTCGAATCCAGCCGGAGCCCTGACTTTTCACAGTTGGGTCTCATCTAGAAACAGAAATCTGCCACATTATTCATTAGTAATACCATTTCTGTTTCATTGTTTTCGGATGCATTTAAATCAAAAATGCATAATTTACTCCTTCAGTGTTCGAAAGCTTCATACTTCTGGAACCATCACAGTAACCAACATAGACTTTCCGGAAATATTCCACTTCCGTTTTAACCCGGTCAATCAAAGGTAACAACATTTCAACCTTAAACAAAGGTTGCCTTAACATGACAATTGGAAGCACACAAAATACGGTTTAATTGATCGTTTTAGAAGTCACTATGCGAGTTCTAACGACAGTTCAAAAAGAGTTGATGTTCGTAGTTACCTATTCTAATATTGGGCACAAATTTCTTTGTGTTTGTGGATACGGATACTTTGAAAGAGCTACGAAGCATTGCGGAACACGTATCAATCGGCGCGTTGGTTGTACTACTGGGGCTACAACTAAATGCTTCTTTCAGGTAGAGCACTTCAATGTATTCGATGGCCGTTCTCGTGATAGCTTTCAGATTCAAACAGAAGTAAGAAATCCCTATCAAAGAACCGACTGAATTCAAGTCTCCGCGCACAGCTGAGGATCAGCATTCTATTGATTTCGTAAGATAACCGTCGTAATTCTTTTTAACTGTCTAATCAAAGCCAGTAGCGTCAAACGGACTGAATATTCATAAGACCTAATGAATAAGATTGATTTCCCGATCTATACTTTATCAAACTTGCGCTACGGTTTCGAGCCACTGAGCCAACATTGAGCAGATCTATATTCCAACGCTCTGATATTTCATGTTTTTCTCCTTGCATCTTTCTGCTGTAGTACCCAACCTTTTTAAAGGTGCCTTCTCGCGGCATCCGTATTTTATAGATATGCCATACAGTTGTAAAGTCAACAATTCAGAGTACTTCCTTATTGTTCTGTCCTCATATTCACGGGCGCGAAAAACCACAGCACAGTTGTATATGTCAAGCGAAACTGCATTTTAAAGCCTTTTCAATGTTGCCACCAATTTCCTGATCGGATATCAAGAGCTGTTTGATCGACCATTCTACAAAAGCGGCCATTTCAGTACGCGGACATCCGTGGTCTACCCTAAACTCACACACCACAAAAATATCCTTCTCCAAAGTCGCATTCTATTGATCTGCCAACCGCGTGGCATCCTAGTGGTCTATCATCGTACGGCCATTTGCCTGAAGCTGTCAGTCTCACGTCGAAGGCAATCTCGAGAACAGTCACTAGCCAAATGCCAAACGAGCACTCTGATTTGACAGTATTTTGGCCAGTGGACTTGATAGACAACTCTGCGTGATACACTTTCAATTTTGGTCACAAACTTTCGTACAGTTCGGTTTTTATCTCAGTATTTGGTCACTTTGCTGCGCATAGCAACGACAA
>JTDE01000287.1:184445-263916 GCA_014338405.1 Paragonimus skrjabini miyazakii
GTGAAGTCTCGTTGTAACGTGTAAGTAGCACGTTGTTTGGTGTTTGGTACTCGAGTTCAAAAAGTCTACGTAGACGTTGAAATAATGATATGTTATCCGAAGTGACTTATCCTGAGAGTTAAATCGTAATAAAACGACATCCTACAGAATGACATAATTTGTTTTAAGGGTGAAGGAATCTTGACCGTTCACAGAGACAAGTGAGAAGTCGTTGTAGAAGTCGTTGTAGAGACCACTAGTTGAGAATTCATCGTCCAAGTCACCATTGAGATATAATTATTTCTCCCTGAGAATAGGGTTACGTACACCGCTACTGTCAACTACACCTACATCGAGAAATCATGGAATGAAATGAACGGGCTGAGCAGGAACTTCGTTGAGTGTGCATAAACAACGGTAAACAAATTGCCGTTCAATAAGTCAGTTTGCATATTAATGTGCCCTCCCATCTTCAACCATTCATACTCTGACTTACCGAATTCACATAATGAAGTTTTAAGGACCAAAGGTATAAACCTTTAGGAGTTTCTTAGTGGGTTATGGTAGTATAGTCAACAGTCACAAAAGTATCACTTCACTGAGGCTCCTGAGACGTTGATGTTCACATATTCCATGAAACATATTTAGCTGGCTAAATGCAAGAACCTTTTTTGCGGTGTGCATTAACTTGGACATTCTACAATCCTCTCTCTCCTTTTCTCTTCACGCCGTGGATTTGCCATTTTCCTGCAATAAGGTTTCTTCTAGGTGTGCCGATTGTATTTTGGTTGGAAGTTAACACCCCAATTATAGCTCCACTTTGATGTGAAAATGACCTTTCCATACTGATCAGATAGTATGTATCTCAGTTCTTTGCAGGCAATAAGTCTGAATGTCAGAATTGTTTGCTTTTGATCACTAAGAGCTGAATCTCTCATACTTTTTCATTTTATGGTGGCCAGCTTTTTACTAACAAGAAAATTATTCTGTCAGATATTTATCATGATCAATATGTTGCATCCATATCTTTTATTGTCCAAAACGTGGATATTCCTGTATTTCATAACCTTATCAGCCAACGTTAGCATGCATAGAAATCTATTTTTGTGTTTTACACTTAACCCCACTATCCGCGACTTGTCACCTTGTGTAGAGGTTGAATGTTGTATACATTTTCCAACCCTGCTGCAACGATTTTCTTCACATGTTTTGAAACGAGTATTATGCGGGAAATAACTTTAATTAGGCAAAACTCCAAGCACAATCCTTCCACCCAGAAATTCAATCATTTATGTTGCTCCAACTTGCCTTATAAACCAAGACAAGTTTTCGGAGGGGTGTTATTTCGATCTCATCTATTGTAAACGATTTCAATTTATTTTCCTATTCCTCTCAGCAGACCAGAAGTTCAGATTTCCATTTACACCAACAACATGGTACATTCGCTTTATCATCCTCTGTCTGACCATAAGTATAATTTAAAACAATTATCTGATGAAAATCCTGGCTATATCAACCAGCGTTTCCTGTTCGAACGCTTTTACTGCTGTACGTATATACCGGCATGTTATAATCGTGTTTGACGCGCTAGAATCTCCTTGGTTTAATCATAGAGATTTACGGCAGTCTCCTGACAGGATTCGATTTCCAAAGAGAGCAAAAATGATTCTCCAATAGAGTGGCTTTGAATGTTTGTGACAGTCTTTACCTATTAGATGTCTCCAGTAACTAGTGAGTACCATAAGCTTAGTCTGTTATATTCCTCAAAATGTCAGTGGACTTAGGAGTACTAGTGGAGTAGCACTGTGATTGGTTCTTGTGATTTGACGCATCACCGTACGTACACTTTGAGGTGACGTAATAATATAAAGCATTTATGTCAACGTTCGAGGCATGGTTACCTGACAGTGGTGTGTAATTTACATAAACCATCAGTATTAATTACATATGTGTACGTATAGACGGTTTAGACTAACAGATAGAAATAAGACAACAATAACTGTTAGATCAACAAGCAACTGCTATCATGTAGAGACATGAATACATGTGACCAATGATAGTGTTAGACTTTTCACGTTAGACCAAGAGTTGACCAACAATCATTTCAACTAAGAAACATTTAAATGTGGATTATTCATTGAAATTTGATCAAATGTTTACCAATTCGTGTACACAAGTCCAACTTCTATTTTGCTGGCTTTCTTTTATGGTAGTTTTCTGTTGTTTTCATTAATCTTCCGGAGCAAACCGAGTATAAACGGTATGGTGAGTTCAGGTTTAGCGCCGGATTCGGCATAAATCGTCTTTTTTTCCCCAAGTATTTACCTCCGCTACATCAAATATTTTATCGCTGATTTGTTTTACACCAACTTTCAGCTTCAGCACTGATTAGCATAACTCAATCAGGTAATTTCACAAAGAGATCTGCCGTTTTAGCCAAGATGAGTTACCATCATATTGCTTCTATGGCAACTTTTGTTTCGTTGTGAGGTAACCGATTGAGGAGTCAAGAAGTTTTGGAAATTATGTCTAGGTTTATGATGAACCATCGGTTGAGAAAAGAGCTCGGGAGTGTAAACGGTCATTTCACGGATTCTCGTTTGCTATAGATTCCGCCAGCTTAGATCTAGTAACATTTAACCTTATGCAAACCTACTTTAAGCCCATCGCAACCTGGGTGCAAGCTGCTGGAAAATTGTTTCATCATGCATATTACTGAGGTAAACGGAGCATGTTCCACACCAGGTTTTCAATTAGAGTGTAGTCCAGCTTTTAGTACGTCAGTGCAAAGCAGTCAATTTTATATTTCAGCATTTATGTTTGATAATTCAGTCACTCTTATTGTGAGGTTACCGGTATTGTGGTTGATACGCCACGCTTGAAAGAATGGGGGTCAGAGTGCAAACACCGATTCGGAAAAGGACATGTACTACCGATGAACTCTAATAAGACCCGAAGTCGAGTCTATTGCCTTCTTTGAAAGTGGCCTAGCCGAACGGCTTACCTGAATACGAAGGCTCCGATCAAATGTGGATAGTGTTCAGTGTGAAACAACCTAAATCTTCGAACTTTTACTACCAGTGTGTAAAGACTGTTCACCAACAGGTTGATAAACCACTAAATGGCTATTACTATACTTAGCCGGGTTTGGTTTAATAAAATCACATTTCATCTTTCTGAATAGTCTATGCCGAATCCAACTCCAGATCGTGTGTTGTGTATGTTTATGGAAGACTTGTTTCTCCAAGAAGAAAATGTAGGCGTTTCCTCATGAATGGAACAGTGGACAGACAAGCAGCTGTCTAAAGCCTGACATAGATTATTGTGGGCATTATACACACGATACAAAAATGAGTTCAGCTGAAGTATAGGAACTTGATGTGATCAATAAAGAGTCATGTAGAGGTCTGAAGAATTATAATCATCCACTTGACACGTATCGCTTCATTGTGCAGAACTGTGTTTATTTTACGGATGAACAAGTAAACATGTAAACTTCAGGAAACGCTGATTAATTTCTTCGGATAGTGTGACTCGATTTGGCTTTTGTCAAGGTAGAATCAAAAATTAACGTAACAACCAATATAATGTATGCAGTCAAACATGTCACATAGTATCCTTTGGAAGTTGCACACTAACGAGCCTAACTATGAAAGATTAAACCTCTTGAAAATTCATGAATTGTACCACCAAATATATTAATCCTTTCTCGTCAGATATGGAAAGCGCCATGTCATTTGCTTTTGAACTACTTCTACCGTCTAAGCCAGTACCATCTAAATCAACCAGATGAATATGTTGGAAAGGTTACTGATTTTCATGTGTGAATCCATAGCTGTATGTTGACTTCAATGGAATTTGGGTAGAATTTATTTAAAACTATCAACACCTGCCCGGTTTACTTAAATAACTAACTTCAACACTACTCAAGTTCGGTGGAAGGTGGACCATATTTAGTGATAAATGTGATAATGTTGACTTTTGAAGATTAAAACAACAAATATCACAATGTTTTTAAAAGATAAAAGTGAGGCAGTGTGAAAGAGAAAAGTAAATGGACTTTGGTATGTTTTTTTTTCAAACGTTAACCGGTGTTACTACTGAAACATGAACTTTCAGCTAAAAAATAACGGCGGATTTGAGAAGGAACACAATATACGAAAAAAGGTACATTGTTCATGGGAAACAAAAAGGGGGGCGGAGATTGTGTTGCATTAAATACTGAATTAGTTCACACAACGAGAGCTTGTTTGTTTAAACAAGTGCCCTGTCGGTTTGAAAGTGTGGTATAAGAGAAGTTTCAGTGCTGAAAACGCTATTATCAACCGTAATTAAATTAACCTATTGAAAATAATTCAGTCCAGATGCGGTATGTACATTTTGTGATTTCGAGCGACTTTCTACTCTTTCTTACTCACAAAACGTTGCATGCACAAATGACATTTTCACACTGTTGACGCGAAGACGGCGGATATTTTTTGGCTGCTCAAATATTCGCATTAGGTTCGCGTTTATGTAATTTTAGAACTCGATATGGACCTACCACAGACAACCAAAAGCGTGACGACACAATGAAAAAGAACGGAATCATTCCTCATTGCGCAAAGCCTGTAAGTACACTGATTTCGTTGTCAGTTCCCCTCCCTTCACATAAATGGAGCTCAGTTACATCGAATCAGCTGTTTCAATGTTTCAAGGTACATCAAGATTTGCCTGTTGCACCTGCTTGACTGCACGGTTTATTGCGACATAAATGAGGGCGAATAACTCACGCACTTTTTGTAACGTTTTTCTGAAGTACACAACTAAGATGCGTGAATCTTGGAATGATTAATTCAATTATCTTCAAAGATTATGAAGTAAAACAATGTTTTGGTTCAGTTTTGCTTTCAGAAATCATACTTTCTTCTTCTAAACAACCGTCCATCTCTTCTGTTTTGCGTCAATGCTTGAGAACATTATTAACAAAACATGTGTTCACCAAATCTTCGATATCATTCGATCGCTATCTTCAGACCTCTGTCTAGTTTTGCCTCTTTAACAATTCAGTGTTTCGACAAGCCACTTCGTCAAACCAGACTTAGCCTGAATTTACCGTCGTTCCGCTAGCGACGGAGGCAAGTACTGATAAAATTAACTTGCAATCAAACGACCGTACTTCAATCAAGAACGGTATCGTTGTTATTTGTTAATGCTTTGCATCAAGAAACTTATTATGTTGTTTGTCGGCATGTCTTACCTACTGTACTGTTAATTTTGTGCCTAGTACAGGATTCCACGATTTCCACACAAAATACATTTGACGTGCTTGAGCGGGTATGTTCGAGCAGTTCTTCAAACGATTCTGGAATTTTTGCCCACATTAAATGGAGATAACCAATCAGACCCAAGGTCAAAGAATCGACGACATCGGGGAGTAATAAATAACAGTTCAGGTCAAGAGATCATCCTAAACTTGAAAGTAGAGACGGCTATTTGTTGATCTTAAACAATAACGGCACTCACTCTCATACGCTGAAGCGCATACGCACTGATGATATAATCTAGCTTGAAGTTGAAACGTTTGCAATCTAATTGTCAGGCTCGACGAACAAAGACCGAACACATCAACTTGGACGACCAACTCCATAACCGCTCTTAATCATAAGTTTAATAACTTGATAGGTTTGAGATAGCTCAAATTAAAATTGTTAGATGAGTTTGTTGAACCCTGAGAAGGCCAAAACTCACTACTGGATTTCGTTAAGGAAAGGGTTCAGCGGAAGCGTCTATCGAGATTTTGAAAGAAATCATTCGTGTATGGAGTTCAACTTTTACGTTCAGAAAAATGAATCGTTTACTGCAGCACACGCTTGGACGGCCAAGCCGTTACTAGTCACTCAGGTTTGGTTGATACATTATAATTGCATCGGTGCGTTCAGACTAAAAACCTGACGAGAAATGTATTTCCACACATGGCCAAAACCCAACCTCTTCTGTTGTAAAGTATCTGTTTGCAATCGAACACAGAGTAACGGTGCTTGAAGGTAGCAGCGTAGTAACCACAAAGACAACTCGACAAAGTGTTAGCAGTTAAACAAATTCGTTCATCTCTTAGTATCCACGTTACAGCTACCGTGGTAGGTAGGCCGTGACCCAGGAATCCTAGATAATCATTAAGCTAACGAAGGTTATCCAGGCCGGATGTACAACGTTTACCTCACTCTTGTACGACTGTCTTTGGAAAACTTCCGTCCCTTTGTCTCGTGTTCATTGTTTCCCCATCCTCGTATTATATTTGCGTGTGTGACCAAACTGTCAAATCACTAACATCACACATTCTTTGACTTCGTTGTCCAGCATAAGCCAAGAAACAATGTGAATGGTCCTTGCTGTTTGGTTTAACCATATGGGATGTTATTATATGATATGAGCGTCTATATCTGTAAGATCTAGAAAAACTTGAGCAATATGGCATCATGACTTTCCATAAGTTATGCCGTCATCGAATTTGAGACTACATTGCCTGTGCCTACCGCATAACAGGTCCAGCAGCATCATTGACTCAACTGTCCGTTATTTTTTGGGGGAAAGAACGTTTCAAAACGTTTTATGCAAACAAACAACCGAGCGCACTTCATCTTTCAGGCATTTGGCTTAACTAATCAGAAGATAAGTGAATCCACAAAGTCATTCTGCAAATCTTCATCATTGGCAAACCAGTGACTGGCGTAAAAAACATTTTCCTCAGAAAATATGGAAATTCATGTGACTTATACGCACAAATAAACACAAGGCAAGGGACATACACTTTTTGACTGGTTTTGACGTAATAAATTGATTCCCACAAGAAATGAAAATGTGAGTTATCGACATTCTTCATGGGTTGGAGGATGATGAGGCCCAGTCAGGCTTTTTTAATCACCACTCACGATCAGGTAGGTTGGTGAAGTGAGACACCAAATTAGCAGGAATGTGTCTACAGTACATACAGACGAGTCGTTACGTTAGAACTGACTTATGCAATTCGGTCAATCACGTTATACTTCGAACCGAACGCTGTTTCTGTTATCATATAATGATTGGACATTGTTGGCTGAAAATGATGTGAAGCAGTCAAAGGACAATAAGCACGGTCTAAAAGCCGGGATTCATCGGCTAAAATAATCATTAAGTTGGTAGGTTTTGGGTAAATAATTCTAAATTATTGCACTTGTAGTGAACTGGATAAAAATTCCCGTTGGGACATGTTTACCAAAGAAATCCTTTAGTTTGGGTATCACTCATAGTCAGTTTGGTCTGTATGTCTTTGTATTAATTAAGACATGATTGCTTTTGTTTACATGCTGACGCCACTTTTAAGTCTGTTGGAAGTATGTGAAACGATTGTGCAATAGGATTTCGCAAATGATTACCCTCAGCGAATTATGCTGTATGACAAATGGTCAGGAGGTCGAGTGCAAGTATTCTCTGTTCAAGAAATATAATCAGTGATACGGTTCAACCACGTCGGAAATAAATGTGGCAGTCACGCGTTTGTGGTGAATGTTTCTGGGTTGAATGTGTTCAAAAACATACGCCGACACGTCTCCAGGTTGCGAATTTATCTTCTACGACACTAGTGTAAAAGATCAAACGGGGATACCTGATCTTTGGACATGTGTGGACTTGTATAGAATATGGTAAATTTTGGTAAAATGTTTGCAGTGGTGACCACCAGTAGATCGATGAACAGCTACACCGACCCTGTTGGGTTTCATTGGCATCATGCATGTGACCCATACATAGATATTAGGTTTTAGACAAGACCCAATTGTGAAAAGTTAGAGTCTCGGCTGGATTCGAACCAGCGAATGAAACGCCATGCCTCAACGCGGCAAGCACTCTACCAATTGAGCTGCGGAGACACGCCAAAAGTTCGGAAATTTAACAATTAGACTCGGTTATCCAGCCATCCCACTGTCTCATATGGAATTCATCAAATGATCCAGGGGATCGACTGCCCCAGGAGGATTTCTCTAACAGTTCACGCTAGAATTCACCAACGCTGCTGTTGGGAATAGAAACTGTATTACCGATAAGTAGTTTGGCAGAATATAGTCGTCCGGACACATCTAGCACAAACGCGATAGTTAAAATATACGTCACATAGATCTCTGGAGCGCCGATGATCGAAACTCGATGGTTCAGTTGCTAATTGTATGGCCTACCATTCCATAGTTTTCTAACAAAATAACACGAGTAGTGGATTCGACGTGTGAGGTGCACCTGAGACCCAAACATGGTCGAAACGGTCGACCACAACTTCTCGGATGGTCAGTAAAACTGTGCTCTGAAAAATCGTATTCCCTTACTCCTTTTGAAACCATCAGGGATGCTCGCTAGTTTGCAGGTCAATCAGAAAAGCTGATCCATTTCAGCCCATATAGTAGAAAGTACAGTAGCTGCACGTATGAGAACCGTATGGTTTGTTGACTACAGGTTGATGGTCATTCGACTGCTTGCTGATCAAGACACCGGTTATTTAATTACATGATTGAATCTAATCAGCTCAAACTTAACTCCGAGGCGAACCACCTTGGGTCGTAGTGCATCAAAATAACAACACTGCTTACTGTAGTTCTGTTGGTGTAGTCATCCTATGATGAAGCATACAGAATCGCTGTAGACCGTTTAAACAAGGTACTCTGAGCGAGCCAGTCGACAGCAGGGTTGTCTGTTGATGTGCTCAACTGTATTTCGTTTAACATGGGTAATTGCTCCGGATTTGCCTCAGGAATCACTGAGATGTTCTGTTATTACTTTGGATAACCTTTTGAAGAAACCGACGACAGGTTCTTTAAACCCCGTAATCGTATTTGCGATTCACTGTCACTGTAACAGAAATTGACTCAGTAGAATGGCTTTTTATTACAAATGTTTCACAGTGTTTTATATATACTAGACGAAAATGGTGTTCTGGGGTGTCAGTATATTGGTCTGATCATAACAGTTGCTGAAAAAACTTGGGGAACATTACGTGAACAGAACTGATGAACGAACCAAATGAGCGGCGGTTTTCCCTTGACCTTTTACTGCAGTACGCAATCACATTACAAGTGGAGTGATTTAATCAGCGTTTTGTGCATACAAGATTGGCCGAATTACTGTCTGCAAGCCAAGATCTAGTCTTAGAATATTACGAAAGTTTAGCCATATTGCGATGGAGATAATCCGGTGATCTCTTTTTATGATATGTGTTCAAACCTATGATCAGACTGCTCCCATCATTCAAGGCAATACACTGGTTTGGAACATTCGAAGACCAGAAAACCACTGAAACTAAACAGAATGGGCCCAGAAAATGCAAAATTGTGTATCTGTTGAAAATGTTACTTTAGACAGACTTGATTTTATGTTTAATCCTGCGATATAAAATGGTACAACTTGCTGCAACTGCGATGGAACCCGCGTACTAACTAGTGGTTTATCAACTTGACAAAAAGCAAAAGGTTGAGCTTGGCGCTGCTTGTTCTTTCTAGTGGATTTGTACACTGATTATTGTGGTAAACCGCTGAGTTTCTGTATACATTAACCGTACGACGTCGTTATACAGCTCAACTTTACTAGCAGTTGACATGCCCCACTCATTCGGCGTGAATCACTCAGATACCATGAGCATGTTCTGCCATCTCCTACGTATGTTTGAGTTACAGAGGTGAGCTTTGCCAAGTAACTGTTCTATTTTTAGCAATGTTATGTGCTCGCAATATGATTGTGCTACCTCATGTGGAATTTTACTACTGTGATTTACCTATCATCAAAAACCATAAGCATGTCTTGTTTATTTCAATAAATAGATTTAAATAGCTATTCAAGTGATATTTTTTGGAATTTTCTTTTAAAACACGGATAGTTTGCTGACTTTCTAAAAGCTACCGTCTGGTTTACACAGAGTCAATGTGGCATGGCTGGTTAGCTGAATTGTCTCAAAGTCTCTGTTAAACTCTACCTGATGGTTTCACTTTAACTCAGTCTACAAAAAGTGGTTCCGCCGAAATATTCTTTCAATAGCATAAATAACGTCTGAAACTCACCTTTACATACAATTCTGCAGGTAGTGTGACAGGCATTTTGTTAGTTTAATGGTGAGTGCAAAATGAATAATCATCAGCCAACAGTACAGCTCTTCCGGATCGACTTATGTGACAGATTAAACGTAATCATCCATACATGTTTCATTATGGCAAGTTTGTTCATAATACGTTTGGCTAGTAGCAAAATATTCTTGAAATGTTCAAGTTTAGTCATGTAAACATTGAATTTACTTTGTAAAAGCCATGATAGCTTCACAGTTGACCGTTTATATTATCATTTGGACATTCTTAGGTTGTTGTTTGTAAAAGGCTATATGCGGACTGAGCCAATCGCATAGTAAGTGAAAAAGATCGTGTGATTAGATACGTTAGTTTCGGAATAAGTGTCGACAAAAGTGTAGCTTTTTCTAATGCTTTTCAACGTTCACCCATGAAGCTGACACATCACGATCGCTTTTGTACTTGTTTAAATTCATCAGAACGAAACTGGCCGTAGAGTGTCACAGCTTGTGCAAACTTACACCTCACCTAATCAGCTATAAAACAATTAATAAATAAACTGAATTCAAAGCTTTCTGCTCTTCATTATCTTGTAGACGGTGGACCCTCTTGTTAATAACATCATTGGAAATTTGAAGAACTGTTGAAAGAATTCCACGTGGATAAAGACGGCGCCGATTTTGATCACCTGGTTAAGCCTGTCACGAGAAACTGCAGTCTGAAGGCATGAATCTAACAACTGGTACACAAGACGTTAGCGATTCTTAGGCTATTACACAGCAGATTAATGAGGACCTCGCATCAACGAAACCCGTATTATCCAGATTGTTTTCAATAGTATTGTGTGAGGCGCATCATGGGCGTTCACTAACCGGAAAGGAATATGAACATAGACAACTTTTCCAATTAGATGTAGACGAATTTAAAGACAGTTTCAGTTAACCTGGTTTGACTAAGTCATATACACAAAACGGTAGGCGAGCTTAGGCTGAAGCAGTTGTCATTCAATCAACTAGAATTAAACTAAACCCAGGTTTTTGGAATCTACTCTGCCAGGTTAATCTATCACTTTGTAGTGTCAATCTTAATTGGTGAGAGAATGAAACCATACGACATATCGAGAGTAGAAACGATTGTTTATATGTGCAACTATGCAGAGGACCAGGAATGGAAATCATTATCGCAGATCGATGTGGTTCTGCTGTTTGTCAGTGAAACGAATGCAATGCTGTCTTACGGATGACAACACAACAATGACAAATTGTCAACAAGATGAAAGTGAATTCACAAATTCAGACAATTCAACTCATGTGTCTTTTGCATTTATGCAAACACGCACATTCAGCAGAACCCATTTCTTTTTTTACTTTTGGGACAGTGAACACAAAATATCTTCTATCTTTCCAATTTATCACTTTTGTTTACGTTTTGGTTTTATGTTAAGTTTCCTTCCATTCTTTTGGTAAAATTACATCTGTTTTTAAGGTTTTATCTAGTACGCGTTATTGTTCTGGTTCCAAACTTGAACCTTCGAGTTAGCTAACACCTTACTCTATCAAATGCTTTCCTAACCTCTTATCATCAATTCAGCATCAGAATTTGCCATTGTGGGATCCCTCAAGTTTGTTTCCAGAACGTTTCATTGTCATTTAACTAATAGATTGAACGTCACTTACAATTGATCGCAGCATTCGCATTCTCATAGACTTTCCAGTTGGCCCCTTTCAAAAAGAAGTACTAGACTCGAGTTTCACTCTCATCAGAGCTCGTCAGTAGTGCATATCCTCGCCACTACCGGGACTAGAATTCCGACCACGCTTTCATGAGGGAATTGTGTTTACCACTGCGCTAATGACCTCACATTAGGTACGACCGAACTGTCACATGTGAACGCCCAACCACTTTCGCTTGTGAGTAATGATCAAGTTGCACGATCGCCTAGAGAGGAGACACGGTTACTGTCTGTTAACTTCAATCGATGACCCCTCAACTAAGACTTCTCTGCAAGTTAAAATCACAGAAATCATTGACTTGTTGGGCGGTATTTGATTACTGATGAGTAGTGGGGGATTTTGGTTTTCATATGGATTGAACATCACTCACAGTTGATCACAGCTGTCGCATTCACATAGACTTTCCAGTCGAACCCTTTTGAACATCAGAAACTCTAAGCCCGAGTTTCGCTCCCATTAATCAACAATTTTGATCTTTTTCAACTTTCTGACTAATGTTCACCTCAAATTATCTTTGTCTCACGAAGTTGAATCTAACAATAGTTTACCATTTTTGGATGTACTTTTTATTAGATGTGCGGATGGCACGTTACAGTGCTCAGTTCACCACGAGGTGACATGGGGTGATCAATATCTTTAGTTATTCAGCTTTGCTCCTATTTCGTACAAACGGGGCTTAGTTCCGAAGCTGTTTCATACAGCCAGGCGTATCTGCACCCCGATACACTGCAGATGGAACAGGAATTGCTGAGACAAACGTTACTAGCAAATGGATACCCCGACAAATTCATAAGGGTACATAATACGGTGAAGAAGAGCACTGAGCCCATACTGACGGCTCAAAAGAAGGATGTTTTCCCATTCTTGCCATTCAAAGGTGACCATCTATCCAACGACATGAAACACAAATTAACGTCTGATCTAGCGCGAACGCATGCGGCTGCACAGTTGCGCCTGTCTCAAACCAACACATGACCAGTTCTTCGCAATCGCGAAAGTAATTTGCGAAATTCTTCTCTCCCCCATGTTGTGTATCAGTTCACTTGCAGTTGTGATCAGCAACTATCACAGCGAGTCACCGAATACATCCCGAAGTGGTTGAAGCAACAGATGACGCACAAGCCTCAACTTAGTGCACTGACGACTCAAAATCCAACATCATAGATTGCTAAACACCTCATGTTAACAGGTCACCAAGTTGATCCATTGAGCTCATTCAGAAGACTGTTACGCAATCGAAACCCGAAGTTATCAGATTTCTACAAAGCGATGCTCATCCGTATTTACAAACCAACGTTGTGTGCACAAACGTGGTTGGGGCAATCTATCGGGTTGCCATGGTCGCGATTACATAATACTTGGTATGCTTGTAGGCGTGTCTAGTCCCTGTTTGTCCTTATCTGTATGATGCATATAAATGGCATGTTTTACGTTTGCGATTGATGAGAGTAAATGAAATGTTAATATATCGCAATATATATCTTCTTTCTGCTCTGATAAAGTGTTTAAAGGGAACCTAGTGTTTAAAATGACAGGCTTTATAGAAAACAACAGTTTGTCCTCTGTTCTTTTCTGATTCGATGGTACCTATCCAAAATACAATAGGATTACCTAATTAAAATTGGGTTTACTCTGTCAAATTCGATTTAGTAGCACTAATGGAACAATATGCAACTTGCCAAATATTGCACATACTACGCAACCCCAGCTGGAAAAACCAAAAAGCCTCATAATAACAATCAAGTTAACGTGATACTCACATGCGAATCATTCAGTGTCACTCAAACTACATCGGGACTACCAATAGAATGTTCATTATCAGCAAGTATTTATGGATGATAAGGCATCCTCATTGATCACCCAGCTTAAAGGTACTATCTGTGAATACTCCACTGATTATGCGTGTACAATTAGTAAAGCAGACGGTTACAGTGAAAACCACTATTCACCTAGATATTATAAAAACTGTATTGTATACAGAACGACAGTGGTATGCAAACGACAGTGTCTTAGCTTTGCACATCAATTGTTAGCACTGAGAAAAATAACTTCATTAGGCGTTTCCGCTGTCGTGTCAAGTAGAGAATTAGCTTTGCGTGACGGTTCGTAAGTGTACAGAAATCTTAGTTGTCAGTAAGACATCTTTACCACGTGAAACAAGCTTTCCACTAGATGAACTTGAAAAGACAGGCTAGTAGTGGTATATTGCACGATCATTGTTCAAACTAATTTCGTTGCATCTTATCATAATAACTAAACACTACCTTGGGAGTGTTAGTGAATATATTCTTCTTTTCCTTATACCTGAACAGAACACTCTCCTTAAGTCACAATTTTATGCTTATTTTGTCATTTCCATTTCTGCAGTATGTACTTGATAAGATGCACCGAAATCAGTTCGAACGAAGATTGTGAAATACACCACTGCTAACTTGCTTTTTCAAGTTCATTTCGGAGAAAGCTTGTTTCAGTTATTCTATCAGTAAGCCATTTATTACGATCAAATTTCGAGAAGCAAGGAGAAGAGGAAAGGTTACAGATGGTGCTGCTCGTAGACGGATATCCTCGGAGGTTCGCTGATATTCACAGCCAGAAAAGGCTGACCAAGACTGTCGTGAGTACCCTCCCTAAGAACCAAGTCTTTTTGAACCTATTTTTCAAAGGCGATCATAACACAATTGACGCAGGCCAAAAATTCCAGTCTGCCCTAACCCGTACATACCCTGCGGCAAAATTGCAGTTGCTACTCCCAACTTGGAATGTCGCTCAGGTTATTCATATTCGTGACCTACCGAAATGTTGTTTCACATGTAATCTATCAGTTCACTTGTGGTTGCGGTGAAGTCTACATCGGCAGAACAGATCGGTGCCTACGACAAAGAATGGCTGAACATATGCCTAAGTGGTTGGTGCGCGTCATGACGCAACAGGCAATAGCAACAGAGCGAGTGAGACTGAATCCGACTTCATCCATTGCAAAACACATCATTGAAACAGGTCACGTTGTTGACCCCACCAACTCGTTCCAAGTGTTGTTGCGAAATCGGAACCCGAAATTGCTTGCCTTCTTCGAGGCAGTGTTAATCAATACTCGCCGTCCGGTCCTACGTGTGCATAAAATGTTGACTCATGCAGTTTGTCTGCCCTGGAACTGATAACAGTCCTTGTGTCATGCAAACCCAATCGTTGGTTGTTTTGATTGTTGTTGCTATCCGTATATCCTATATATTCTAATGTTTTACATTCGTGACTGAAGAGAGTAAACGAGATGTTAACATCTTGCGATATGTCTTTTATCGTTAATGGATATCTCATATGGTTAACAAAATCGTAGGACAGATATAATAAAACGGGAGTGATCAAAGACCGACTTTTATTGTTAGCTACGTTCTAGACACAGATGAACCTATTCACATCAAATAACTAATGTTATTTTTAATCAGCATATTTGCTCGCTCAAAGATCAGTCTGCAACCTTAGTTATAGAATACGACAATTGTACTAGTGACAAATCGTTGTTCAGTGGCGCATTCTAATGAATCCCCTATGACTCATCACGTTCAACAGCTCGATTTGATAAACATCTGATGAAAGCTAACCTAATGCCATGAAAAAATATTTGCTGTCAACAGTCGCCTCCTACAGACTCAACCGCGAAGATGGCTTGGTCTTCCAGTCAATTTTTACATTTTCCGTTTCATTACAGATTTACTTTTTTTGTTTATTGTTGATACACATGTACGATGGATGAAAGTATATAAAACGTAATCGTCATAGTTTATGTCCTCTGACTGGTATTTAGATACAGTGAACCAGTCTGTGCACATTTTGTGTAGATTTTGTTTTTCGGGAATTTTGTTCTACCATTATTAATGTGTAGATTACCCACTTTTATATTGATATGAAGGATTAGCCACTAGAATTTTGAGAAGAAAGGAGGCTATTTGATTTAACACTTCAAGTTAAAAATGGGGGTGAAGTGATCACAGTGGATCGAACAATGTGTCGTTAACTATGATCGCTTAGACTTTTACTATATCAAACCGCATACATTCCTTGATAACTTGTCATTTGTGATTGGTTATAACAGTTTACGTTCTAGTACAATACGAGAACATTCGTCGTTTGTTTACAAAGTTGTTATTCTGATATAGAGAGGGCTCAACGTTGGCATGTATGTGATGACTCATGGAGTATGCGTTATTTTAAATACACTATTGTCACTGAAATGCTACCGGATAAACGCACGGAATGATTTGGACTTTATGGAAGATGTTACCTTGACTGTATTGTGTCCTAGCCACTCTATCTAATCGCCAAATATTTTTGTTTCAGCTAACGGATCTGACAGAAAGGAAATGTGAAAATCCCTTTTTGTTTGGGCTAAACCAATAAGACTTTATTCTACAAGGCGGTGGAGTTTATATAAAGGATCACTACTTCCGCGAACTCTGGAGCGACAGAAGACGCTTGCCTGTTAAGTTCGAAAAATATATGGGAAAGAAATTGTCCAAAAACTGGAGCAATTCAATAAGCTTGTGAACTGTTTCTTGGCTTACAGAACAGTATCTAGACATGACGTAAGAGATTGAAACGTTTCACTGTGAATGAGGCTAACCGTGTCCCTCACAAGAAAACATTTCAAAGCATTAAATAACTGCTGTAAAAATGTATCTTCTTTCTAGGTTATCAAAAACTGATGGTAATAACGTCAATTATATCACTACATAAGTGGTATTGTCTTCTTCGAGCGACGATATGTTGAGTCTGGATCAGTGCTGTTCAGTGAACGAAAGGAGCGATTTGTACACTCATGGCAGCTTAGCTCACTGTTGGTATGACCTACGTAAAATCCGCAATCTGGTTGTGTGATTGATTTGGGGAGGTTCGCTTTCAAACTTTAAGGCTGAACCGTTACATTTTGAGGCAAGACAGACTGTCATCTCTTACGTCGGCACAATCGAAGCTCACTTGCTACGCTTTGTTGCAGAACCTCAATGGAGAATGGCTGTCCCTTCCCAGGAAGTTTCAAGAATCCGTATATCCAACTTACCGTCTTTGATGTCAAAACAGTGCTGTCTTTTATTTGCTGGCACATTCCTAAGGAGAATCTCTGAAACATGATTACGTGACAGATGCACAAGGATGAGCGCTAATTTCCAAGAGTGGGCAACATATGCACATCCGTACGACGGCATAGTGACTCAAAGACGACGTCCTAAATTACCAAGGTACATGCAATGTATGTCCGTTAGTCGAGTAAAGCAAGAAATCGCAAGCGAACCCTAAGAGAAAATTACATTAACATCCGAAGCTTTTGTGATGTCTTTAAGCTGACTCAGTATCAGATGACAGGTACCTTGAGAACCGGACATGTGTTGTCGTCTTTCAAACATTGCAGTTGCTGCGCTAATTTGCCAATAGTCAGATGATAAGTTCATTATGTTGCTATCAACTTCCAAGCGACAATCATTTCGTTTTACATATTCCCGTTCGACGTCATATCTGGAGAAGAAAACTCGATCAACTGATAAAATTAAAAGACAATGACTTTCAGACAGATCAACTTGGGCATACGTGAGATCTCCAGAAAACTCTGGATGCTTCCCCACTTAATGATACTCCGATATGACTTTTACTTATGGTAGTATCAGTTTTTCTGTGATTCGACGTTAACTTCAGATAACTCAAAGAGTTGCTGATAAATAATCAGAGAGGTACAAACTACACGAATTGCACCAGAATTATCGGACAGAGAATGGAACCTAAAACGTTGGATTGACGTCCAAAAACTGTGAGGGGCATGACACTGACGAACTGAGTCGAGACATCCAACACTCACTCTGAACGGTTAGGACGTAGTTGTTTTCAACAAAATGAAAGCGTATGCTTTGCTCGGGCAACATGTGACCTGCTTATGGTTTCAGTGTGTTTTGGCTTCCATGGTGCTTAGAGTTGTCAGTCGACATCAGCTAACGGAACTGCTAACGTAAGCCCATTCACAGTGTTGGAACTCAAGCGGTATATTTCCACGGTGTACCCAACCGCATTGAGCAAAATTCATTGAGTCTGAACCATTTTGGATTTAAACTGAGGAAACACTTTGTCAGTCTAAAAGACACAGGGATACTGTAAAGTTGAAATCTATCAAAACGTTGTTTTGCACCATTTCTAAAGACCAAGTGATACTTTAAAAACGAAGTATATGAGATGATAAACAGTCTTATAAGGGTGGAACTAAAGAAGAATGTCAATTTTATCGTGAACTGCAGCAGGAAGTGCATCAAAAGCCAAATTTCCACTTGGAACTAAAGTTGATCGAGAATTGTGTAACGGATATACAAAGCTTAGTGTGAACTGAAACGCGTTACATCTATTCATGAATAACACCACGTTAGCCTTAACGAGGAGAACAAGTCTAATCCAGGCCGGGTTGGGACACGACATGATCAAAAAGAAATGAGAGTTTTTCGGTGATCTTACAGACAGTATTTGTGGCTGACAGATTTAATGTATAATGACAAATTTTGATGGCAGTGAAAATACCGACTCTTTTGCTCGGACAAAGAAACATTTCTATTGCCTTTCGTGCCACCATATTAGCAAACTTCGATTATTTCCAAACAAGACAACGGCTCAATTTACACGCTATATAGTAAGACGGTTAGGAGGTTGTCATCAGTTTGCCAAACCTACACAGAGGCTAAGATGTGCAGGTCGATAGCTGAAGTGACGCATATTTTGATGTTAGCAAGGGGAAATTTAAGTTACATAGCAAACAATCCCAACGATTAAGCTGTATTCCACTGATATGACGAATTACTAAAATGGAATGGCCAGAACGCATCATTTCAATATTTCATGGATGTATGACGCTTGTACTAATTGCATGAATTTATAGCATTTGCTGTTCTTAGTCGTGTGTGTAATTTGTCTTATATAAGGATTGTGTAAACAAAGTTTAGCTCACTGACTCGTACAACGATTCATTAATATAATTCAAGAAACGGTTACTGTCACCTTCATTGTAAGAAATTTAGTGATCATTGATGGGGTAGCAGCATTATTTTGTTACGGGTTTTGTATTGTATACACCGAACCTGAGCTAAATCAGTGGAATTAACGTCACGCAGATGAATACATGACTTGTTTCCTTAACTAAGTTTCGTCAATCTGTTCACTTCGTTCTAATTTCTGTAGTGAAAACAGATTGATAATATTGAGAGTTGTGTATTTTTGGATGTACATATCAAAGATGAGCTTTGTGACAAGTTCACGAGCGACACTCCACTAGCTTCATACTTATTATGCGTACCGTGTTACTGTTTCAGAAAGCAAATTCGTTCACATGTCATCAGTCTTTAAAGCTGGTAGATCCTCCACAAGTTGAATGAGAGCTACCAAAAACTTTTACGGTTCATTGCCTTCTGCGGCATTTTTGATCAAACGTTTCCTCTCGACTATGTACATGATGACGCTTTAAATGACTGATCGTTCAACCCAATTGGTGTTTCATCTATCTGAAGGGATGCATTAGAAAGATTGGTTAAAATGGAAGTTTCACCTATGGTTCTGATGAAAAAGACAGCAGAAAATTAGACCATGAAACTGCTTGGTCGTGTCAATAGCTGTCAGATTTTTTAATGGTTGCATTACGTGCTTCAATGAAACGTAGCACCGCAACGTGTTGTATCACATCCTTGTTCAAAGAACGTGTAGCTTGCAGTAAATGACTACAAAGCGAAGTGAATTCTTGACGTATTTTTAATTTATTCTATTGTAATAATTTCCTTCTGAACTTTATTCTATTCTGACCCGTCAGTTTAAATCACAAGTCACTAGGATTTACGATGTTTAATAGTTTTCTGTATTACACTGAAACGTAATGTACTGCATTAAATCATCTTAGAGTAAAACAATACTGAGAGCCAAGCAGTATACAGATTTTATGGTTATTTTTACACAGTTAAACATTCCCCACTGACCATATTTATTTGTTACTGATGAGTAGTTGATCGTGATTGATTCCAGCTTCTGCATTCAGCCCGACTGTACATTCGGTAACTTTAGAAAGAATAGGACTTTTGCTCTCGGTACAGTTCGTCAGTAATGCATATATTTGTCACTGCTAGAATTTGAATTCCGGCTACACTTTCATGTTAACTGTTACGTCATTGAACACATACTGGGTTCAGCCAAACTATGATAACTAAACTTGAAAGTGATTGTACGGTCAAAGTAAACGAAAATGAAGGAATAGAAATTAAAAAATGTACATACTGAATATATATCTAAATAGGATTTTTCAAAATTTACCATATTCACGTTGGAAAACTTGAACATTATTTTCTACACCAGTTCAAGCTATTTCATTAAATATGTCAGCTAATACTTTAGTCCTCAGTTAAATGCTCGAAGTGAGTCCGTCAGAATCGGACATCAGTTGAGTGAGGTAAACCAAACCAAAGCAGATGATGGTTGTCTCTACATTTTCATTAACATACTTGTACTTCTGTGATGGAACAAATAAAAACAAATGGTAAATAGCTTACGTGAGGGCTAAACACATGTCGATTCTGCAGATATATACTACGATATCAAAATGCAGGAAGCATCATTGTTTATTGCGTGTCAAGATTAAATACCGGTGGAGACTATGTTTGAATGATTTAAGACAACCACCTATCCCAAAGAATGTTTTCAAAACAGGCCGAAGTTATAACTGGAGTATTGTTTTGTAGAATAACTTATCTTACAATCTGAGGGTAAACATAGAAGTAGAATTCTTCGAATTAAAAATAAATCATTCCTGAGAGGATAGTGAAAGCAATCCTCCACCAAAAACAACTGCAGACAGAAACTAACTGTTGGAAACATACGTACTGTGCAGGATTCGTCAACCAAGAGACGAGCACTGTAGTACTAACAGTGGATGTGATCCTCATACATGTTAGCATACGGTATAACGGATGTCCGGCAGTAAATGGCTTCACAAATCAAACGTTATTCACCGTTTTAGAAACGTCACAAAATTGTAAAGGAACGTCAACTTTCGGTTTCAAAATCACAGCTCCTAACTCTTGAAGGAAGGGAGAAAAATCAGGGATATATCAGTCTTAAAAATTTACGAGATGCGTTTAAACGTATCCGGCGGAGTTAACAGGCAGTAACCATGTCTTCTGTTGAGACGATCGACAAAACCTTTCATTGCTAGCAACCAAACGTGGCTACCGCTTCTTATGTAATAATGTAGCCGGTCAAAATGTGAACTTAGTGATGTTTTGACTAACACGGTTGACCCGTGACAACGTGTTGTGACGCTCACAGTCTATCCGTGGCAAGCGTGCACACCACTGACCAGTTTGAACAAAAGTAAACACTCAATTCTAATACTTTTTTGTGTGGTCATTTTACGAATTGTACGTGAATGCAAAAAACACGGTTAGTTGTAAGCAGTTTTCGATTTGTATCAACCATTACTTACTGCACCCTGTTCACTTTTGTAAATTAAATTGGGCGCGATTCCGTCAGAAAGAAACAAAATGTACTGGAGGAGTTTGACTAACAATAAGATGGTTCTATGACTTAGTTCCATACAAACGGAATTTGCTCCCAACAGCCGGAGAGCTACGCCATAAGTTTACTATCTATTGTGCTTCAACCGGAAGTTTTAACTTATGATTCAAAGTCCTTCGTTTGTTACAACAACGTTTCAACGATTGACACAGTTAGGCTGTTTGGAACTTTATTTGACTAGGTGCTGTCAAAAACTTGGCTTCCAAGCACACCAAGTTTAAGTTGTGTACAATTACCGTAATTGACAAATCGGCCCTCAAAACCTATTGACTGTCTCTCAAAGGGGGAAAATTTAAAAAAATGAGAACGTTGATAATCTACAGGAGATTTATTTTGACACCTGAAGTCCACATATCCCTCTCTCCTCAAAATGACCGCAAGGCATAAACGTCAATTAGGTGAGTTGGGTTGAGTGTTTAGGTATGACAGTTGAGTCATGTTTACTTTGAGGTATACAGTACAGTGAGCTACATTGCCTGCTCACAAATATATAGATGGGAAGTGAACTCATGCTGGTGAACAGAACATTCACCAATGGCTGTCCTTAACAAAAAGCGAAGATCACGTTCCATGTTTCTCTTTAAAACAGAATAGCTGGAAAAAAAACTGAATGCGAAATCGGAAAATAATTAACTACATGATGACGGCAAAATCGAGGAAAATATCCAGAATAGTCGCAATGATTGATTGTGATCAGTCTAAAAGAGTGAAACTAAAATTAGATGCAAAACACCGTTATATTCGTCAATTTGTGAATATCGTCATAGAAACTCTGCCCGGATCATTCGAAGAAAAACTTACGGCACTGGAATAGTTTAAAATCTTTAGACCAAAAAGACACAGATATCCTGCATAAACCTTGCACATACATTTTTCATACAATACTATCATCAGTAATCTAACACATCAGCTCGTGGAAATATTGTGACTGTAAGGAAAAGCTTGTGTAAGTTCAGTCGTAAAAGACAGTTTTGAATAACTGAAGTCTCTCAAAAACCTGATCAGCACATTCCAGCCCACACCTGAAACACAAACTGTAGTTAAACACATTTCATCCCACAAGGCAATTGAAGAAACCTTGACTTAAGGGTTATTCTAATCTGTCTGGTAACGAAAAGGATCCGAACAGTTTCACATTCTGCAAACAGTACGTAAAGTTACTTTATGTACTGTACTTAATTGAAGGATTGATCAGTTTTAAAGGGAGTCTAGTGAAACAATACGTTAGTAGTCGTTTTACTGGTTTTCACTGACAGAAAATTCTCCAGCTTCACTGAAACCAAATCGTTTTATGAACAATAAGTGGATAACATCATACATCTTTCCACGAGTGCACAATAAATAACGCATTTGTTTACAGCTTTGATTTCAGCTTGTATCTAAACGTCAGCTTACGCTGGAACAGAAATGTTAGAAATCGGTTCCGTCTCTAAACTGTTTCTCGCTTCGGGGACTAGCTAAAAGAAACTATTCAGTAGACCCTGTTTGATAGATTCTACCCGATGTCACGCAGAAGACGTCTGGTTTGCGCCCTCTTCTCGATAACATAAGGACTAGGCGACAATGTCGAACTGTATTAATGATTTACTTGGTTTTATTCCATTCAAACGGAAGGGCAACTGACCATTACAATTCATTAGGAAAATTCCAGAATCAACCCAGCAAAACTATTCTCCATTTACAGTTTTTAAAAAAGCAATTTTCGTGGCGTCGTTCAGGAACGGGGCTTTTATGAAACATCTGAGGCAACGACTTTTGAATTCATTACACGGCTGGATTCCACACACTATCACAAACACTAAAGCTACCCGTGCGAACGAATAAGGAAAAGCAGACCGGGAAAATCATATACTGAGTGATTTGTACAGTTTTAATTGGTCATTGTACGTTCTGTGCAATTGAATCAACTGACCTCTCTTTAATTAGATCATTGAAAATCTAATGGAATAGACCAGCCATCCGAAGCAGAGCGTCAGACTTCTCAGTATCCCATTCCAAAAAAGCTTCCCACTGAAGAGCTAGCAAATGCATACTTTTCTTTCTAGGTGCTTCTAAACAGTTCATGGTGGTTCAGTATGAATTGACTGCGAAGAGATTATGAGAAACGTCGAGTTGTATGTGAGTAGTTGTCACTGAGTTAATAATTTTTCACGGCGTCTATGTTTTATTTTGATCAAGCTGCTATTGTAGACATCTCTACAAGTCGTATGAAAAACCGCCACTTGTTTTGACAAAATAATGTAATGCCCGCTACGTTTGAACTTGACAAGCGGTCAGTGTCTCGGTGGATATCTAGTTTGGATTGGTCAATTGCTTAAACTTCGTTTGATCATTACCATCAGATCTGTGCTTATAATGTTGTGAAGTTGAACAACAAGCCATTACATGAGAACCACTCGACCCTCAAGGTTACTTGTGCTCATCGATTGGAATAGTGAGCCAAGTCCGTGTTTTACTGGCCGATTACAGGAGCAAAACATGTGAAGTGAATTACTGAAGTGGCAAGTCGCTAGTGATTTTTGGTGGATAGTTCACGACGCGACAGTATTTTCTGTCGTTTGAGAACCCATGATATCATCCAAAAGTCTACAGCGAAAAGTCTTGTGAGACTGTTACAGCACTCTGACATTCAGATGATAATGATTAGTAATAAATATTTCAAGTGTTTTATCCATGTCTGTCGTATGCAACAGCAGTAACTGATGTAACAGCCCCTGTGAAATATGCCTGAAACAGATATTCAAATTAGCCAATCTTAAGATTCCTTAGACCACACACCAATAGGAAGTGGAGTCTAATGTAAGGAAAACTTGAAGTTAGTGTGATCATTACGTTAGTTTAGACAAAAGAACGTTCCAGAGAAAAAATCTGTACTGTTTTTTGCTTTGCGCATATTTATCAAAGAAGCGACTTCATAGATTTTTTGAAATTGTTGAAATCACCATCTGGTGGGTTGAGAAACAAAGTGCCTTAAAGCAGAAGGTGAACATTGCGCCCATCAGTTAATCTAGTTTTAACCGCCCGTTCGTGTGTCAAGCAAACATAAGGTATGGACAATTGGTTGCTTGCTTTGACGTTCGATAAACATTTTTAAATAAACTTTCATACATCTATGAACTCCACTCTGTCTTTCATAGTATGGCAACCTGATGGGGTTATTACAAACAAGTGACTTGAGACCGACGCTTTTATTCGATACGTTCTTTTTGTTACGAAGTTTTGATTTTCGGTGTTGGTCTCTTGGGACTGTGTCACCAGGGATGGTCTAAGTGTTTGGAAATTCATGACTCATGGTGATAAGCTATGGGTCGACTTTGCATACAGAATCTGCAGAAGGCAAGCCAACAGTGATAGGAACGGTAGACACATATTGCAGTTAATCAGATTTAATCAGTTTACGACATCTGTCAATGCATTACCATGGATTCCATACCGGATAGCATGGTTGACTACGGTTTGCAAACAGTATTATGCAATGGTGTGCTTAAGCATTCAATCACGTGAGGCATCTCCGTCATTGATGATCTTACACAGCCAATCAGCACCACAGTGTTATTGGCATATCTCAGTTGGCTGATGAACTCGTTAGTAGGTATAATCAAATATTTTACTGTCACATAGGGGACAGTGTAAACAGTATGACAAATGTTATGGAGGAGATAATACTAATCCGAGGATATTACCCAACTGTAGACAGACAGCGTTGTTAACTGTTTTCTGGAAATTTATAAATCCCTCAAACAGGTGGAAGGGCACTCATTTTGTGGATGGTATATGCGACTGGTTGCATCCAACTGCTCGTATATTGTGACTTTCTTATGACTGGACTCAACATTATCAATAATATTTAATTCAGATGTAATTAAAAACTCCTTTTAAAAACAAACAACTTGATTGCTTACTCATGTTAACTTATCCTAACATATTAGCCACGTATCCATCTTTATGACTTACAGAATAGTAGGAGAGGATATAGCAAAAAATATATTTCAGTGCATTTGAGGAACTCTATGTATTATATGATGTGACATGTGTCTGGATGACAATCAGAAATTCACTCACCTTTTTAAAATCTTCAAAAACACCAGAGTACTTTGAGCGTTCGATATATCGATCAGATAGGAACTAGACATATTGGACAAGTATTGTTCATGAGCTGTTATACACCTGGACATAAGCATAGCGATGCGCTCGTCTCTGCACCGGAATGGCTATTGACAAATTCACTTGTGCTTCCTTCAGTCACATTACTGACTGATCGTTCATTCATGTTACACATGTTATGAGGAAAAAACAAGGTCGAAGCAATGTAGCCTACGTGTTTGTACAAGTAAACAGCCGATAATTTCCTCCTTTGAAAATAAAAAAACCGGTGGTCTCAAGCGGTGATTCGCTCTGTTGCACGAGAGCGATGTGTTACAGTGTTCTGGCAAAAATAAACGCTGATCACGCATCTGTTGGTTTTCTTTATGCCGCGTATCCAGTCTGCGTGTATACGTGCAGTCGTGATTGTGTGTGTGTGTGTGTACACCCTACTGTAGTCGGTGAGCACACATCTGAGCAATGCACGAATAGGTGCACGCACCGTGACCTTGAGATCAAAGTTGCGTGTAACGACTGCAAGCGTGCTGGCGAGCACTGACACAAATGACCTAAGGGATACGAGATTGATGGTGCATGAAATCGGTGCCTCATTGTGTAGGCGGTTTGTTGTAGGCTATGCATAGTTGTTTAAAATTTAGCCTCCAATTACAAGACGTAACCATTTAGTCAGTTGCTGCAGATAAGCCAAGCTGAGAATACGGGCTCTACTGTTAACACTTTCAACTTGCTACTGTCTTCCAGAAACAAGTACATAGCAGATCGTTACACGCAAAGTCGAATTAGTCGGATCTGGCTCCTCCTGATTGACGCTTTAAAAAATATTGTATTATTCCTTGCAAAGAGTAGCATATTCAACAAACCCACGGTCAAGTTCATATAGAATTATCACATTACCGGGTAGTAAATCTCATGTATATGCGACACAACAATCAGCTTACAAACGAAGTGTATATTGTGTCAAACTAGTAAAATACTAAAGAATAGGAGCCGGCAACCTGCAGTCCATGAAACAGTGTACAGTTGGCTAACCATAATTAAATAACCTGTGGTTTAGAAAAGAAACGCTATGATCACAGACTCATCCGTCAAGCTTATCAGACCAGCGATTCCAACGCAATATTATGTCCATGTATCACGAATACTTACATATGCCAGCAATTTTCCTAAAAATAAAAACCTCTTGAGAGCGAACAGAGAACAGAATTGATTGATGTTCACCGTCATGAATCTCTAAATTTGCCCTTGCCCGGCATGTTACTTGATAAAGGGAGGTCTTCTAGTGAGGGACAGACTCAAGCTTAGCAATGATTTAGTGTATTTATGGCTGAAGTACTGTCAAACGTCATTATTAACCCGCTGGTGTTTCGTTTCAAAAGAGGCTGGTTGAAACTGGATGCAAAAACTGTGGTGAACTATCAGTGATGCTCAACCGGAAGTTTGAACGTGGTTTCAACAAGAGTAAAATTATATTTGGCCTGCTTCATTGTTATTATATCCACTTAACATCTATAAAGGAACGTGACTCACCTTTCATTAACTGACATAGCAACCGCTCTCCGAATGGAAGAATGTTAACGACACTAGTTACAGATAGGTTGCTGGTGCCTTCAGGAATCCACTTTTTATGATCGACAAACTAACTAAAAATCCGGTACAGAAAGGTCGTTTTACTCAGTACAGAGAGCACGCACGGTTTCTTTAGTAAAACCTACAACTAATTTAGAGATTAGCGAAAACTTGTGCTATCTTGATCCAGGTAATTTTTCAAAATCAAAGTGTATGTTATGACTAAGCGCGAAACGGTAGTTTGCTAAATCTGTCACCATTCACACTCATGAACCATGTTTCAACCATAATGACACCAAACCCTTGCCTATTATATGGCATGCACTGATCAATAGCACCAAACACAAATTCTTTTCACTTGCGACCTCTGTCTCACCCCACCTTATGGACCTCGGATTGTGAAAACCACTTCAGACACAGCGTACATTGAACTAACCGCAGAAGACCCCACGTGACCGCTGGTTTAATTATTGTAAGTACTATTAGTTGGACAGCAATCTCAAGTGGTTACAACTCTAACAGTTAGATAGACTTGTCAGTCTATTTGTTTGAAAAAGAAATACAAGACGTAAGGTATATTTCTGTCAGATATAATCAGTAGCAAATATACCGTTGAACGGATTCAAATTTTGGCGATAGTTCAACCCACTGAGAAGTTCAGAACTTAAGTCATCCGGTAGCAGGACGGTTACTTGTTTCGTCTTCAAGCGATCGGGTGGCCAGGGCAATACTCAAAAGTGAATATGTCTGTGCGCTTGCGTATGATACTTTAGTCGTATCTAGTGTTAGGTCAGTGGTGCATTAGACAGTGCAGTAGGCGCATGAGAACACAGCTAGAGTTCACACTACTGTCATGATAAGGAGATGAATTACTATAGAGCCATAACATGGACAAAACTGATAGCTAATGCTTGTTTTCAATAAGAGCCGCGTCAGAATACTTTTGAGTAAGCTTCAGTTTGTAGTGGGATTTCGATAACAGAGCTACCGATGCAGGCCAACGAAGACGAGCTAAAAAAACTTATAAATTGTTTGAAATGTGGTTTTGTTTTCAAATTGTTTCTTCAAACCAAGACAGACGGAGTGCTCAAACCACTTGTATGTAATTTATTACATAACAAACTAATATTTTTAATTAATTTAACAGGAATTCCAGTGAAGCAGTTTGGAAAACTCATCAGGATGATTGACAAATAGTTTTTCCATAAAAGTTAAAACCCACTAATAAAGAAGTGGGGGTGTAGTTCATCGGAAAGCAGAAAACCGTCACAATCGTTTCAATTATAGCAACATATTTTAAAAGACAAGCCAAAAGCTTTCGAAAAGTGAGTGAGCAATAGTTCCGACAAGCATTCGCGTTAGTTTGACAGTTGCTGAGCCGTTGTTTGTCATATGACTGATAATGGCTTCAAATTTTATTTGAAATGCAGGAGAGGTAGTTTGAAGTAATCTTATGTAAATTACTAGTGCACAAATCAATAAGATTACTGAGGTATATTATGATGCAACTTTCTATATATGTAGAGGGCTTGATGCGGTTTAAGCCTGTTGCTTTTGTCTATGTTTGAGTTCACCTGAGGCCAAAATGTTTCAAAATTGGGTCTCATATATTGTATATTTTATCAACAAGTTTCATCCGAAAGAACATGCGATATTTCACAACCATATGAAGTGGAATTTATATCTGAGCCCCATGACATGTCACAGTTTGGGTTAACTTCTAAATTAAGTAGTTATGTCAATATTTTACGTTGTTATCTATCTTTGGTTGAACTAGCCGTTAGTGCCAACTCACTGTTATGTACTGACGACACAAAAGTCTGTCAGATTGTAGAACGTTTAGCAGATGTGAACAAATTACACAAAGATTTGAAGGTCCAGAAAAGAAAAACCTCACTATTCAACATTCACAACTATAAACTGATGCACAGCCGCCAAAAAAATTGAGCTGACTGCTACCTTGGTGATACTAAACCAGACGTATCGCTAAGCCAACTTTACCTAGAAGCCATAGTGACAGAAAGTTTGTTTGTCTATACATTATTCAGTCAATGCCAAAAAGTACGGACGCCCTCGAAATTGTATGAAAACGTTATCGAACTTTCAACCGTAGAGTCTTTTCTATTATCTCTACTCACATAACCTGCCTCCGCTGGACAACGAGAATACAGAGCTGACATATTTGTTTTACTAGTGATTTCCAAGTTACACTGGTCTTGTACAGACTAACTTCTGAAATGGACAGTAGGCCCGGGAACATCCCGCATTTATAAGTAAAAACGATTCTTAGTATTGTACGTCCCCTCAAGTGAGACCTCATTTTCTTATCTGCTCAACCATATACATCAGACTGTTCTCTAATTTTTCATTTCCCAGCAATCAAGGACGAATGCTTGACTGATCAGTCTAAGAAACTGGTGTGTGAAATTGGCAAGAAGAGATATAATTCACAGATTGGAGGTGACCATATCGAAACAAACTGAGCAGCTCTGTGGTCATGGCTGCAACGGTTAAGGGTTTTCAAATTCCATTTCACCGATAAGCAAATGAGATATGAATTGTAAACTATGTTTCCGTGAAACTTTATTCTGTCATCCTCACAGTTTATTGAATGCAAGCAATTGTCAACAACATACTTCAGAATGTTTTTGTGTTGGATGTCGAGTTGACGTTAAGCTAGAAGCTTCATCCGATTTTTTCGGTATTGAAGCCTACTCACTGTTGCTTGTTGCCTGATTCTCAAATAATACGATTAGAGGAATGTATTTACATATCTATAAGAAAACACGTTCTTTCTTTCCCGAAAACTTATAAACCTATTAACTGTAAATATATGGCAGTGAGACCGAATAAAACAGTGTTGATTACCCTTATGAAGACTGAAAAGTTTATTGAGGGATTTAAAATAAGATGCAGTTTGTTGATTAAGATGAAGTATTATCTGGCTTGTTTTAAACAACAATCCGTTCGGTGTTGTTTTATAGAGACAAAAGAAGATCAGGTCACTAGTACATTTTCATGGTCAACTAATAAATCCAAGTGGAAAAATTGTATTACCAAAAAGAGGGTGGAAAACAGTACAAGTAAGTAAACAGTACAATAAATAAAATTTGAAATTGACTCTCTTTCGATTAATACATTTATGACAGCATTTAATCCAAAACCCGATTAAACCAAATGTGAACTACTGGCTTCAATATGAGTAGGTTTGATGAGGTACAAATAATTTCGACCAAGTCAAGTCAAACGGCCATGCTATTTCACTGTATCGATTGCATTTAAGACAACACTGATGGACTACACAGAAAACTCTTGAAATAACCCATGGACACTGTTATCGGACACAACAGTGCAACTGAATAGAGGTAAGATAAAATGCGATGACAAATTGTTCAGACCGATAAAACCGGGCGAAAAGTTTTGATGAATCCCTCTGCCTCGTCTTCTAGAAATGATTTACAATTGCACTACATATCAACGTGAAGTGTCTAACGCTGTTTGGGAACCCATTACATAATGTAATGAATGAAACGGATGAGTCACACTGTTTCCATCGATGCAAACCCACAAGCATGATTTTTTTGGTTTGTGTCACATGTACATTTAAATTACTGAGTGGGAACATATGTGCTAAGCTAAATAAGGAGTAAATTTGAGGATGCTTCTAAAACACTTCGACCAACTGTAGTTGGAAAAACACTTTTAATACACAGATACACAGCATAGGAAGTGCAGTTTACTGAAAACGTTTTTGAGTGAACTACTTGCAATTAACATTTAACGAGTGTAGTGGCAACTGGCGTAGTTAAAGCCTAAAACAAGGTTAATCAGTGTAAACTGTAATGTCTCAGTAGAGTCATTAATCACAGTGAGTAGAAAATCAGTTGTAACCCAGATTTACCATCTACTGGAGTACAAGGCAAAGTATGCCTGGACTTTTAGCTGGTTTTCGAAAGGTTTTTTTGTTAAGCATATCAGCAACTCTACAGTTGTCATAATAGTTTACAGCAAGTTTGGTGAGATGGTATTCACTTCACACCCCTATTATAATTAACAATCTAGATGCTTATCCAATTCATGTTTTCATATGTTAGCATCAAGTCAAGACGGTTGCCACGAGGAAGTGCTCAAAAATGTTTTTTTTCAGGGTGAATGATTCAGCCACATAAATGAATATGTCTCCACACAGACACCTTATTGTGTTAGGACGGTCACAAACGCCAGTAGTATGATACTATGTCATACCAATCTTATAGGAGCTAATGGAAGTTATTGTAAGAGATCCACCTGACCGAATTCAACGTCTGTCATCAGCCCGTCTAGCACCACATTCATGCTGTGGATCATAACAAACCACTGATGTATACAACATTAACATTATGCTGAATCTTTCTATAAATAAGCTACGTCTGTCCTGATGTTAAGTTTTACTTACGAGTCAGATATTTTACGGTGGCTAATTGCAGCCCGTAGGATTATTCTATCAAAACAATGAAACCACTATACATTTATAAAGTTCTTAGTTCATCGAGCTGTAGTTTATGGCTTACGCGTGAATAATACAAGCTCCGTTATCTGAGGAACCGGAACGGAAGGGTCATCACATTAATTGCTTTAGAGCAACATTTGCTCATCACTGGTTGCTTGATTAAAGGCCAACAGTCATTAATCGTTAAGAAAATCGTCAGGTGAAACACAGAACATGTTATACCGTTATTGATGTGGCTACACACCCACGCTAGCATCTTGAAACTAGCCAGGTGTGTTCATTATTCCATTCATACTTCGAAAAATTTGCCATTCTGGAAAAACTAATAGCACTTTTGTACAACTGTTCTCAAGCGTGACCCAATATTTCCCTATCGTGATTTGCTATGCCGTAACACTTATTATGTTTTATTGTGTAAAACACTGGACTTATGTTGCATTCGCTGGAGCTTCTGTTTTACAGTTAAGGCTCCACAGAAGCTCGTTGCTAATTTGCTCAAGGTCATGGGTCATGTTGCACCTGTATCTTAATCGGAATGGCACTCACTGGTTTATCTCACAAACTCGGTAAACTTGAACCCACGGGGCGGTTGCTTGAACAGTGTCATTTCGATTTAAATCGACTGAAGTGATTTCAACCAATACCGCTTGTTGTTTCAATCAAGTTTTTCGGTTGTTACATCTAATGTTTTGGGTCACTGTTTAAATCAGCAGATTGTCATTAAAAATTCTGTTTGTTTTTTGGTTATTTGCCCACTGAAAACAACACTCAGGCAATCTCCGAAAGAGATGCTGGATGTGATTAGCCTAGAATTCTTCGCATACGTTGTTTGTGCAACTGTTGCGCTTTGGTCACTACCGTATCTCTCCTCGTGTAACGTATGTTAGTAATACAGACGATGTATGATGACCTGAAGAGAGCATCAATCTAATGCTGTGTAGAGAATATTGAATGAATGTGATGGAGACTTATGTGAACTATGAATTTAGGATAACATCATTTCACATCCAAATGATACTGTTTATTTTGTATCATGTTGGCAACATCTCAATTATGGTCAGTGCACAGACCGCACATCACATTGTGCGAATACATGGTTGCTGTCTGTCAAAGCAATGACGGTCAAATAAACGTTAGATGTTAAATCTGTCATGTCCACGTACAGCGACAAGATGACAGTGCACGAACTCTACCAAGGTCATCCTTGACTCATCAGACATTTCATTAATCAGCACATGGTCAGGCATTGCGCCATGAAAACTGTCGACTGAACGAGCATCATCGTGTCAACAAGGCTTCCGAAACAATTGTGCCTAATACAAATTCACGGACACAGTGTTCAACAAGATCACTTCGTGAAAGCTTGGCTGGATTTCAAATATCGGCCGTGGCATGAATATACACTGTCAGCGAGCTCTGTTAAGAATGGAACTGAAGTTTGGTGATTCCTTTTGAAAGGAGTTGGCTGGTAAGTCTATTGGAATGAGACAGACTTGAGTATTTGTGTATGATTTTCATTTAACATTAAATCTACCGTCGACATGTACGATTTTAAGTGGTTGTAACATAATCGAACTACCAAATTTTTACCTGAAATACGGTTGTACGTATTCGACCTAAGTGTGGTAAGTGACCCTCTTTACAATGAACCAAAACTCAATATGTGAATCAAAGGCAAACTACGTTTGTACTCTGAATCATTCAAGTGGTTTGGTCACGTTTCCTGATCACTTTAATCAGTGACCTCACAACTCTTAACAAATAGATTCGTACGAACTCGACGACGGTATGGGGCTGAGTTAGGGTCTATTTTCTAACAGTAGCTGAGCAGCAATTTTAAAATGTTATGTACTTCTTAAAGTAAACAACAAAAACGTGGTAAACTGAGGAACGGTCGGACTCTTTATATACCCCGCGGTCTCACTTCTACTACCTAGACGAGATTGGGTTACAATTTTATCTGACCACAAGGTACTTTAAACACAAGACCTGTTGTCTCAGGGTGAAAACCTACAAGGGAAAACTCGAGTGGGTCGGGGAGGAACTGGGAAATACCGGTAATACGAACGTACTACCAATCATATTACTCATGGGCGTCGGTTAGTAGTATGACACGCATTGAAACTAATGACAAAGCTAAATACATGGAAGAAGCAGGACAAACGAAAGAATTCGAACACATCGGTGTGATTTACGGGAAGTACTTCACCAAGGAAAATGACTGTGTACATCTGAAGGCGACTGAACAGGTGAGGTCGTTATGTTTATTTCTGCATATTCTATGAATTCCACAGGGTGAAGTGCAACTCATCTGATGACCTGGCATTTCCGGCATCTTAACCATATCTGCTTAAGATGTTGACAGTACTGTTCTTCAACCAGATTCCAGCTGACATGCATTATTCCACTTCACTCAACTCAAAGGCTGCAGCAAGTTTTAACGATGATTTACAAGTCAACCGTAGTTTCCACGGATTAAGTTACATCTCAAATAATTTACGAGTGGTTAACAAAAATACTGCGAAAATAACTTCAGCTGTACTACACATGGTTTACAAGGTTTATCGATCGATTTTAATAAGATGGAGCAGTTTTTGTTGGTTAAACAACTGCTATCGTTCACTTGACTTTACTCAGGTTCAAATTTGAAGTTTGGATGTGAAAGTGCCTTTCTTCAGTGGTCACTGTAAAAACCCTCTCAGAGAGTGAAGTAAAAGCCAGGGTTGTAAACAGTAAAACAAATAGGAAAACATAGCGATCAAAAATCGAAACGATGTTAACCGCTACACAACTTTCCAAAGCCGGTGGTTTACTAATCTAACTTTCACACAAGTTCACTTGGCTGGTTTATCAAAAGGAAGTAATATTCTTTGGACACAACCTCAAAGCTGAAGACCAAATGCACAATGGTCGTTAGGCCGCAGTTTTTACTGTACGCAAAGCCACTTGAAAAATCTGTCTGTGATGAGCAGTAAGTCAGTATTTTGAGTAAGTCCTACATACGAAAGTCTATATAGCGATACAATCGCATGATAGCATTTAAAGTACCAAAGATAAACTAGCCAGCCATACGGACACCTATGCAACATTTTTGCATCACACACGCGTAATACTACGGACGGTTTACATTTGAGTTCCGCACAGTTGGTCTAAGCATAATGAGATGTCATACACAATGTTATTTACTAAAAAGCCTATGTTCATCTGGCCCGAAAGAAAAGAGTACAACAAACGTTATTAGGTTTTGTCTACTTGATCACTAATCTCCTCCAAACAGTTGGCAAATTTACCATGATGGTCAAGGTAATCAAAGGTTTTAACTATCTCAAATTTTTCTCAGCGGACAATGAATAAGGTTTTGTCATCTGTTTGCTACATATGCAACGCATCGACAAATTTGGCTGGTTTATCTACCACTTTGTCTTGTTTATTCATTTATCTTATTTATCTATTGTTTTACTAATCTGATCTAATGAGAGAGGAATTTTTTGTTGGTATTGTCTGTTAAATGGAGACTAAGGTGTGAGACTTTCGATCTCGTGTATACAGGTTGTCTCATAAGTGGCACTGTAGGATTCTAAATTCATATCGGGGATCCACCGATTGATGTCTTCCAACTCATAACATAACAGTAAACTTGATAGCAATTAACACAACATGCTAGACTAATGACGACACACGTTCACCGATACCAAGTTGAGACATCTTATGGGTTTATATTAGGTCAGGTAGTTTTTAACCTTGATATAAGAAGCCTACTAGTTGCACATCTTTAAGCGGACTGCCTTATCTCAGTTGGAAAGACAAGACGTATGAAACTGTACATACTTACCAAACTGTTTATTTATCGTCAACAATTCGACTAGAATTGATACACTTTTCTTCTTCAAGATAGTTATGACGTTGCAAGACACATCGATTTGTCTTGTAATGACCACAACTTTTCAATAGCTACTTGCACGGTAACATTTTTTATCAGGTTCGGTATAGTTTGTATATCTTCGTCATGTTCGTGAATTTAGAGACTAAGGTTTGGACCATGTGTGGTTAGAAGTCGGCGTTGTTCACCCTGACGGTGCGTGCCCCCACTCACCATGCACTGGGCACTTCAGCAAGCCTGGTATCTCACTGCGCTCAGCGTTTCGGAACGGCTCTCCAAAGCTTAATAGTATCACACGGTAAGTATGCCTGGTGTGAGTCACCAACCGTTACAGTGCAGTACATTTACCCAGGACAACCATTTTAGCAACCTGTTATTCATCATTCAATCCAAATGATGGATGTACAGAAGCTGAGCAAGTATGTAAAGCTGGTTTTCACGGCTGATAACAGGAGCATTACGGCCACTCTGTCCATTGTCTATTCATGACCGATTATTGTACAAGAAGTTAGTATTAGTAAACTTAGTTGGAAAAGCAGAGCCATCGAGACGTACACCCAGTGACCTACAGACCAATGATGTTTAGCTGCTGAATAGCTGAACGGAAAGAAGAGTCCAATGTTGATGGAATATGTTTTCGGGGAGAGTGGTAGATGATTCATTTACTTCACTATTGGTATTGTGTACTGAACAAAGAGGCGTATCAGCATGCCGCAAACATACCAGCAAGCCAACTGATACAATTTGCAGGAAGAGGAGAGCATAGTATGTTTACCAAGGCTCCTGATATTCCGTATGCCATGATCAAGTACATGAAAGAACGACTGTTAAGTTATACATACTTGATGATTGCGTGAAACAGCATTACAATGCATTAACTCTTTTCTCTGGCGTATGCTTCCTGAAAATTGTTTAGCGCTCATCCGATACGCAGATCATGTATTATATTGATAATTACTGTGGCAGAATTGTGAAGTTAAGAATGCACTGATGCAAAGCTGTTGTGGTTCAACCGGACTCGAACCAGTCACAGGACTGACGTACTTCTACGCAACAGACGCTCCACGAAGCAACGTCATGAACTCAGATAGGTCTTATCTAAAATCGCACATGCATATGGCTGTGTAGCTCAGAATCCAGCATGACTTCCTGGAGAACGGTTGTCACACAGTTCACGTAAGAATCGACCGAAGGTGTTGTTCGGTTTCGAAAATATTACTGATGAATAACGTCATACCAAAAAGACTGCCTTGTCTACAAATAGCGTCAAGTTGCGCGGTGGTATTTTCGAATATCGTAAACTTTATTTGTTGGCAAGTTCGAGAAGTAATTGAGTTTTCAACTGTGCAGTTATGAGGAATCGTATCTTGTGTTCCTTATGTTGTCGCCGTGTCCCCCTGACAAGTCTGATTGGGCTTTCTCAAAATATTCTCAAGATGGGAGTTGAAAGTTCCAACCAACGAATGAGAGGGCATAAATAAAAGATGTTCCTTAATATTAGTGTTGTACCACCACGAAGAAAAGGGATGAATTTTTGTGGTTTGTTATGGACTGACCATATATGTTTGATTTGTGCCGAGTTGTAACGACATTACAAGACAAGATGCGAATTCACTGTAGTGATACTGAGACAAGATAAGAGTACAAGACAGAATTGATATGAGTGCCGATACTCCGCTGGTTCAAACTTGTTCTGTCCACTTCATTTTGCCAGTTACTTTACGTGTTACGAGCACTAGGACGAAAGAGTTGCTCTTCCACGATAATAACCCTCAGGCCAACAACTTCGTCCTCGCTGGTCACATCAGCCAACAGTACCGTGCCCTTAGTTTAAGACGGCAGTCTTTCATGCCACGAGCCGAAGTACATCGTTTATAGAAAGGCGATCCATATAACTGGTTTGTAATCTGGCGGTAGTCAAAACGCAATAATAATTCGAAGTGGATTGGGCAAATCCATAATAGCTAAATGTGAGAGAGTTACACGCTGGTTATGCTAATCCTTTTTATTAAAAGTCAGGTTCATACGGCTATCGATTTTGTACATGGAGGGGTTGCTGGTCAGTACCTTTGTGCAGGTGTATCTATCCTTTCAATCCATTCGTGCACGAAACTAGTTGTAGAGGGGCGATTCAGACATAGATATTATGAAGGGTTACATAGTTAATACGGTATAGTGAAGATTTTGTGCATTTAGCGCGAAAACTGTTGTTGTTAACTGAGAAAAAATAAAGTATTTAATCAAAACCTCAGTGTAGCATCATCAGTTTAGATCAAAGCGAAAATTACGTTCCAACTATTTACCGGCCATAGGCTGAACTTGGATGAACGACATTTTTCGTTAGGTACCTCTGTTCTGAATGGTGCTGATGACTTTACTTGTGCTATAAATATCACTCAGTGTCAAAGCATTTTTCTGGACATCTATGTGATTCTATAAATAGACGTCTATTTACCGATTTTGTCCGATCTTGGTCTTAATCTTTAGAGGTTATGCGGTGGTTTTAGAATGGCGATATTCCGTTTACTATCAATATCTAGTTTTGCAAGTAAATGTCCATACTACTTATAAGTTTGGATGTTAACAGTTGAAAGCTTTAATCTGCGTAATGTGATGCATTCAGTAATTTGTTCGGATTGTTTCATACACATACCTATATGAACTTTACGCGTCTGTTTGCCTTTTAACAAGTGCTGTTCGATGATACTACAGGTTGCCAAAGATTCCTAATCGATGAAGGTGAACAAATGTGGGAAATACAATCAATCTCACTTACAATTGATCGTCACTCTTACGTTCCCTTAGAAAATTTACCCACTGCGCTTTAAAAGATGCCATGTAAAAAACCCATGGGGATAAAAAGGTGCGACTATTGGTGAGTATTGTTTAATTTATTTCATGCAAAGCTCCCACGTTTCATCAGGGATATCAGAATTTCAAGCTGATCAACATGTATGTGTGATTATATTCCTCGTATTCAGGCAGACTCTCCAGCCAAATGTATTCCCAAAATAAGCGTTAGACCCCAGTTCCGTTGCTGTTAGGGTTCGCCAGTATAGCATATCCTTGCCACGGCCAAGATTAAAAACTCAGTCAAAATTTCAGTGCGTTCAAATGTGATATTTCGATCGTGCTTGATGTGGGGTCAATGGGAATGTGGTAAACATGGACCCTTCATGAAAGTGTGGTCGGAATCTTAATCTTGACCATGGCAAGAATATACAATATTGACGAGGTCTAACAAAAGCGGAACCCCAGTCCAGTGATTTTTTCGAAGATGCACTAGCCGAAAATTCTACAGGAATTGGATAGATGTGATCAAATGTAACTGACAAAATATCAGACTACTCATTAGATATCGGAACTGTTTATTTCAATGTTGTCGTGCATATGTTGTGAGCATGGTAGACTTCCAAAATTTGAGTCCCGTGACGGACGTACACTTGAAAAAAAAGTAACAGTCATTACATATCTTCTACAGACTCCTGGTGGTTTGAGTAGAATTGAATAAATGGGTTTACAATCAATACTAGTTACTTTCTAAACTCATTTCAAAACAAAGTTAATGTCTATCATCTCAGATTACTTTAGTCAATAATCAAGCGTGTGTTGTGTTTCAATCGTGCTGTGATGAGATTAGTAAGAGAATAAGAACAATTGTGAATTATGCTGTGTATGGTATTTATGAGAACGGCATTCGTCACGTGTTTCCTAGGTGGTCTAAACAGCAGTTTGACTGGCCTTCCAGAATAGCCGTTTGATTCAAATGGTGTGGTAGTTTCGTAGACCTCAGAAAGCCTAGATGTATCTCCAAGAGATGTTATCTTATGGACACTGAGCCATAATCAATAGTTCATTAGTAGCAATTTTTGTGGCTACCTTTTTGCTAACTGGTCAGTGACCATGACATTTTATAGAAAAATTCATCTACGCTTTTAAAAGTTGCACCTCCAAAATTGTAATCTTCAAGTAATGTTTTTAAGAATATCAGATTTTACAATTAGCAACCGCAGGTGTTAGTCGTTTCGAGGTGAATCGTATCACCGATGACAATCAGGAGGAATTTCTGGCTCATGAACAGTGACTACCTGTTCACAGGGGAGCATTGTTCAAGATGAAGTGTCACTCAGTAGGGAACAATTCATCAGATACATATCAATTAAGTGTGGGGAGTAGATGCTCTTCACACCCCACTTATGACCTTGCACTAGTGGTTGTAATCAGTTCTGGTTGCTTTGTAATTTGGCCTGCTGAAACAGCTGACTTGCGACATAGGATATAAACATAGCTTTTGGTTGTAGGTAAAATTTTTATCCTGACTGCAGGTTAAAGTCTTTCTAAGATAGCGGTTCTGATTCGAACACTTATTGGAACCAAGTGAATCTCGAACAAAGATACCTGAACCACTCAGATATCTGCCAGCAGTTTACGTTACCATCTCTGATGATTAATAAACTAAACTACGCAAGAAATAACGACTAGGCACATGTTTCAACTTGTACCACCTTGTCCGTAACTAAAGTTTGGACATTCAAAAACAAAAATTGATCAACCTGTCTCCATCATCTAATTTTGATTAAGTGTGATCTGAACAAGTTTCAGAGTGAGTGTTCGGGCCAATTTAGCAAACATCATAAGCTGATATTTATATGGATGAGGATTTTATCATCATAATCCAAATAGATTTCCGTTGATGTATTCAGTCTTCATACAAACCATGAGACTAGGATTGCGCTAGAACCAACTAAATTGCTTAACACTGAGTGTTAACGAGGGTTGGGTACCACCCCTTAAGTGACTTACAATCGTATGTTTGCAGTTACAAAGATTGATATTAACTGCTAGTCACTGCTATGTCAAATAAGTTGAGATCACGGCTCTGTGGCGCCTCAAACCTTTGAAAGGTTGCAAGCAACTGAAATGTTGTACATGATACAGCAATTGATCAGCTAATGAGCAATAACTGACATGAACAGCGCTGTAGACATTAGTTACAAAAGATGCTTTACACAGTGTTGGGGTATCTGGTAGTTATTTCTTGTAAACTAAAAAATTCCCTGGCTATTCAGGGGATTATGAATGAAGAAATCAGAGTTGCTTTTTGAGCAGTGCATGACAGAGTCTTCTACTTTGGCGCCTCTTTGAAACTCCCAACTTCACTTGGGAACTAGTAATTATGTACGAAAAACAAAACGTAGGGTACACAGCAGATGACCTGCGAGAAACAAAATGGTGGAATACTCAAACAAAGCAATTGTAGATCTGTCCAAAAATACTTTTAAATGTCACGCTTTGATCACGGGTCTTGTTCCACCCGGCTCCGTTTTATACATTGGTCATGAATCTAACCTAGACATTATCTGGGTTGTTAAACAAAGGTATGCAGAAACGTTCCGGTTTAAAGACCAACGAAATGACTGTAAACGAAACCCAGGGTAGTGACCCTTCGAAAGCAGTCCATCTATTTATGATTTATCCAACCAAACTGAACTAGTGACTGAGTTAATGAACAACTTGCATGACCAATCTATTCTTATCAGGCCATCAACTGAGTAACTACTTCATCACGCTCAAAATGTGCTTGATTCTGAGACCAGCCAACTCAGTTACTAAGAGGTGAGTACCATATATATATATATTCATTTTTTCAGTTAAGTAATAGTCCATTAGTTCATCAACTAAAATTTGGTTTTAAATCAGTCTGTTTATTTTACAATCTACCACTTGTTATCTGAAAAGTAGTTTATTGATTCACACTTTACTGCCTTCAAATACCTCCAAAAATGTGGTCGGTTCAGATTATCTGAAGAAATCTATAGTCCATTGTACAACCATAGTAAAGTGTGTAAGCATCGAATGCTCGAAAATGGCTCTGTTAGTATTACTGTTACTATCATGATTTAGTCACAATTGTTTCTTTTATTTTTGTGGCGGCAAGCTTTCCGTTTATGTGGGCACCCAAACAGTCGGAACATTCCTGAGTACTTTCTACTCATCCCAACTTATTCAAATCAAGCCACTGTAGATAGATATCACCCAGCTGCTTTCGTGAGTTATCCATCCTGAACGGTCAAACTTAAACGAGTGCTCAATCAATGCTGATAGTAACTCCAACAAGGATACAAACTTCGCGACCAACCGCACAGCGATTTGCAAGTGTTTTTATTCTATCAAACCAAAGGATGCTCGCTCTTTCTATAATCAACCACCGATTCACAATGGTAATCAGAATCATTGTATAACCTGTACGTATTCATTGAAAATTGTCTATCAGTCCCCTATATGATTTTAAAAAGTCATTCAGGTAGGTTTATGAAATTCCAATGTTTCCATTCTAGATTACTGCAGAGTCGTTCTTGATGTCTGTTTTAACTTGAGATTTTTATTGATTCAATTTATGACTATAAAAACTAACACCAACGTAAACTAATTGGATTATTCTTTGTGAGACTTTTGTTTTGTTTTATCTCGCGAGTTGTTGACCCGGGTACAAGTTATATTCAACTTTCATGTTAGTTAGTCTTATTTCATTATTGTAAACCATTATGTGAAATCGGCCTAAAACGGAACGGTGCTTATCGATTTGAGACAGCGTCTTTAAAATTATCGTTATGCTTATGGAACACATGCATAATTTTCCTCTTATACGGAAATTCTCGGAAAACATTCTCTTTGTTGTGGCTCTGAAAAAACAATAAACGTTGTTTTACGCTCATTCAGTATAGGTGAATGTAACTGATATCTCAATATTTTTTCTAGTCTCTAATCGTTGTACCCATCATGCCTAAAGTGAATTCTTTCGTCAAGTACGAAATCCACGCATAACCATTTTTGGTTAATTGAGGCAATTCACTACAAATGAACCTCTTGGATGAAATAAGGAATATTAAAGAACAATAAATAACTAAAGCTTCAACGGAATTTCGACAACACTTACCGTCCAAGAATTTTGGCAAAAATACAAATCCCTTGACCATCTGATATGTCATCTACGTAGCTGATTGACATTTTTCTCTGCTTGGATCACGGGAAACAATCAAAGTCGGCTTGTAACGAAAAAAGATGTGCTTGTCAGGCTGATGGGTTTTCTGTATATTACATAATCATCTAGTCCAGAAAAACTGGCGTCACTGTTTGTGTCATTGTAGTAATTAAACGTAAATTTTATCACACTTTTATCCATACATCGGTTCTGGGGCCAATTTGTCAAGGTGAATTGCTGATTGGTTTACAGAACTCCAACTACCGTTTAATGATTGGTGGAAACATAATGAAGATCACGATAATCAAGGTCACTGCTGTTGCTACTGCCCGGAGGACAATACACACATACTGTTAGCAATTTCAAGTACAAGTTCAATAATGCGGAAATAGTTTTGAATCATCCTGACAAAGGTTGGTTGCATTAAAGTATATGATGGAACGTACATCTTCAAGCAAACGTACAAGCAGATCTCCATTGATAGCACCTGCCCGGTGAACCGTAAAAACGTGATGACGAGTCACGTGAACGGTTAGCATTTCAAACTTGGTTGGATTTGCCAAGTTCTTAGATGCACCACAGTTCTTAGTGGTCAGTATGCGGGTTTAGTCTCCTAAAACCTTAACGTGTGAGTGTACACAAGCATCAAGAACACAGTCTGACAACTGATTTTGAAAGCACATGTATCAATTTGACTAACACTACCTTCGGAAAGTGGAGTTGTTTGTTGAACTATATTGCCTAGTTGGCATATTCTCAGTTAAAAGTAGTTAGTTAATAATTCATCAGATTTCGTTTGTCGTTATGCATTTCTTGTTTATATACATACAATATCGTCCATAGTTTGACAAATGAAAAGGAATAACAAACGAGGAAGTATTGTAACTTGCAACGGAGTGGAGGCACTGAGGAAAAGCGTTTCTGTTAAGGACGAGGGCCAAACGAGAATCTGGAATGATAACAAAAACCGACAAGCATGAGCCAGAGGCCCAGTGAGTCATGCACACAACTTGCACAGTTGAAAACTCAAATAGCGTCAATCACACGACAGCGAACTGTATTACAGTATAACCGTGTTTTAAAGTGGATTACTGAGACTACTGGTTAGTGTAGTGATTCAAATCGATAGGACACAGTCGTAGGCTTTAAGAAGAAAACCAACATATATTTTATATGGAGCATTGTTTCGTTCAAGGTAGTATGTGTTCAAAACCATAACAGTATTTCGTAAATAAGATGCTGGATACCTCAGGCTGTTCAGTCGGATTGTTCTGCCGATTTCAACAATAGATGTTCATATGGAATAAATTACTCTTGATTAATGGGAAATACTATCAATACTAAGAATAATGTAACAAATCCTCCAGGATATTCATGAGCCTTTCAGTGGATTTCAGGGAATTCTATACATTTTTAGAAGCAAGACACATCCTGTAAGTCGGTGATCCTCAGTTTCAGATGTTTATCAAACGTTCTGACATTTTGTCACCACTACTGTCCCGTTCCCAGCAATCAGTGGATTTTTAAAAAAAAGACATTTGATTACTGAATAGGGACATAGACTTTAATCTGTTGTGATAAAGTTTGTTGTTTAACAGGTTTTGATACCCAATCAACCGTTCCTACAAGTGTTCAGATGCGAACAGATGTGTGTAGCCAGAGAGAATGTTGGTTGGAATGTGTGCGTCCACATCTAACAGTTCAACACTTTGGGTTCGGCATATTCACTCCAATCGATCAGCCCACGAAACAGAGTGAAGATAATATGTATGTGTTCCGGCTCTATATGAGTCTGATGGATAACCATTATCGATTAAACTGATATGAGACAGCAAATAAAAATGATGTTTGGTTAACGTTAAGACAAAATGATGAAGTTACCTAGGAAAATTGTAGATGTTTCATTTAAACAAGCATCGTTTAATTAGTTATATTAGACTAAGGCTGAATATCTCGGGGGTGTAAACAAACACAATTTGCTGTTAGTTGAAAATACTCGGGGCATGGATATTACCAAACAGTAGCTACTGCCTTGCTGAGTAGTAGAGAATACCCTCCTTGACCCGAAACTGAAGGTTGTATTGCCAAGACTGTGATGGTAACGTTGTGTACGAGGCTGATAATATCTTTCTGCAAAGTTCTGTTTTATTAATGAGTCTGTATATAGTACGAGTATATGAGATGAACGCAGAGTGCATATCCCAAAGGAAGAATGAATGTTATCGATTTTCTGCAGCACATACAGAAATCAGCTGAAGTATCATTTCGTGAGATGACAACATACTTGAACTTTGTCCAGAAACGTTTGTATCAGAGCGCTTGCATACAATGGTTGGCTCTTGTTTAACATAAAACCACTTGAGTACTGACCGATACTTTCGATCTGCAGGCAAGAAGCTGGAATTTAGCTGTCAGAGCCGGAGTAGATATTCACCATATAGGAGTTTTAACAAGAGTGGAAGGCGCTTGTTACCTTAACTGGAAACAGGCAGGAAAAAACTGATAAACTTGTATTCAGCTAAAAGCATCAATTACTTGGATATCATTAACAACTGGTCACATCTTTCACATTCTCATGGAGTTGTTAGCCTACTCTTTCGAAAAGTAGCACTATGCTGTGAAATCTCGCTCTAGTTGGAGCTTGTCAATGACCTTTATAGGTGCCAAAGACGGAATTTGAACTCCGGTCAGACAATCATGTAGCTACCATATTGATCACATCAGGGAACGACTGGATCAACGTGCGTAAACCGCTTTCGTTTACAAGTGATGCTCAGATGGTCATCTTGAAAAGCGTCTTCATGGGAATTAGTCATGAATGAAAGTAGTCGAGTGCTTACATAGGATAATTTGCTGTAACATAATGTGAGCCCAACTGGACAGTGGTAATCGTGATTCCCACAGAAATGCATGGTAGGAGTTCAAAATTCTCACAAAAATAGCCTAATTCCTCAAAATAATGGAGGACATTCGTAGATATTTCAGTTACGACGGCAAAAGGTGAGTAATATAAGTTAACGTACATCAAGGAATTGAGACAAAAATGTCCATTAAACAGTTTAAAAACACAGCACGGCGAATCCAGATTCCAGTAGTGAGAGGGATCGGAGCAACCGTGTTTATTCCTACGTGATTCGCACGTTTTGGTGAAGCTTGCTAACACAGAGTCGAATGTCAAATACCGCCAACTTTAGAGAAATTTATAAATCTTGATAACAGTTCCATTCATGTACAAGAGAGTGGACGAAAACATTTGATGAGTCATACAGTTGTGACAAAAGAATGAAAGCGTACACGAAGTTCACACCCAGCTTCTAGGAAATTAATGCCGATTTCAATAGTTGTAATCAAAGGAATAAACAACTTACTTCAGAAATTTCAGGAATTTAAATCAAAGATAATTTTAAAGCTGAAATAAGAGTGCTAAGTGTAGACCTACGTAAACATTGTGGGAGAAATGAGCTCGATTGGCGAAGATATTCAAACGGGAGGATCAACTGATACCCTAACAGTACTTCAAACTGATAAGTTTTTGTGACTATGAGACATAACATTGTTTTTGTATTGTTCGTCTATTGTCCGAAGCTGTATATACATACATATGTATATAATAAATCCTAATTTACCGTCTAATTTTTACTATATCTTAGAACTCGATATCCGACCTGAATCAATAGGTTAACCAGAAACGGTTCTACACGGTTGACCAATGCACAACTCATAAACCTGATGAATAATCTCATAGCAGTAAACGATTAGCAAGTGAGCTTTGTCAGTAGTATATTTGAGTACGATACGGTTAAAAGGTTCGGCATTTTCGTCTGTTCACTCCACCAAACACACAACTACATCAGTGAATAGACGATCTTCATGCAGACAGCGCTTTACTTCATAACATATCAGGATTAAGAAACTGATACCGAGATGGAGACCAGTAGAGAATATTGGATAAAACAACTTGCAATCTACAGTGATTTTGAGTAAGCTAGTATACCATTTGTAATGAAATGTCAGTTTGTACGTCAAATAGGCAAAATGAACGATCAAAGGATGTTGCCTGTCAGTTGATTTCAAGCTAAGCATTACTCAAATTTGAACGCAGCCTTCACAGTATGATAGACGTTCCAGTTGCCCTCTTTCACAAAGAAGCAGTAAATTCGAGTTTTGATCTCATTAGAGCTCGTCAGTAGTGTATATCCTTCCACTGGAAGGTTTAATGAGATCGGAGATTTCGACCTGTCTCGGAAGTCCAAATCGTGGTGTTGTCGATTGGAGTTGACAGAACAGTTACTGTGTCTCCTCTTGAGGCGATCGGGCAACCTGATCAATATTCACAAGCGAAAGTAGTCGATCGTTAACATACGATCAATTGGTCGTGCTTAATGTCAGGCCAGTGGCGCAGTGGTAAACATAGTTGCCTCATGAAAAGCGTGGCCGGAGTTTTAGTCCCGGTCGTGACAAGGATTTGCACTACTGACGAGCTCTAATGAGAGCGAAACTCGAGCCTAGTGCTTCTGATGTTCGAAAGGGGCCTACTGGAACTTCTATGTGAATACAGCAGCAGCAATTAAATGTGAGTGATGTTCAAACTGAACAAATCCCCGACTACTAATCAGTGGTCGGTTGGTTGTTGGAGCGTACAAATTGCTGACCACTAACGGAGTATTTTAGAGCAAAGTAATATCTTACTAGATTTCCTAAACAGAAACAAACAACTTGTATCTAGTGTTTGATAGCTTCAGGATTACGGTTCAGATGAACAGAGTCAAAATCGTTGCAGAGTGACATTAAGCCTAATTCGTCTGTGAGAATCAAAGCCTCATTTGCGTACATAACGGCTATGGACAGAGACACATACCGTATGTTCGTTTACTAAACATGCATTCTCTAAAACATGAACCTATGTCGGGACTTGTGTAACGGGCCTATTACAGGTACACAGACAACTTGTCAGCTATTCAAGCTCTATAAGTCATGTTATTCATCAGTTTTTAGAAAGACAACAAAGCGTATGTTTGTGATGTGTCCTGAATGATTTTAATTACAAGTATTCTTATACTTCAGTTTGAACATCACCCACAATTGATCGCAGCTGCCGCATTCCCACAGACTTTCCAGTCGGCCCCTTTCGAACAGTGGAATCACTAGACTCGAGTTTCGCTTTCATTAGACCTCGTCAGTAGTGCATATCATCGCCACTGCCGGGAATTGAACCACGGACACGTTGTTCATGAGGCAACCGTGTTTACCGCTGCGCCATTTACCTCACGTTAGGCACGATCGAGTTATCATATGTGAACGCTCAACCACTTTCGCTTGCGAGTAATGATCAGGTTGCCCGATCGTCTCGAAATGAAAACACAGTAAATGTCCTGTTAATTCCAATCGATAACCCCGCAATTAGGACTTCATAGACAGGTCGAAATCTCCGATCTCTAATCCCGGCAGTGGCGAGGATATGCACTACTGACGAGCTCTAATGAGAGCGAAACTCGAGTCTAGTGCTTCTTTTCGAAAGGGGCCGATTGGAAATTCTATAGGAATGCGACAGCTGCTATCCATTGTGGGTGATGTTCAAATTGAAATAAAAACTAAATCCCCGACTACTCATCAGTGTTCTTATATGTCTAAAATGTTGCGCACCTATGCAAACAGTTGTCGGTGGCAACTTACTAACGTCTGTTTTCGACAGTTCCGAAATTGCAGTTGATGTTCTATCCAATGATTGTCTTTATCGCTTGCTGTTGTCATCCATTTGTCTCGAGTGGGACAATATACGATTTTGGTTCAGACCAACCTGCGCGTTGTTGTAGCGCCAAATGAGATTAAACACTCGAGTTGTGAAGCAGCGTGTGTTTGGTTGCAGCTATCGTTTTGGTGCACTCCTAGTCGCACTCCGAGTATATCAACTTTACATTTTGTTGCTTTCTTTTCTAGCCGTTGCCATTTATTGTGTTTGCATCTTGGACTAAACTGCCTTGCTACCTAGCCTCTCAGATTGTATTATGGATGCCAGTAGTCTCCTGAATGAGTTTACAGACAACCTTGCAACACAGAACTGGCCCTTTACTCAGTGTATGTTTTTTAGTAAGCTTACAGACTAACAGAATTTACAGCTTCGATCAACATGTCCCAGCTATAGATAACATTTCTGATTGAACTGACCGAACATGGCTGAAGCACCACAACTGGGCACTCAATAATGCCAGGTGATGCCGCCGACTCGTCTGAAATATGTGATTAGAAAGCGCTTATGTGGTGCATCAGACAAGTCTGTATGATTATCAAACCTTCCTAGCCTAAAAATATGCAGTCTAAACGCAGGTTTCGAACAGTCAGTTTAACTGTTGGACATGATTTTCTCCGACCCATCCTTTACACGTAAGGCTGTTGATGTGGTTACTTTGCTCAATTGCTGGTTTGTTCCGCCGCCGGAAGTTCCACATCCAAAATGGCTCATATCTTGCTTTTACGTGAAGTGTGAGTACCGGTGTAAGGGGGCTTATCTAAAGCCGGAACACATACGCATTATCCCCACATTGTGTCATGGGCCAGGTAAGTACGGCGAGCTCAAAGCGTTGAGCTGTTGGATGTGGACGCACAGATTTACCAGTATGATCTCTGGCCATGCACGTCGGTTTACCTCTGAACATTCGTAGTGGCAGTTGGTTGGATATCAAAACAGACAAAACAGCATGTTAGGGTTAAGCCGAATGACATCGGTGAAATTTCCACCAGATTAATAAACAGTGGCTGACTAGGCAGGTAACTCTTAAAAAAGTGATGACCATTCAAACAAATCCATATGAAGTCGATAGTAAAAATTTTAAAAAGATAGAAAACGATGCAATTAGTCCGTGAGCAAATTTTGTAGCCTAAATTCAATTCAACCAATTTGCTGTAGACGTGCACTGGTGCACGACTGACCAATTTGGCTTACATATTCAAGATATGTATCGCATAGGTGAATCATCAGGTCGAATTTAGGTATGGCATAGATGCCTTGTAAACGCTTCATCATATCCTCATGTAGACATCACTGAAGCTGCCAAACAACCTTGGTGAATAAATAGTGTATGACTCGTCCCATCTAATTCATAATCTACAATAAGTTGAGCAGACGTTCAACTTGAAGACGCACGGTAATAGCGGTAATTATTTTCTAATGTCTATTTTATATCTGAGTGTGGATGTACACTTTGTGTATTCCATTGAAAAATGAGGATAAAGTCAAGTGTCTTTTAGCGGTAACCTTTAAAACCTTCAACAGAATTCAATGTGTACTCTGGGGAACTGCAGGAGGATAAATCGGCATAAGCCAGCACAGTCACTCATTCCTTTGTACTCTGGTTCATGTTGAGAGAAAACTGGCAATCAGACAGTATAGCACAATTCCCTGTTTCAATCCTTGCAATTCCCTTGTTCTCTGGTCACACCCAATTCTCCCTCACTTGTACCAGCACAAACGGTGGCATTGGCTGCAAAATCTAAACCTGTCTCGTCGATCAGAACAGTAAGTAATGAATATTTCGAAGTGTGCTTTAATTCTATGGATGACTGAGCTAACTCGTTAATTTCCACTATGACTAGTGATCGGATTAGGAATCACTGAAGGCAAATGTCTTCTCCAGTTAGCTAGCATGTTTATGGAAGTACAATTGCATTGCTCCCGTAGGGTGGGTTCGTAGCTTGTGCCGTTGAAAAGTGAAAACATAGTTACAAGAACAGACAAAAAATCAAATTGTTTTTTTCTTAAAGAAGAAAGACAACACTTCAAATTACATAACTATTAGTTTTCAACGTTCGATAGTAGCTATCTGTTCGCCGGAAAGATTCGGAAGTAATAAATTTGTGAGAAATTGATGTAATGACTAGATGCGGTGAGTAGTGGATGTAAACAGACAGAGTGTACTTGTGTGAGAATTTGTCACAAGCTGTGAAGTGGCTGAAAGAACACAATGTAACTGAGCCCTGTAATAGGATACCATCACGTGTAGACAAACAAATCTGAAGTATTCATGGAGATCAGCAAATACAGCGTGAAAATAAGATATCCACTGAGTGAGAACGGAGTAATGAGTAAAACACCATACTGGCTCGGTTCACGCGAAATACCGTTAAAGTTTTAACATATGTTGAAGAAGTTGGATTTTGTAAACTAGTTTGTGGATAAACTAGCTGGCCAAAGCATAATGAAAAGAAGGATAGCTGACAGTGGAACATCAGAACATGGATTTGGGATGTGTGTGAACCTGTTAAGGATAAGTAATCATACGAGTTGTAAGCTATGTTCTAGGAAGACAACTGTTTACATTTTGTCATTATGTGGAATTCAATTCGAAGTTTCTGAAGAAAACCATCACGTCAACTAAGCTATAGCATGGCAACATATCTTTTTTCTTACTTGGAACTGGACAACTTAGAACGACGTTATTAACACACTTCACGACTAATACTTCTTTAGACATTGATAAAGTTTAAACTTACAACAGATGAAATTAAATACGGCGTGATACCAGAAGTAATACTGCGATTATTGAAGGCACAGGAAGACTGGTTAGAAAAGCAAATTAAGGTCGTTCATTCAAATAGTCACCGACAAACTTGAAGTAATCACAATCAAAATTATCTAGTTGAGAATGGACAGTAAGAAAAGTTTAATCTAGAAGTGAAAATAAACGACTGAAATATAAGCGGAGAGGTCAATGTCTTTTAGAAAGGAAATAGAATCAACCCGTCTTTTTTTCGAGGTTAATCAGCTTGTCTGCTGAACAAAATATTCATCATTGTTTGTCAGAAGTTGCAGCAGTACTTTACAACACACCACACAATTTTTTCAACACATTAGATTAGTAAGCATTACAAAAAACTCTCTTCATTCTTTCTTTGATGCTGACTTAACACGCCAGTTTCTCCAACTGCCTGCATTGTTTCCTTCCTGCGCATAACTGCACAATTTAGGGGTCAGCATTGAATTTGAGGAACATATACATTCTATAGAGATGATTACCCAATCAACACATGGTTCAACATTTAAACAAGCATTTATTTAAGTGAGATTTATATTTCTGGGATCAATAATTTGTTAGCATATAGCAGTAGTGGATGTTTTCTTGGCATATTTTCCTCATAGGAGTTGTTTTAGTGAGTATTATTCACAAAATGTCGTTGTCATGGTGGCTAGTTTTACATACGGTAACCTTTTGCTACCGGCATGACAACCTTTTGATTTGTCGACTTTCGATTAAGCGCACATTCAGATATCTAATGCTTTTTCACACATATGCCACGTGTACAAAATAATATAGTCAGTTTGCTGACAGGTAGTTTACTAGATCTGACAATTTAGAAGTGACCAAACTGTGAAAATTCTGAGCCTCTGTTAGATTCGAACCAATAATAGGAATAGCTTGTCCAGAAACAGCAAGCGTCTTATCAGGTGTAAAATCTGTTTAAACAAATCACCTCAAGGACCCAAATCTCCTTTAAGATACCAACCTACATACGTGAGTAGACCAAACCATAAGGCTAGTTTAGTATTAAACAGGGTTATTACCTAGCTGAATATAAACTCGAAATTCATATTGATAAAACGAATAACAACTTACAAGTAATACAGTGGCGATGCATATTACTCGCATCGGTAGAGTTCAGGGTTACTGCAAGCCGCCCTACATGACTTTGGGACTCATTTGTTTATTTACAACTTATGAGCACGTTGAAAATGTGTGCTTGAGTTTAGGCAGAATTTCACGACCCCAGTTCCAATATGTTTGACTTTCTTTTCTTCATATTTTTTATGACCGTTAATCATCGTTGATAACAACTGATGTATTGCTATTAACTATGACAATACTGATTGTGGCATGTTGATGATGATATTGAGAAGGATGAAATGATAAGAAAGATCTCAAATGTCGAGTGAACTATTAAACAGTCTGAAGAGATCATAAGAACTGTACAAGTGTACATCGGTAGTACGGAGCAATGATTCAATAAGGTCGATTCTCGAATATTGTTCAATCACATGAACTGTACCTGTCAAAGTAACCCAGTTGTTTTCAACTGGTATTATAAGTGTACTAAACAATGTTCTCAATCTATGATATTGGATTAGATCCGATAACATGTTCTCATCTGAAACTTGTTGTACTATTCTTTCAGATTTTTCGAATCGACAATTTTACAACATCGTATAGGCTTCTTTTATCATCATAAACTACTTCTACTTATTTCTGTTCATCAGATTGTGCGTCATGTGAATTGGGGTAAACAAAGCGAAGTCACCAAGATTACGGATGATCGTATTGTTTTATTTTGAAATCAGTCGTTTTTTGTTGTCTCTCACATCCATAAGACAGACGAGGGCGACAAGTATATCATTTCTCAGTAATCATGTGTTACTCGATACCCTCAGATTGGATGAGTAGTTAATAAATCATGAACCATTTTTAAATTCTTGGACTAAACTCTAGGGTATTTTGTAGGTGATTTACACTACTGCTTTTATTTTCTTAGGGTGAATATCTTACCTAGTAATCAAGTTTAAAATTGCCCATCACTCACATTTGTTCTCAGCCTTCACTTTCGGGTAATCTCTAGTCTTCGTCATTTGGAGGGAAGTACTAGATTCAAATTATCCCTTGTTTGTAATGAATATCTTTGCGACGACCGAGAGCTGAGCTCTGGCCATGCTATCTTGAAGCATGTACGCTGATCGATGCTCAACACGAATCGAATAACTAAGTTGACACACTTAACTAGTGAGTAACTGTCAATGTGAATGATAATAACTGAACACAAGGTGTAGTACCGCTTTCAGGAATGACGAGAAGTGCCAAGAACAAACTGACATTATCAATCCAATATTACTTTCACTGAAGAGGAATGCAGCAAATGTTTGAAACGGTTTCTAAAAAGTCATGCAATAATTTCAGATGAAAGGTCTCTACAGTGATTGATAACCCTGTCAAAAAGAGAACAATCGTCTGAGGAAGGATTGAGATCGGCATTTTTGGAAATTCTTCGGCTGCCACCAGTTACTGAAGCAAAGAAGAGTCTTATGCTGAAGAAAAATGTGCACAGATCATCATACTTAAGAGTCATTGATACTCAGATGGAAGAAAATCAGTAATTTTACGACCTGAATCTTGAGAAGATTGCCACAGGCCAGTGACACTTTTAGTGTCTACCCCCTGAACAAGTTCAATGGCGAGCAAGTCTCTTCTCATGCTAGTTTGCAGGACTTTACTGATCTTCTCGAGCAATTGTCTTATACAGATCTTGTAAAGCGTCTGTAAAGCATACCGGTCTACGCTTGGAAAGGTTCTGTTCCTCATCTCTATTTCCAAATCCCTTTATATCGGCCAGATATTGATCACAAGAGAAGGAAACCTTAAACGACAGCCGATTAACGACAACCGGTTGCATCTTGCATATTGTCCCAACAGTTTTAGAGGGCGGTTTCTACTGTACTTATGACGCAAGAGTGAGAGGTTTTATTTCAAAAACCCAGTGAATGCCTGAAGAAAGAATTCAGCTCGACAATGTATTGGTAACTGACATCAGCGGTTGGTGTGTTGCAGTCTCTCCTTGTAAATTACGCGTCTAAAAGATATAATATTGAATCTCTTTCAGTTTATCATTGAAACAATCATCTTCGAAAGGAAAATATCTCAACCAGAGAATGAACAGCACATACTAACGTTCAAAATTACTAACCTAAACAGAAGACAGTCGAGCTCATCATTTCATATTTAAAAATATGTCATTTGACACTAGGTTCAATGATAAGTGTCCGGTGTCTGCGTCTGGTTTGACTGTGGATCGGGTACAGATTATTAAGAGGATCACATGGAAACATACACTGGGAAGTTTGTACGTTCACCGAAAGGTGTAGTTATTACACCCAGAAGGTATTCCTTCTATATAGTGGGGCTACAATATTTCAATCTACTTTAGGTTACGGAGTCAAAGATATCAAGATGCACACACAACGTTTTTCACTGTTCAGCAGTGTTCTATCAGAATGTATCAGAAAAATGTATATATCCCAAAAACATAAGCTGAAAAAGTAAACGTTTACGTTTTCCTCCGAATAGACACGTCGGTGAAACAAGTGGTCACTTTAAACCGGAGATCACCAACCCGACAGGTGAATACAGTTCATCAGTCCGGCTGGTCCATGAACTAAACAATGATAACTATTGAAACGCTTAAAATGCTCATTTTAGTCAATAAAATGTATAAGCCTTTTCATCCAATCGTTGGGATTACTAGTTGAAGCCATGCAAAGTAGAAAGTGAAATTTTGTTTTAATTGTGGATACAGATATCTGGAGAAATCAGATGTAAGCGTAAATTTCAGCTCATGCGTCAGAATGTTGCTCACATAGTAGCTGATTAATATCACTCATCTATCCGTCTGATAATATATGATGCACCTTCTTCAAACACTTTGGTAAACATCGAAAATGTCTCAGCGGATTAATTTATCCATTGGTTTTTCTATCGATGCCGTACGGTTGTACAAGAGTTGTGTTGATTTTAAAATTCAATATTATAATTTCCATCTCGAGACTCTAAACTAAAACAGGCACATCAATTGATATAACGATGGTCCAAAAAACCACTACTTCAACTGTCAGGTGTACAGTCAAAAACTGAGGTGTGAAAATATCGATACATCTCGAGTGCGTCGAAATTTAGAAGGATTCACGAATCACAGTGAAACGCAAAACCTTGTTCAAGATTGATGTGCGGCTTGTTCACACCTTGTTTGTATGGTTGTACACAGTCCACGTCGGAGTGTCAGTTTGGACTGGCTATGTTACTTCAACTCTACATCTGAATATTCATGGAGTTTGGTTAATCTTCTGGCAAAAACTAGTTAGCCTTCTCAATACAAATGTGGTTGAACTGTTTTGTGTAAGTTTTAGAAACGTGACCACTCATATAGACAGGGATTGTAAGTATCTGAAATGTAGTTGAGGACATATGCTTACGATCAATTATTTTTTTTTGTAATTACATCGTGTTATTCCAGTAGCCCCCCCACATTTTAACAGGTGTTATAAACTACTCCGATTGTCATCCCTGTATTTTCGAATAATTGATGAAAGGCATTAATTGTTACGATTTTATTTGTTACAAAGTTCGGTTGTTTGTGTTTCCTTTTCCCAGGAGGCTTTCCATATTCATTTTATATAACAACCATCCCGTTACGGAGATGAATGGTAAGTATTCAAATATCCATGGAGACCCTGCACGAAATATTCCTCATTTGTTGAGTAAATTTATTTTTAATAAAGCTGTTTGGTTTCCTTTTTTTAGTTTCATAGTTGCTCAACTGATTAGAAAATGCACTAACACATTATATATCTGTATCAAAATAAATTTTGTGTCAAATTACAGACGAAAGTTGGAATAACTTTAAGTGTCAATGTTTATATTTTTTTAGCATATGTTATTAAATACCACAGCATACAAGTTTAAAGTGACTTTCCGTTGAGTAGATAGACAATCGGCTGTGAATTCGGCGGTCAACATGATCATTTTGAAATAATCCATAACGAATGGTCAGAAGAAGAACTAATATTTGAATCCAGAAATTGCAAAAACTTCTAAAAATATTTAACCGCATTTTAAGATTAACTAAAGAAAATGAAGCTTTTTTAAAATAGTTACATAAAGTTTGATAACTTCCTTTCGTCTATCGATAACACAAACTATCACACCTCGGATAAGTGTAAGTGATACTGAAAACTGTTGTATGAGTTTCTACACAGACTTGTTGTGAATACAGTAGGTGTGCACCATTCAATGAGATCATATAATGTTAAGCAGCGTATCTGATTGCTTGAACGACGAAGTGGATAGTGGATTTTGCAAAAGAAAGTCAATGTAAGTAACGTTTTGGTCGATAAAACTGGGTGACTGAGAAGATGCTAGTTAAGGGCAGTTGTAGTTTTCAGTCAAAAATTACAATCAAGCTGTCCATAAGATGGTCGGTGACTTAGCGGTTAAAGTCTCAAAATGCTTTTTGATGTTCACTCATAAACCGACCGTGTACGATCGGTTTCATTTTTGTTTGAACTCAACGACTGAAGGTAGTGTGAATGTGTAGTGAAGGTTCGAGGATTTACGTTATTTCAAAAGTGAACACCACCCACACTCGATCGCAGCCTTTGCATTCAGATAAGCCTTTCGGCTAGCCCACTTCGAAATGAAGCGCTAGATTCGAGTTTCGCTCTTATTAGAGCTCATCAGTAGTGCATATCCTTGTCCGGATCGGAGTTTACACTCTGATCCTCGTGCTTGTGAGACTAGCGTGTTAACTACAACGCCAACAACCTCACAGTAGGCATGACCGAATAGTCAAATCCAAAAGCTCAACCACAACCTCGTATGAACAGTGTTCAGCTTGCCCGATCATTTCGAAGAAAGAATGAACAGAATCATTCTGTTCTATCCAATCCATAACCCTGTGGTCAGGACTTCTCAGTTAGGTGAATGGTGGATCGGACGGACAATCATTCGCATTACGTGCCAAAGCTCTTGTCAGCATGTTGATGTTTTGTTTCATCGATGTGATGTGTAAAAACCGAAAATTCATTACTTCGAATACCAGTGAGCAACCCCACATCAGGTTGAAAAGAGTGATGTAGTTCACTAAATTCTCAACATGATTAAGAAATAACCGTAGATACGCGTAGCACACCAAAGGTAAATCCTCTTCACTGGACCTAAACGGACATCGGCTTAATTCTGTCAGCACAATGATCCAGTTCGATCACTATTTAGTTTTATGGACTTAACGGTTAACATAATATCACATTCCATTTGATTCCAAAAGGAACGGCTGGATGATATCAACGCTTTAGGTTCTAAACTAAAAACATCATATCAATTGATACAACGATGCTCCAACGAATCACTACTTCACCTGTCAGCTTTAGATGTGCGAAATTTCGAGTCAAAAAACTGAGGTGTGAAGATATCGGTACATTTCGAGTGCGTCGAAATTTAAAAGGACTCAAGAATCACAATGAGACGCTAAACCTTGTTCAAAGTTGATGTGCGACTTTTTCACACCTTGTTTGTATGGTTGCACACAGTCCACTTCGGAGTACCAGCTTACTTTGGCTACGTCACACAAATCACGATTTTGATGATTTAAGATTCTCATCCACAAATCGACATTCTACAACCGTTTATGTCTTTGTTTAGATCCGTCAGTCTGTACAGTCTGAGCAAGGTTGGATAACAGAACCCTCCGTCAAGGTTTTCATTGATTTTTCGGTCACTCGTATGAATAAAGAGTGTGAATGACAGCTTAATTTAACTGATTCACTGCTTGCTATAATGCCGTTCAGTCTATCTTCACCGGATATGTTTAACTGAGAACGAAAACTCACCATTGAGTTTCATTTTAAGGTAGCGTCTCTAAATAATAAAACCGTTCAGCATTATTAATACCTATTTGAAAGTTACGTTGACGTAGCCAAAAGTATGTTACCCTTGAAATAAACCACCAAAATTTGTAAAGCTGAGTGAAAAAATTTCTAACAAATCATTAAATTTGCAAACGTTACTTTCCAAACATCCATTCTGAGAGCACTAATGAAGACTGTAACGTCCTGATGAATCCACAACTTATGAGGATCCAATAATCTCAACGTTTGATTGCTGTGTTTCTCACTCACTTGATGTGATGGTCAGTTCAACCGTGATGTTGAATCCTAACTAGGTTTCAAATGGAGTTACAGAATACGGATCAAACAATTATTACTGAAGACAACTATATTCACATACTATGTAATTATTTTGCCTTCGTTTTCTTATAAACTTTTGAGCTTACGATCACGCTTCCATATGAGAGGTTGTCGATTTGGTTTGAATTGTTATAATACATTTGTTTCACTCCGCCTTTTTAATAAGGTCACTTATCACCTTCGCTGTTTTTAACTCAGTAGTATCCGAGTTATTAACTATAAGTTCAACATTCTAATATTATGGTTTACCGTCTTTGTTTACAAGGTACACACACTCAATGAGTGTTAATAAACGTCAAGTCGGTCGTGTGCTTCCGGTGAATTAGGCTAACAGGCATTTACTAACTATACCACACTACTTTGTAACGTTATAATACCATCCAAGAACTAGGGACAAGCAGTTTTCTCATATTTCTTGCACGTGCTTCTGATGTCTGCATTGATCTATGGACTCTGTTGGGTCTGAGATAAACGGCACCGATAAATCGTAAGCAAGTTATTGATAACAACTCTCATCAACGTCCGTGTGAACGAGGTTCACCGGATCCTCATACCTGTTGAGTGGCAATAACCCTGCTGAATTATGGCAACGAAACATACCTTGCAGAAAGTTGAATGTCGAGCCACAATGACAGAATTTCGAAAGAGAGCCAAATAAACCTCTGGAGCATATGAGAAACCCGCACACAGACTATCGAAATGAGGAGAAATATGTGAAAAAAGCAAGTTAACCATTTATTACAAACTGAATATAGAAAGTGCCAACATCATATGGCTGCTTATTCTATACTGGTAGAACTGGTAAGCTCGGACTGAAGTGGGCTGGAGTAATTTATCAATTCATTCATAAACGCCATGAACTTGACAAGAAACACTGTGATTTAGGCCACCGTTCGCCGTAACAGTGACGAAGAATATTTCATTGAAAGATAAAAAGGAAAAGAATAAATATGCCGGCGAAATGCTAACAAATTGAGGAGTTAACTACGGAGAAGATACAGTGACACTAATGAATAAGGCACACTGCCATACCGCTTTGCGTTTGTGATCAGCAGGTGAAGTAATCACGATGTCCTGAAAGTGCAGACGATACTTACTCGTTTTACTCGCCGAAAAAATCAGGGACTTCATAGCCCGTGATCACTTTATTGCTTAAACAACCTGTGGCCTTGCTAAAATGTCGGCGATCCTCGTGAATAGTTGCCATTGTGGTAAACACTCAGCTGATATGCGGACCACCTGCCCCAATCATCGAGGAGTTGGCTAAACGTGCGCCGATGAACGGTAATGTGGCTTACGTGTTCATTTCAACCGATGCGGGTTGATTGGTGTTGAGAACGATGGTCACACACTGCAAGTTTGTCGATATCAATATTATGAGAAGGCGACTTTTAAGCCTTCTTTCAGTATCATTTGGGAGTATTTTCAACAGTATAAATAACGTGGGCTGACAAAAGTAATATGTGCCTTTTTTATTCGCCAGTGCTATTAGAACTAATTCAATCTGACAGGATGTGTTTATCTAAGTGAATGAAACGGTCAGGTGATTGGCCTTGACGACAGAAAAGAATGGGAATTTTCGTAAATCAAGTAAAGTTTTACATTTCGAGAAAAGCAGCCTACAAAAGTAGACTAGTCCTGCAGTTTATCACCCAACCAGAGTCACTCTAGCAACGCCGTCTGGCGATGGCTGAAGCGAGTGAGATTCGGTTAGGTAATTCGAAGTTCTACACGTAAGATTTGTGTGCTCGTAGCTCCCCATGGCCGGCGATCAATTTTTCTCTACTCATATTGACCAACCAAGTGTGTCATAAGGCACTTGCTGTCCACTAAATTCAGAACTAAGGCTTACACCATCAAACTATACAGGCATTCTATATGTACTGTTTTGACTTATCGATACACAGTGACCTGAAAATGAGTGTTCAAACAGGTGTGGTACTAGTTTTGTCTTCTTGAACATGATAATGGCGAGATAATATCACTTCTGTGAAAACGACTTCTGTCACATTCCGCTTGTTCATTCCATAGAAAGGATTCGACATTCAGATCTTCGTTCCATGTGTGCGACAGAAAAATATGCATATTTCAAAATGTTATACTTGTCTAATCACAAAGAGCTCTGAGTGTCACATTGATGATGAAATCTGTTCACTACTGTGCGCAGTGAATTCATGATTGTATGAAGCTTCCGAATGCAATCACTGGTTTCTTGACCGTGTTAGACAATACATCGGTGATCAAAGTTAACAGGTGGACGATCAGAGTGTTGTTAGTTTGAAGGAAACTTTTCTGTCTCCCTTTTCCCTGTTCGAAAGAAAGGGATAATGAAATGTGTATCCACATATGATCTTTTTTTTGAAGTTATGAACTGAATTCCGAACCCAGCACAGTACATGGCAACCAAAATAGTGTTGTAAGTAGTGGGTGGCCAGCATCAGTCAACTCCTTTCTTACCAGTGATCTGAACTAACAAGAAACGAATCTGCAGGCACGACACTACTGATAGCCCAAAAGCGATTCCCAGAACTCCTGCCATAGAGAACACAAATAAATAAGTTAGATAACTGGATTGTTTAGAGGCAACTCAACACAGAACTTTATACCAAACATCGTATAGTCACTACTGCAGCTACTCGCATCTCTCTTGAATCCCACACACAGAGTGATAGATTTACAAACCCGTCGCTTTAGTAAGGAAGTATCAGGCTGGTGTTTTGTTTCATCTAGAGCGCATCCTAGTGTGGAAAGTGATTCGGATTCAAATGTGTCATCTTTTGAGACAACAATATTGATCACTACGCCTCTGACCTCATATTAGACAGCGTGGAAAATGACACGCAATGAAGCTGCCATTGTTCGTGAGTGAAACTGCAGTTAACTGATCGTTTTAAAAGTGTTCACCAACAATTAGTTATCCGATGATCATCGCTTTACCCTCGAGTCAAAAGTGTATAATATGTATAACCTGTTGAGCAGTACCTTGTTTAAATGGGAATAATCAAGAACCTGATAAGTAAGCAATGCTTTAAGTGCCGCGGCATTCGAAACAGCTGTTTCATCAGGACAGAATACGGAGTTTAACTGTGGTGCCGTTGGTGAACTGCAATAATGACGGGCCTCAGAATCAGCGAAACACTAGCACACTACTTATGTTGGGAGGGATTTATCTGGAAATTATATCCTAGTGTGTAAATCGCTACCTGATGTGAGTGCTATATATTTTGTTGCTGGTGTCGTTTGCAGCACACAGCTAGCCCAGATATTGACGTTAGTAGTTTATCCCATTATATCGATGCATCAGTTTACGCCTGGAATGAAACAGCTTGATCAAACATACTTGACCCAGTGAGATGAACAGAGAGGCAAGCTGAAGTCGTTGTCATATCCAAAGTTGGATCACCCTGGCATCAGTTGATGGGGGTTTTATACGGTGAGCTGCTTTTTTGGCAGCGTACGCCGGTGATAATCCATGTTTCACAGAATTTAATGCACACAGACGGCTACTGAGAATGTGGGTAACTAACTGAGAAATCGGAATTTTAGGCACCGGTTTTTAAACTCATAAATGCTTATTTTCAGTTCCAAATTTCATTTTAAGTACTCCACACGCTGTACAACTTACGATATTGTCTGCTTTGAAATTCATTAACAGACACAAGTTAAAGCGAAAGTTCCCATGAAAATAGAAATCGGCTATCTCACTAAGTCTTACTACAAAAGGGTAGATTCTGTCAATAACAGTGGTTGTTTAACGACTATCAGCGGACGACACGTAGAAGTCCGTCTGAATTACTATCAGTCAAACACCTTGTTTATGACTCACTTTGTTTGTGCATGACTAATTGAACAGCTAACTAATACACAAGAGGTTGTGTAATCAAATATAAACTGACTGAATGGAAATAGTTTAAATTAATCAACAGTTTCCATAGTGATGGGGAAATAAAGAACTAACCTAGGCAATGTCAAAGTGGATCACGTTGACAAACGAGATATTACAATGTGAACCGGATGATATGATTACACACTCGTCGCGGAAGTTGACAAATACTTTGAATACAGCTATAACTAATGTAGAACGCGTTTAGTTGAAAGATGTCATTAATCCAAATCATCGCATTCTGCCCTAGATTAAAGTGATTGTAACCTCAAAAACAGTTAATTTTTGAGAATAAACAGTTTTCTAACCTATATATTTGTGTAATCAGATGAACGCGAAACGTGATTCACTAAAAGCAAGATTTTTTATTGGAACAGTCTTTCGTTTTCATTCACTGTGGGGAATCACACAGCAGAAGCGCAGTAAGTAAGGATACAAAGCACATCAGTTCATTCTCCTGCAGTAAGAATCCGTTAGGAATTAATCATTGAAACTACGTACAACAGTGTTTTGATAACTCTTTTGGAGAACTTATCGCACTCGAACGTGAACAAAAATACGTTTGCATTTAGTTTTTTACAGCGTCAACTAACCCATTTCAAGCAAGTGCCTCGTGTAGTATATCAGAATGTACGTGGTTGTAATGACTGACCGTATTCTCAATAAAAAACATCCTTCCCCATTTACGAAGTTGAATAACGAAATCAAAAGATGGACTTTGCAATAAGGTAGTACCATTTAGTATGTTCTCGTCAGCTGCTACATATAAAAACGGTGAAATTCAACAAACTGAGCATACAAATCAAGTCATTCCGTACACTAGTCTGTCATTGGTCAAAACCAAGGCAGACGAAGGTTTAATGGCAACAGCTTTTGCACACAGAGGATTGGCTTGTTATACATAACAAGCAGTCCCTCGAGTGACTCAGTGATAACCGGCTTATGATGATGCATCAGCATATGAAAAGCGTTTGCCGGGCCGATCACATGACCACTCTTCAACAGGCGCCTGGTGATTGAGGAAGCCGGCTTGTGCTGTTTGGGGGGGGTTGCGTCGGTTCACGTCACACATTAAGTCGTCAGTATATCTGGGAAGATGTTCCTTCTTCTTGAGACACACGGATCAATCAGTTCTGCCAATATAAAGGTCATCACAGCTACAGGTGAACTGGTAGATACAGTGTGAAGTGGATCACTCTGGCATCCACGTCTTAATGTGAGGGAGTATGCGTGGCTTGGTGCGATTGAATAAACGCAGCGTGGTTGTATTGCACTTCCGTTAGATGACCTGTGTCAGTTGTCGCGTTAGAAATGACAAAGTATTCTCTCCCTTGTATGGTAACTGCAGGTATACAGGTTTCTTCGGAACAAACGTTTCTTGTGAGATTATTAATTTTAGCTTACTGTGAATGTCAATAAAACCCAATGGATAACCTCCGGGAACCAAGGTATCACTAACAAATTTCAACTCTGTATCCAATGTATCATTTGTGTATATAGTTCGCGCTCTGTGAACCTTCGTCTGCCGTGGTTTTTAACAGTGGCAGACTAGCGTGTAGATCGGTTTCATTTATGATAATATTTTGTTTGTTATTGAAACCAGTGCATTATGAGTTGCTGCAAATTGAACAGCAGCATTAGTTCATACAGTTAAATGAGTTTCTGCCGTTAACTTCTATTTGGAAGACCCTAATTGCTTTCTTATTGGGACATAGAAGTAGCATATATCTTTTCTTCACCAAGAGAGAAATTCTGATCCAGATGTTGTAAGGCGAACATATTGACTACTGTCTCACCTAACTCACGACTGACATAACTAACTGATTATATCTAAATTCCCGGTCAAAATACTATCTGGATGAGCTTACACGTATCCCCCGTCAACACGGGGCTATGCACAATACCTACCCTATTAGGATTTATATGTCAGGTTAAAAGCTCGATGATAATCTAACCACAATGGTTATATTTTATTGTTTGTGAACCCTGATGGTATATGAAGATCACTACTGTTCTGCGGTAAACATTGTCGTTCAAAGAAAATACATATCACAGAAATGTATATATTCCGTGCTTTACAACCTCAATGCTAACATGTGGTTTATGGCCTCAATATTCCGCTTAAATGCCGGCTAACTAAATGTTCATTGGACGCTATGGTTTGCTATCGTGTACATAATATAACTGGTATGATTGAAATGAACTTAATTTTCAAAATATAATTGCACTCTTTTTACCATACAGATTTGAGTCGATTTTGTAATCTAATCACGACTAGTTGCACTATTATTTTAGGTTACGCCAAAACGTCGTCTTTGAAAATGACCCGTACTTGATTGATTAAAAGTACATTTGAAACTGCATTTGTGGTTCACCCTAACAACATAAAAATGCGTTGGCGTCGTAACTCAACTGGTAAACGATATGCTTTGTAGAGGCATGCATCTCAGATCTGTCAGATCATTTACTACAAATGTACTTTCAAAGTGTAGCAGTAGTCATGAGGGATTTTGGCGTTCACTGCTAGGGTAGTTCGATCGGAGTATTCTACATTCCAGATCATACGATGGATTTTATGATTAGGTAACCGGGTCAGGAAGTGAGGTTTCTGAACATCTCGCTTGCATTCGTAACGCGCCTAGTAGAGCACATGGCATATAGGAGCATGTGGTGTCTGCGCAAGTTCGAACAAGACCACTGAACGCATTTTTGACAGCTGGCTCCCATCAATGTCTTTGAAACCTTCATTCTACTTAACAGGATACAAAACCAGTGACTACGTGTTGAGACAAACCACGGTTGTTTCACAGTGTAATATGGGCATCGTACATGTGGTTACTACATATGTATCGATTCAGTCATGTGAAAGCTTGTTTTCTTACTGACGCATAATCAACGAGGTCTAGATGCACATGTTTTTTTACAGAGTTAAGTGACTGAGAATGACCATACCATGAATTGATGCCACCAAAACTATCGAAGACAGCACTAAGAAGACGAAAACTAGTAATTTGTGTTGATTTTTCCATACCAAACATCTACAAACATATGTGTATGTGTGTACAACACCGTTCCATAGACGCGCTAAGCTATCCAAAGATTGACTGCTAGACAAAGACAAAATGTTTGAGAAAAATGAGCAATTGAGACCAGCAATCTATGCTTACCAAAAAGATAGTTTACTGTCAGTTTTCTGCTCCCAGGACGGTGAACTAGCAGGCAATCTTTGCACTTTAGTAATCTGATAGTTTAAATTGTAAGGCCCATATTACAGTTGGTACCTTTGATTCCGACTTCTTTGGACAGAAGATTCATCACTAGGACGGAGTTTGAGGAGACTTGCTCAGTTTGTCTGACGACTACTACGTCTCAGAAAAAGAAGGTCAACTTTAAATTTGGTAAATTGAGTTCGATAGGTGGAAAAGCTTTGTTAAGTTGAATTGAAATTTAAACCGCGCAGGTCTGCTTAACGGATGACCTTGTTGTAATAAGATAGGATGTGATCCCAGTCTAACTCACAATTTTACGATGACAGCAAGTTCAAACGAAGAGTGATAGCAAAGCAGCCGTCTACATTGTGGGTAAGTCAGTTACGTTATCAGTCAGGCCTGCTTTTTAGAGTGATGAGTGGTTCATAGATAATGTGTTAGATATTACCATTTTCTGCTAGGTTTGATGTTCAGATCAAACATCAACAGGTTGATATTTCCGAAGAACCACGACATAGACGATACAAAATTTGATCTTGCTTTGGTCTTGAACCAAAAAGAATTTTGGCGAATTTGAACGTTATTCTCTTACTGATGATAATAAACCTCGTTAAGCATCCCGACGTGTGAAAAACTGAGTTTTGATGGCTTATATAAGACCCAGGAAGCGAATGACTGCTGGGGTTGACCGGAGAAAGGAATGTACAGTTAACAGAATGTGTCCTCAGGTTTTACTCGTACGTACTGGTAAGCAGTCACTTTGATCATAGAAATGGTCTTCATTTAAGCCCGAGTTGTTACATGTACATATCCTTAAAGTTTAATTGGCCAAAGATCTATTTAATAGCCTGTGCGTCTGCAATTTTATTGGAAAGTCAACTTGTTACAGCGAAAAGTTATGCATTTCGCATGGTGCTTCTGAATGAATATTTGAATGCACTGCCGATGAGTAGTACGGGATTTTGGTTTTCATACAGAATGAACATCACCCACAACTGATAGCAACTGTTGCATTCTCATAGAATTTCCAGTTGGCCCCTTTCGAACATCAGAAGCACTAGATTCTAGTTTCACTCTCATTAGGGCTCGTCAGTGGTGCATATCCTTGCCACTTCTGTGACTAACACCCCGGCCACGCTTTCATGAAGCAACCGTGTTTACTACTGCGTCATTGACCTCACATTAGGCATGACCGAATTAGTATATGTGAACGTTCAACTATTTTCGCTTGTGAGTAATGGACAAAGGAATTAAACTTGGTCACCTCTGTACTACGATTTCATGGGCATCCGAACATTTAACGCTGCCGGACTTTGTGTACTAGGTCGAATCCAGAAACTGCCTGTCCGTTCAATCACAGGAGATCAGCCTGTCGATGCCACCTCACATTGTGTCTATTAATTTACATGTAACTGCAGAGAAAGTTACATACACAGAACCGAGAGGTGCTTGATCTCTAAAGTGAAGGAACACGCCTAAATATGTGCAGAACTCTGTGTTACGGAAGAACGGCAATGTTGCTGAAACACGCAAGCAATGAACGTCTGCAGTCGCATGTCATATCCTGACCACTGGTCACGTCACCGACCCGACTTGTGCACTCAAAGTCGTATTGCATCATCCCTATCCAAGATACTTGCGGTTTGCTGAGGCTGTCGCAATCAATCGACCGATCCTGTGTGTTCAGAAACATATTACGATGTGTCTAACACGCGGGCGTCATCGTATCGATGACCATTCTTTGGAATATTGCTGCAGATAGGACACACATTTTCTTTGATAAGGAACAACTCTATGCTATCGATCTACTTCATAAGCAAGATTATTTTAGTGAAATATTCTGATACTTCTTTTCTGTTAGTCGACAATGCAATCTTCTCATTAATGCATATCATCGCCACTGCCGGGACTTGAACCACGGACATTCAGTTCATGAGGCAACCGTGTTTACCACTGCGCCATTGACCTCACGTTAGGCACGACCGAATTATCATATGAGAACGCTCATCCACTCTCGCTTGTGAGTAATGGTCAGGTTGCCCGATCGCCTCGAGAGGAGACACGGTTACTGTCTGTTAACTCCAATCGATGACCCCTCGACTAGGACTTCTCTCCAAGTTGAAATCACAGAAATCATTGACTTGTTGAGCGGTATTTGATTATTGATGAGTAGTAGGGGATTTTGATTTTCATCTAGATTGAACATCAACTTGGAGAGAAGTCCTAGTCGAGGGGTCATCGATTGGAGTTAACAGACAGTAACTGTGTCTCCTCTCGAGGCGATCGGGCAACCTGACCATTACTCACAAGCGAAAGTGGATGAGCGTTCTCATATGATAATTCGGTCGTGCCTAACGTGAGGTCAATGGCGCAGTGGTAAACACGGTTGCCTCATGAACTGAATGTCCGTGGTTCAAGTCCCGGCAGTGGCGATGATATGCACTACTGATGAGCTCTAATGAGAGCGAAACTCGAGTCTAGTGCTTCTTTTCGAAAGGGGCCGACTGCAAATTCTATGGGAATGCGACAGCTGCGATCAATTGTGGGTGATGTTCAATCTATATGAAAATCAAAATCCCCTACTACTCATCAATAATCAAATACCGCTCAACAAGTCAATGATTTCTGTGATTTCAACTTGGAGAGAAGTCCTAGTCGAGGGGTCATCGATTGATGACTGATTGATGAATGCTTCTGAAGTTGATCGTAACAATTTTCGAACTGGGCATACAAACCAAGTTCGTCAGTTTTCTTTGGTAGTATGGCAAACTTCAATTCTAAAGAGTGAGCGTCCATTTAAGTCCGCGTTAGCACTTCTGATGACAGATTAGTAACATATTTATCCGACTTTTCAGGAAATGAACTCGTATTTGAAACTGGACAAAAGTAATGTTTTGAATAAGTTTGTCACGTTCGCCTTCGTACGCTGTAGAACAATGCTGCAAAAATTTGTACAATTGATTCGACAATCAATCGGTAGATCATTCACAATAGGCCACAACTGTTCGTGAATCCCCAGCATAGCTTTGATCAGTCCATCTGGGCTTATGTCGACTGATACATTTTTGACTTCTTTATAACAGAAAGTGCAAAATTTCATGAGCCTAATGCATCTATATATAATGTACGTGGACGATATGACTGTAATTTGCAGATCAAACAGTCAGATTGTACATACTTGCATGCATCTGAACAAAATACATCCATATGTTAAGTTTACTGATGAAATCGAAGAGAACAACCAGTTGTCAATTTTGGACATACCGCTTACTTGGTTGAATATGACTGTTTTCGTAGAAGTACGCAAAAAAAAACACGCGGACGGGCCAAATGTTGCAGTTCCAAAGTTGGCCACCGATTACTCACATACATGGGCTGTTGCAAAAACTACGTCACAGAGTCCTCGATAAAAGTATACCCGAAGTGTTCGGTTTCAGCAAACAGATTATCGTTCAAAATGGTTACTTAGTCTACTTTGTGGAAAAGCAATCAAAACCAGTCGACGACCGACCAGCCATTACAACAGTATCACGCAAGTCGATGTTCGTATAGTTAGCTTTCTGGGGGTGGTGGTGAGGCACTCTTGATAGAACGAAGAACGAAACCAGCCCTGAGTAAAACATATATATTGGATTAACTCATTGTTTCGAACTCGACAACACGCGTGTTTTCAATTCCAAGAAATGACCTAATGTCAACACTTGTTAAATGAAACCTTAGTTATGAATTTGCTTTTCCACGCAGATTGTATTACGTAGATAGTGTAGTTATCGCATCACACACTCGAATCTCGGAATATCCTGTAACAACTTCTGAGTACTAAAAGTGGAACAGCTGAGTGTCATAACTAAACACCCTGTCGATTGTATTCACAGAGTAAATCCCTCGAAAGCTTTCCGTACCGTTTGCCAGAATGTAAACAAACGCAATTTTACATTTTTTGAGCTGTTAGCTCTATACCTAAATAAACTAACTTCGTACCCCGGGGAAGATGGTAGTGAACTCGGTACTACCTTGAAAGTCATTGTACAGAGGCTGGACATTAACCATATTTTTATTTCCAATGTTTTATCTCTTCACTGTTAAATTCTTATTGTTTTTCTTACTTTCCTAATGTGTTCTTATTACCCTATTGCCTTCAGGCTATTCGTGTGAATCAAACATGACTCGATTGTCTGCATTCTGTTCACTTCATTTACCGATCGATTAGTGCACGCATGATGTTTGGATCACTTACTCATCTGTTTATTACTAGTCTGCACCTGTCTGTCTTATTTCGTTGCCTGTCTCGTTTCTTAGATCAGTAAAAAGTGTAAACAGTTCACATGTTCAGACATCACACCCCCAGAACTGAATTACGATTGTTAACTAGACAATCTCTACTATTTTGCCTGTATACACCCATTTCCATATCCATCCCGTTATTAGTTCGTGTATGTAACTGAAGTGAACAAATAAAAGATTACTATAACATACATATCACATAACAATTTTCCCCTTATTCAAATTCAAATTTGACTTCTTTATCAGGTAGTTCATGAGACATTTGAAACATTTGCTTCTGGCAGTAGATCTGCAGAAATTTTTTGAATGAGATTTATAAAAACTTATAGTGACTAGGTTGTACATTTTGGTATACAGTTCGGAAGGAATAGTAGTTTCAAGAATGTTTGAGAGGATGCAGCTCGCAACAGGCTTAATTTTGAGCCTGCAGGAACACCGTCATGCTGGTAACTGTGTTAATCGCCTCGATGAGACTGAACAGCACCTGTGAAATAACTTCTGCGCGAATAACTCCATTATGTTTAACAAGGTCCGCTCAAAGTGGTCAATAAGAGTCTGTCTGTGAAATCCAAATTAACTGTGTCAAATTTGCCTGATTGAAATATGTTGGAAACCGACTGAGTACCCATGATTTCAGAACAACTTCTGAGCAATCGATAATGTGTTTAATTGGTCACGTTTTGCTCCCAATGCGGAAGCTCGTTCAGCCTAGACGAACAAGTAACAAGTTAGTTTTTTAACTCCAAGTGATTCAAAAAAATAAACACACGGAAAACCGATTCTGAGTGTACGAGATATTTGTACTGACGCGTTGTGTCATTGCAACTGAACCGAGACCTAAACGATATTTTTCTGGATAACAGCTGAAGATAGAAATAGTTAACATCTCACAGATGGGTTGAATCATCTGTCAAGTCACTTCCTTAGAAAATAGAGAATGGATTCAAGTTATTCAATGCAGGTCCGATGGCTGAAGTTATCGCAGACAAGCCCATAGGCCAGTCGATACAACCCAATTGTACTCGGGTTTCCATTCGACCTTAGTATCGCGTGACAGCTCAAAAACAGCCTAGCGTACTACAAACAGCATTTGCGTACGTTCGGTTTTTTGCGTATCGAGCATTATCCGTTGGTCCCACTACAGTCTAGTGCAATTTGTAAACATCAACCTGTATAATTGAACTGCGAAGCCGTTAAAACAGTCATAATCATTCATTTGAGCGTCTCCAACCATTTTGTCAGTAAACAGAATGTATTTCAGATTGGTGCCAATAGATCGATTTAAGATGATGAGGTTCCGAATGTTGACAACTGTTAAGGCCAACAATATCCAAGTACGTACTACTGACCTGTATGCTCCAGAAGATTATGTTGAAACGACCTCTTTTTGCTTGAAGTCAATGGAACTGGTGATTTAAAACAGTAGTCGCGCAACCAGTAACAAACACATTGTGCGTGATCTCTGCTGGTTATTATTCCCACTTTCATTGGTAATTTGTGGTGATTGTCACTGAACCTATTTTCCTTGCTGTTGTTTTATTGCATTGTTGATTATTAGTTGTACAATTGCGCTCGAGGGATAAATTACTTGCTTTCCCTAGTTCGGTTGTTATTACTATTGCGTCGAAGCTAGCTCTAGGGGTGAGCTAATTTAACTACTTCATTTCGGTATTTCTGGAACCATGACAACTGGCGTCGCAGACTTCTGCAAGTTTCTACGATGGATTCCTGTCCACTTGAAATTCTCAATATTCATAATTCGTCGAAAGAAATCGAGGACTATTCCGAACGCTTCGAAATATGGTGTCTCACAGGCAAAGAGATGAAAGCGGAAAAGAAAGCCGCTCACTTCCTCACCGTAATTGGTAAAGATGCGTACAGCTTGGTGAAAAACTTGTCACTTCATGATTCACCGATTTCTCTTCCTTATGAATCCTTGAGGAAACTGCTGCTTTCACATGTCCAACCTGTAAACTTTGAAGCAGCCGAACGAGCTAAATTTCATACGCTCATGAGAAAAGAAAATCAGGACATCAGACAGTTTATTCTAGAAATTCAGACTCAAGCTGTTCGGTGTAATTTCAAAGAACAGTTACATACTCAACTCCGTGACCGTTTGATTGCTGGAATAAATTCGCGTGATCTAAAATAAAAGCTTCTACTGCTTCCGAATTCCTCTTTCCAGTCAGTTAGAACATAATGCGAACGGTATCAGGACGTCAAAGCTGCTTTGAAAGATGGATCGATGGTTTTATACAACAACAACCTGAGACGATCAGAAGGTCAGCATAGGCGGCCGTCTGAAAAAGTAAATACTAGAAATGCAATTAATGATAATCACCCTGCGTTCGATTCGTATGCTGCCCGTCAGTGGAACGACTGTAAGTCATGTGGTAGCAAGCACATTCAATCCGTTTGCCATAGTTCAACGCCCTCTTTTACACATTCCAGTTGTGACGATGATAACTTGAATTCTGACTTTCAATCCATTGCTCTTACTGTTATTTCTACTAACTCCGTTGATTCTACGCATCACATAACACAATCGTTCACTGTTAATGGTGGTGTCCAGCATTCCTTCATTGTTGATACTAGTTGGATTGAATCTTTCATTTCTGTCGCTTGCATGAAGCGGCTGGAACATTTTGTTATCTTGAAACCTGCTTATATATATGTAATATGTATGTAATATGTGATATCACGTTGCAACATGTGCCTGAAAAATGCTATTTCGTAAGCAAAACCACAAGCAACATTCTGAACACCTCTTGTGAATATGTAACTTATATATCAATGATTTCTTTTCATTTATCTTTGCTTGATGATATTGTCGACCTCTCGGTAGAACATTACCTCTCTAACGGTCATTGGCAGATACGTAGTACATTAGTACATCACTCTCTCGTTAAGGTATTATTTTAGTTCATATGTAATGAAATAGTACAAGTCATTTGCTTTAACGAGCGACGCACAAAGTGACCATTTACAGATACACGTTAACCAGACGTAATATCTAAAACAAAAATGCTGCTGAAAACTGTGATCGAATAATTGTTGCACGAAGTAAATGGCACTGACAAACGTGTACGGCCAGTTCTAGCTAACGCCACTTATTACTTACTACAAGCTGCGTTTGGTTCATATGTAAATTAGGAAAATGTTTTCAGTATGGGAAGTTGCTTGGTTGAAAGGACACAGTTGGTCGTGTTCCACTAGTGTAATCTTGTTCTATCATGATATTTAGTCTTGTCCAATTTGCAAACGGCGTTGTTCAAGACAGTGCACGTTCCCAGAGAACAAAACACCTCAATCTGGACTACTTTTTTTAAACGAGCTGTTCACGCCGATCTCGATAACACAACAGGTTGTCTACATCAATCACCAATATGTGAACACATTGATCAAGTGAGACATACTGACTACACATAGAACGACAAGACTCAGTAGCAAGACCACAAACCTAAGAAATGCCAAGTGGCACTTACGGTTTTGGTAACATAGCAAAATTGTGCACGTATAGCTTTAAGGGTTTTTTTAAGTTTGCTGAAAGTACACACAATCTAACTGTTACAGGGGTGAACGTGGCATCTTTCGATATGCAGTCTTTGTGTACCGATATAGTTCTAACCCAAGTGACTGACATCATTTGGGATTATGCGATGGATCACGACATTAAACTTGATTTGCCTTTGGTTCATCTGTGCAAAATTGTTCACCTGTGCATGCAAAAAGAGTACAATTGTTTGGAAGAAGATACATCACGCCTAGTTAAAACGTAATTATCGTAATGAACCTGTTCATTAAGAGGAAAGTATCAAAAGGAATTTACAAGTGACAACAGCTTCTTGAAAGTTTCAGCTATTTTCGTGACTTATTGAGGAATATCAAATATTACAACTTAATGTTCCGTTGTTATTCAAATGCAAGACTGCCAACAAGACTTTTAAATAGTTAACTAGACATTATTAATTTTCAAATATATTTTCCAATGTAATATAAAACGTCTGGGATTACTATGGACAAAAGCTGAAGGTTCGCACGAGTTTTCGGATTAAGAAGGCAACAGGTTTAATAAATTATTCAAGAAACTGATCATTTCTGAAGAGATTTAAATGGTATTTTCTGGGTAGCGGATCGAACGAATGACATTCACATTGTCATGAGACTTATCAGCAAGGTGTATAGCACAACTCGAAAGGATACAGATTTTCCGACTAAATTACTTTTCTGGTGGCAGTATTTATACATATCACACATAGATCGTTACAATGAAGACGACTCAAGAAGAACCTTTGGAATTGTCAACAGTTCTAGCCCCTTGCCTACCTAACAGTAAGTCTCAGTAGGAGCATTGCAAAAGCTTGTGGGCTAACACAGCAGAAATGACTTGTATGAAATATTCGTCTAAAGCGGAATGGTAGAACTTACTTGAAATTTTGATTATAAATATATATATATATACATCCACAGAAATCTATTGATGTCAGTGTGAAGGACAGAATATAACTGATACTGATGGTAGGAACTCGCCTAATTTAACGTCGTCACTCAGAGTGAAGGCAGAAACCCAGTTGACGCAATCAGCAAGCTATATTAGACTCCAACTACCATTGTGATATTTCACGTAAAACTGATGGCACCACATGACCTCATGTACAATATGTCTATTACCACTATCTCAGTTATGAACTACTCCTGTGACCGGTTGTTGGATTCACTACATACAGGAGGTCTGTTTACAATAATTTGTGTGTACCGTCACTTCTACCTTCACACCCACACAAATCCCGACTCTCCCATCCAGAACCCAGTGATCATGTGTTTGATTGGCACATAAACATTGACAGATCGTTTCGGACCATCTATCGTGTCCATGCCACTGCGTTGTGGGGGATAACTTTACGCAACCCATCGATCGCCGAGTTGGTCACAGTCTACAGTGTGTTTAGGGAATCTCATTTATTCAATTATTGGCCCATAGTGATCAAACGCGTCCACCCAACAAGTAAAACATTTGACTTCCTCCCACCTAACACTGATCAAAAGACATTATTACAGACTACTCAAAAATCTAGCTGATTCTCATATCTGCCACCACGAAGTCGGGTCCGTCATTTATTTCGTCACTGACCATTCCTTATATCTTTGTCATCAATTTACTAACTGATATTTGCTACCATGTTAACATCATAAATTAGCAAAAACAATTCTGTTCACTGTGAAATCGTCTTCATAATGGCTACGTAGTTTTGTCAGCCATCTAAAGCCGAAATAATCAGGCAAAAAGTAACCCACGGTCACTGTAGTGCAGTCGATAAAGAGACGGTGTTTCTTGCACCAACTGATTGGAGACAGTCAGTCGATGCACTAATATATATCTCTCAGTCAATTCATAAATGATCCTTGAATTTGGTCTTCAACATTCTTCCACATCTGTCTACGAACTAGACTGGTCCGTTAGACAACATATTCGAAATACTGATTGTAAATAGATTATATTACAGATCTGATTGCAATAAATAGCAACAGCAAATTGACCTGCCTAGAAATATCCAGAAGAGTCAACCATTTGAGTGTATACACAGGTTTAAAAATCTTACCTCCTAACTACTTCAAGGATTGTAGATTTATAAGACAGAATTCCATTTAGCAATGCTATGTAATCCACATGAGGAGCATGTGTTTGTGAATATGTTAGAATACGTTCGGACCCACGCCTAGTTGGCTACCACCTCTGAAATTTACATCTGTAGAGTGGTCAAAATGATCGCCCACGTCGACCTACAGGCCTCGATCTCGATGTTCCAGTGTTTAACATTTCTTCGGAATGTGCATTCTAGCACTGTTGCTATCTAGTGAGACTGAATACTGTCAAGGTGATTGTGTTTACAATGCATTCGAATTGAACCCATTATAGAAAAAGCGCGGCAGGTGGTTGCATACCATAGTTGTTCTAGCATCATCAAGTGGGGATATAGAAGCACACACTCCTGGATTGACTGTAACATTAGAAGTGTCAATTTTTAGTGGTATCTAATTGCAATCAAACTTATAGTTGGAATAATTAATCGACATATAATGTTTGATAGAAGCTTAAACCATGTTGTAATGAGCTCACTAATTTGTATCACTGATGTAGACTAATGAACATCCACCGGGCATCCCCTAACAATTTCTGCACTAGTTTTAACCTACTTATATAATTGAAGTTTGACCTGCGACGTTCACTAGAGAGGCATAGTTCGGAGAGGTGGAACATACAGTTCTCCTGGCGTAGGGTTGTAACGAACAAAGCACAATAAATTTTGACCCAGAAAGTGTAAGAATTGGCTAACCGGACGATGTAGTTATTAAATTATTTTCTGAAACGTTAGGAATGTGTGGTTGTTGGCATTACTTTTTGTTGCGTTAAGTCAATTAAACGACTTTTACGGGTTTTCAACGTATCTCGGACTGTTTCTAGCGTACCTGGTTCTAAATCTTATCTCACAGCATCGTTGGTTGGATTTTCTTGAGCCAGGAATAGGTGGATGTTGAAAATGAGCTCCGAAGGAGAAACCCGACTGGCCATGGTCTTCGGTTCGTTACATGAAAGTTGCCAGTCTTGATCTGTGTTTATGTAAGACAGCTACTGAATACTCACCGATTAACTGGCTACTGGCTACCAAGGTCGATAGTTCTGAAGGTCTCAGTCTAACTGCTCAGTTTTCATGATGGGTTGCCGTTGAAACCAGCGTTATAACTATTGCGTTTCTTCTCAAGACGATTGGAAATGTCTACCACGCCATGTCTTCTAGATGAATTATTAAGGTGCCCAGATTTTTGCAAACATGCGTCCATCTGGGAAAATTAAAGCTGATCTCCGCCTAAAACGTTCGATGTAAACATTATTCTATAGTAATTTTGGCCGGTCAAATGATTGCCAGAACTTGAAGGATGTATTTCAGGCCACGTGTTCTGTGAACGTTTAAGGCTGAACACTTGGAGTTATTGACACAATATATGCTGCAATATAACCTGAGGACCCCTGACCAGAAACCATAAAAACATGGAGATCATCAGGATAGTAAACTGGCTGAAAGGTACCGTGTAAAATGATCACTTCCTCCTATATCACCTACTGACTTAATTCAGAGTCCAGATAAAGCATTTGCTATGATGCTGTCTTGTTAACCAAAGGTTGCTGAGTAAGTCATCTTTAAGTTGACCATGTCAGAATCTACTCAACCCGAGAACAACTTGACTCACGTGTAGGGAAACTGTTGCAAGATAGCAAAAATTAGATTGTTTAACGCTTAGTTGTTCATTTTTTTCTATTTAACCAATGAACCGAACGGCGTGTATGTACTTTTCGTGTTTACCCCGCCGTCTATTCTTTCTTCCTTCTGCACGGAGTGATTATCGGTACAAGCGGCACTTGGAGAATATTGGACAACATGGTTTATTCTGCAGGGTTTGTATCATAGTAGTATGCTGATAATAACATTGGCGTAACTCATGTATGAGGTTTGATAACAAGCCCATTTTGGCGGTTCTGCTAAAAGGGAAACACCGTCCCTGTAATTTGTCTCTTGTTAAGAGGAGCACTGTACCGTGATCATCTTGGAGAGGATATAACCTGAAGGGTACAAATTTCGTGTCAGTTGCTCATCGTTGAATCCCGTAAATCAAAAAGATAGAATGTACAGTAGCTTCTGGGTTGTAACCAGTAGATCAAGCGTGAACAGTTGCTACAGCCAAGCGTAGGTGCGACGTGAAACCAAGATTATCAGCTAGCATCCGCAACGAACCTCTTACCTAAACGATCATGATTCGTCAGTAGGAGATGACGCACACACGCACAAATGCGGCGACTGGTCATTGTGTGAGTGGACAATAAACGCACACGCACGTGCGCAAACCCACTGGCCCAGACGGTCAACGCTCTCTGTGGATTTAAGGACACATCACTTATATGGCTCAATTCAGCCCTGCCAGTCAAATTTGTAACAATGATTGCCTAAAGGCCAAAGGAAACTTCATTCAGAAAATATTGCTGACGAACGGTTTGTTGACGCGTTCAAAAAGAAACCGTTTGTCCGGGCCCTACAGATAACATGGCCCCTCTGGTGCTCACCTAATACCTTCGGAAGTCAGTTTGATCAACTGATTGCCCTCAATTTCAGAACCGTTTGATGTAACTACGCGAAAAATTGCTCTTGATTCCGCTCGATCAACAGCCGTAACGATATAAAAGTTATGTAGTTAGCCCGATGATGAATAACCGAAACCAGACTGTTCGCCAAACCACTTTTACTTCTGATGTTCTCAAAGGGCCCTTCGAAACTGCTAATGACATCATACCCTTACCTCCGCAGGAAGAAGTCCTTCCCTGGCTCTCATTCGAGGAGTATCATCTAGATAGTGTCGTGCGTCAAACGGTAGGATTGCAATTGAGACAAATTTATCAGTCACTGGACCAGGCAATCGTCATATTGCCTACCACTATACTTTCAGTTGCACTGTCAATTACACGGCATCAGCAAACGAGTCGAAGTTTTTCACTAGAGATTTGACGAACTTGAGTAAACGAATACAACGGGAATCGAAAAACCCGACCTGAGGAATCGTTCAGCAAATCCAGCCAATAGGCTGCTGAACTTAACAAGATAATTTGTCTGTCATTTGGCTACATAAAACAAACACTACTCCGTACCTGTTTACGCTGGGGCCCTTTTGATCAGACAATAGAGATTGACGTTGATTGGTCTTGTTCGCTCAAAACTCACTTATTTAGGACATTGGTTTACCTCGAAGTGGACCGGTTGGTTTTGATACAGTGATTCGTTTTCCTGTTATCAGCTGACAATGATTTTTGCATATGGCTGATAAGACAAAAGGAAATGACAGCATTCCTCCACATTCTTTTGTAAGATGCTTGATAACTAATAATAATGCCCGCCATCATACTAAAAGTCTTTATTGTTTCCTGAGTAAGCAAAACAATTGTGAAACGGATGGCGTCCTATTCGCATGTGACGACATCAAATGGACTTCCAAAACGTGACGTAAACCATTTCCGAATTAAATTAGCTTTAGACAGAAGCTATCACACTTTATAAAAGGATGTATTTCAAGAGAGTTTCTGAAACGGCAGATTCAATCACCTCCTGTGTGTGTCGTTAACCAGTAGCAAATGAGAATTCCGCGGGATTTTACTCAAACTCAGTCAGGTAAACGAGTTGATTTCTACAAAACAAATAATCGGACGGTCATTGAATCCGAATAGCTTAGCCGTCATTTGAATGAACTTGGGTCGACGGAATACGGCCACGGAACAGGAGAGGTATGTGATCAGCTTTCATTATTTTCTGTGGTGTTCACCTACACGAAATCACGTTTAAGGAGGGCAATGATCAATTGCCTATGTGACGCAGCCGAAAAATCAACTGACTGGCATTTGATGTAACAACGAGTTCTGCGGCAACGAAAGTGTATGCTTGTATTGTGACTCTCATTGAGAGGCTGCAATGCCGCCTTTAGCCTTGGAAACTAGAGATGTACAAGCCACCTTTATTGCTGATGAACAAATGTAAGTTAGTTTGAAGTTGATTAAATCTCGCGTCATGTAAGCAGCCTAGCAGAAATGTATGATGTTAGCCAACGAGTTGTGTTACACTTTGGACAACCTTTGCATTTAAAAATGGTACTGACATAAGCCCAGAAGGAAAGTGTTGTGCCTTCGTAAAACAATCTAATGCTAGACGATCACTGGTAATCTGATACATCCACCGCTATTGATCATAATACAATGAATAGGATTGATGGAGTGCAAGATTCCATTTCTTACGGTAGCACACTAAAGAAACCAATTTGTTGTCATTTGTTAATTCATACATGTCAACCATGAGCCTTTCCAAACCAGCTGAGGGCTCAATGCATGTATTTCAAAATATGTGAACGTGGTCGTTGAGAATTAC
>JTDE01000287.1:264016-280661 GCA_014338405.1 Paragonimus skrjabini miyazakii
GCGGTTCCTGGCTAAACCCAACAAATGTACTTAGTTCTCTTAACAACAACATGCCATGTTGTGTATGTAAGGATGACTAAAAAATAGATTTCTGTATTGAGTGCTTCCTAACGAAACTGCTTCCAAGGTGTTGCTCCGTCTTTCCTCAACAACGTTTTATACATATAGAAGTCACCCATTTATTCGAGATATTCTGGATTGTATTATATAGGTGATCTACGTCTCTAGTTTTTGATGTTCTACAATACGATGCAATCATCACAGTCGCTACTGACTAAACAAAGCAAACGTAATCGGATCATCCGTGTTATTTCCGACATTTGTATTCGAGACTTGGTCTAGCTACTCAATACTACTGACTTGTTTGAGACGGTGGAACTAAAATATGGTTAAACGATTGATTTGACGTATGTGTATCGTTTTGACGTGACCATTTCATCGAAGTGAACTGAGCGTGTTATCTTCGTGCATAGGTCTAGTTCCATAAGGTTCTATACAAGTCAGGGCAAAATACTCAGTTGTAAGCGAATATCGGACATTACTGGAGTCATCCCAGAACCCAACCCTCTTGGTGAAACCTGGTTCCGTAATGCAGAGGTTTCGGGTGACCATCGGTTAAAACCAACTAGGGATGATTTTGTTGATAACGTATTTTCAAACATTGTAGACAAAACAGTTAACCGAAGCTATATAAATTAGAACTTATGGAGTTACATTCCAGCTGTTTCGACCTCATATGACAAAAAAAATCACAGCGGGTTATGGGTTAAGGATATCGAGAAATAGCAGCGTTTTGGGTGAAGTAAAAATCAGTTCAGCCTTTCTACCGATCGTGGGCTTACCAATTTTGTTAACAGATCTATTCTTTACAAGGATAGTTATCCATTTGTGATTGCGTAACTTATTGGGATATTCTTCTTACGTCTTACGTCTTATTTAGAGGTATCTAAACATACGTTTTCAGTATTTGTTGAAGTTAGGCTCTACATTGTTTAAATGCAAACTATCTTAGCTAAACGTTAGTTCCTCAAAAATTGGCCGTAAATTTTGTTCCTGTTTGTATTATTCCGCATCGGTTCTACTGCTCCTCCGGGTGTTTTGTGAAGATCGACCAGTGAGGGAGTGGAAAATTGTTATCGCAGTTTATGATCGTTTTCTGTGCAATCAGGGGTGGCTAACGCTTCTCTCTGCACAAGTTTGCTTTATCCAAACATGTGGACGCCTGCAGTGACATTGCAAACAAAGTTTGTTCTGGTATTTCTGAAACCGTTCACACAATGACAACCAGTTTCAATAAGTGGATTGAAAAACAGAACGTTTCGAGCGCACTGTCATACTCAACGCTTCAACCACCTCAGGTGACCTTTCTCAAGAGTGTTACCGATACCCATTTACCATCTTGCTAGAGAATTGACTTTCTTTAGCCAGTGGCGTATTGTTAAGAGAAGCTAAATTCATTTGAGATAATCGTACCAGGTTGTTCTCGTGTGCGGTGGTGTCCAGTATTCAACTCCCAGAAATTAACCTGATTAGCCCGACCGATCGAGGTGCACCACTTTATATTCAACTGTGTTCAATGAGAGCCGATTGTCCATGATCCACCAGCTATGTGATCACATTTGAGGAGCCTGTGGAAAAAACCACAATTGCTGCATTTATCTGGTCCGACTGGCAGCCAGTGATTTGGTTGAAATATGTTTTGATCTATTTGAGTAGTTCTCGCAATACGTACACCGAGCAGATATATACCTATGAATAAATCAGAAATCCGTAGGTCACGACTAACCCACTGGATCACAGGGTGGCAGGAAGGTATACGAGTTGTTTACCCAAGTGGTTGTAGTTTCTTTCCTGGCAGGTTAAAATCAATCAACATACCAGAAGAGGAAGTACACTTACTAAATACGGCAATTGATTACACTAGGAAATAGTCTAAAATGATTTTATTAAGTTACCTATTACAAGTCTACATTAAATGATTCTTCCAATGTATGGGAACTCCTAAAATGTACACAACCGGAATGCACTTAAAGCCTTTCTAATCGTTCTCCTTCATCGTGTGTTCTGTTCTACAAAATCGGCCACCACCTATAGAAAAAGCAGCAAGAAAAGAAATCTGGCCCATATGGTGGGAATGCTAGTCAGATGTTCTACAATTTCGTAAAAATGCGCCGATTGAATTCCGGTCTTTTGAAATAGGGATTCTATATTTGGCTCCAAATTTGGAACATAATCGAGACAACAGCTGGCCTCCCCATGATGGCGATATGCGCCTGGACAGGTGCAAGCGCTTTAACGAGCTGGTACAAGGATGTAACAACCTAATCTGACCAATTTCTCGCTTACTTCAAAACAATATGTGTCACGGGAAGCACTGAACCTAATCGTGGTGTAATGTGCTGTTCAGTCTAAAGCGGATTATGACTTTGTTCAATCATTGAGTTGGAAAAATCTGAAGTTGTGTTGAAGCCTCTGTGAATATCGATCTGGAGACTTAGGTATAGTGCAATATATACCGGTCAATATATGACGTAGACCTACGGGCCAGGTTTGATAAGACAGTGATTGACAAGGACGAATTAAACAACAAGGTGAACTAAAGGTTGATATCTTAAAACCTATGATTAACGTTTTAAAACTCAAATGATTGACGTGAGTTTGCTGCGGTTAGAAACACAAACAACGTAAGAAAACTACGGTCAATACTAATTGGTCTGAGTCAGTATGAGGGAAACATAATGTTTCGTAGATTGACAGACCTTGACAAGCCGAACAAGCTCCCTCGTTTAAACGAACTGTCTCTGAACGCACTATGAGTGACGTAGTCGGATTGTGAACGCGTCGGCTATTAACACAACACGACATCTGCTGTTTCGCGGCTAGGTGGTCAGAAATGGTAGAAAATGTGAAACGCTCTCTCCTAGTCTGTGTGTAAGTCACAATCAAGTTTATAGTGTGGAGAAAAACTCGTGATATTTGTTGTTCTGAAGCGAGACTAAACGGGGGAATCTTGGCAAATTCTTTCAGATAAGCGCCTAGCAGTGCTCAATCACAGAAACAGTCAAAAGAGATCAACCAAGAATGTGGAAACGTTGATGCGCACTGTGTATTTTGATTTCAGTATGAAGTGACAACAGAACTTGCGGTATCATAAATCGTTTGGATGGCACGGCTATTTGACGTGATAGTAACTATGCCTCTGAATCGAGTTTGAATATCAGTATTAAGTGGACAGTTTTTCCTATCAGCTCCTGCGTGCTGTCGTTGATGAACTGTTTGGGATTCATATCAGTACTAAGAATCACCCTAAACTTTATAATCCTGCTTTCTTCTTACGAATCCTTTTACTGAGTTTCGCAAACAGATTTACATGGCTACTTTTGAGATCGGTGAGTATATAACTGTGGAATTGAAGATATCGATCACTGAGTTGACTTCCTGACTGCGCTTCGTTTTGATGACCCATCTGATCTGCTTGTTAATGCGACGTCAAGACCAATAATTTCTCAGTTGGGTCCCTCTTCCGGTGTAAATGTAAAGCTATTATTATTATTATTACTCACAAAAATTACTGACAGATTTCAGAAATTGATGGTTTAGTTTGGTATTTAGTTGAATTTGTTGTTTTTATGTACGCTCATTAAGATATCATGAAACATTAGACTTAAAGAAGAGTCAATAGCAACTCCATCAAACTGAGATAAAATTGACTGTTAAAATGAAATTGGATACAAGTTGTGCTACAAACTAGTAGCATTTCTTTAAATATCTTTTGGGCGGTCTGAAGTTAATCTGGTGGTTTTCGACATAACCAAATACAAAACTAGTGATTTTGGTCAACGGTCCGTTAGTAAATAACGACGACGCATCAGAAGATATCGTTTTCTTGTCCACTACATTAAGGTTTATGTAACAGTCATTATTACAAAAGTATTTTTTAAGCTGTATTTAAGCATTCATTATAGACTGGTTCCAAAATTTCTGGTAGTCACTGTGCAGCCGCATGATAGAAAGAATTGCACATGTTGAATATCAGCCCAAGAGTTGTTTCATCCTTGTATGTCTTTGGCGGACTATAAAGCAACGGAATAGTACAATTCGTCTGTGGGATATAACTAAGTACATATGCAATAGTGGAATCATACTGTTTCATTCTGCATGGGTGTAGTAAACCATCGAAAAAATACGATGGTTCGTCCACGATATAGTAAATGCGTCAGAAAGAAGTCGGATTCTCCTCCTCGTAAGAATTAACACGGAAAACCTTGGTCCCGAAAATAATGCGGATGGTCCCGTAATTGCCCCCAAGACAAACCAGAAGACGGATGTAAAAGTCAGCTTTGTTCCGCTCCAACAACCCGTGCGACATGGAGAAAATTGCAAGGTATTTGTGTGGTGCATAATGACTTACGAGCATTTTTGAATCAGAAATTCGAAGGACAGTTATCAAAAGTAGTGGTTAAGGTCACTAAGCCACCAATGAGCATAGCGGAATAAAGGTCGGACAGGTAAAAATTAGCCAAGGTTACCTCGTTGACTTCTCTGGACAGTTCCGCTCATTCTGATTGGATGAAATCGTTACTCGAGGGAGGAGGTGGTTTTGGACGGAAAACAGTGGACTCCCTAACAATGGGATCTCTAACAATTTCTTTTCGATTAGTAATGTCTTACATTTGCCAGTCTTTTCACTGCGGAATTTTGTTTGTCTGATGAAAGGTTTAACATTTTGCAATATAATCGACTCTACCCTGCACAACAGTTTCTACTTTTCTATCCTGCTTTGGTTTTACAACAGAATGATAGTTTTTGTATGCAGTAAGCGTCTGCAAGTGGGACTTTGTCATCTAAAATTCATGTATAGGAACATATTGCGTCTGCGAGAGTAATTCGATGATGCGGGGGTTGAGCGGTCATCATGGTCTTCTGTCGGATATGTTGATAAACGAGATTTCCTTGTGGTAAAAGTGCACTTAAAAGTAATCAGCTTATAAGTTTCAAATACTAGAAGTTTGGCTGTCAAGAGATCATAGTACTACGTTAGAAGTATACGTGCGCTGTCCATAATTTTATGAAAGGTCAGTTATCACGAGCACACAGCAGTTAGGGATGATTTCACTTAAGTATGTCGAAGCGATACGGTTGTAAAACCTACCAGCCAGCAAAGAATACACCAATGAATTTTTCTGTTGAAGAACTTTGCCAGATATTTCAATGATAATTGCTGAACCAAGCTTGGGAAACTGTCTATGAGCTCTGTCACCGAAGGATGTAGACAGAGACTTCTCTCAATCAGTAACAAGCTGAGCAAAATTTAAGCTGATGAACTTTCGTATTGTGTGTACTTTGTACTGAACGCTTAAGGTAATTAGAAACGAACGTGCGTTCAGTTCAAATGGCTTTGATGGATGGAAATGTTATTGAAACTGTCACAGGTGTGAGGCGATATATTTTTACAAGAAACTCAATGACAAGCCCTTTGTGACAACTCACAGGTGTTCTCACATCTATAGATATGACAGAACAGACTATGTGGAATGATATGATTCGCCTTCATTAAGAGATACACTAAATATAATTTTAGTACCATTAAATGAGACCGGTTTCCCAACGGGGTTCATTTCCCAGCAAGGTATTATTCTTTTCTTGTGACCTGTACCCCAAAATAGAAGATTCTACCTAGTGTATGTGATGTGATGGACTTGACGACCCGCAATTCCAACCTAGGTGAAAACATTTGGAACAAATCGAACATCAGAACTATCAGGATGTGTGACAGTGCAGAGAAAAGAAAGAAGAGAAAGACGGAGTTGAGAACAGTGTAATCTATTATTAACTTTTGTAGTAAACTCCTGGTAGGTAACTGGTCACCAACTTCTGCTTTAAAAAGACTTCTGCATCAAGGATGAATCGTTACCAGTAAGCCAAATTACCGCTTAATTGCAGGCCCTTCTTAAATATTCTCTACTCTTTTGTTAACAGTATGACGCTGAGCATCACTGCACTTATTAACAAGAGTGGAGAGAGCGCTTCATACGTGTTTTCATCAGCGAAAGACTTCCAACTGAGAACGCGTAACGTTGTCGCCGCTGCTTCACTGGTTTACCTGAACAAATTTCTAACAGTCCGAACGCTGCTGTTCCGTGTGTCATTTTGACGTATATCAGGTAGTATTACTTCGACATCTAAACTAAACGGTTCGCGTCCAAGAAGGGAATGCATGTTGACAAAATTGAGAGACAGATTTCTCAACTTAAACACCACTCATATCTGATCGTGGCATTAGCATTCAGATAAACCGTTTGGCTAGCCAACTTCAAAAGAAAGCACTATACCTTTTTCCATACTGGTTTCTCTTTTAGACATAAGAATGTATCTTTCGTGCAAAAGCCTTTCGTTTTAGTGCAGTGGAATTTCTCCACTGTATTTTCAGGCTGTGGGAGTGGCTTATGATTGGTCTAGTGGACCCATATTTTGCGGCCTTTTTGATTGCGACCGTACGCATTGACTGATGCGCTAGGGAAATGTCCGAGGGAACACTTGCGTTGTGAAGGCCGCCATGTGGTCCAATCGGGGTGTAGAGTCCAGCCCAGAGGTGGCAGAGAGCACAAGCCAATGATTGGACCACATGACGGTCTTCACAACTCAAGTGTTCTCTCGGACATTTCCCTAGCGCATCAGTCAATGCATACAGTCGCAATCAAAAAGGCCGCAAAATATGGGTCCACTAGACCAATCATAAGCCACTCCCACAGCCTGAAAATACAGTGGAGAAATTCCACTGCACTAAAACGAAAGGCTTTTGCACGAAAGATACATTCTTATGTCTAAAAGAGAAACCAGTATGGAAAAAGGTATAGACCGCAAATTCGCTCTTATTAGAGTTCATCAATAGTGCATATCCTGATTTAGACCAGAACTTGCACTCTAATCTGTGTGTTTGTGAGGACATCATGTTAATCACAATGTCAGTAACCTCACAATGAGAACGTTCATGACGAAACGCTCAGTCACAATCTTATGTGAGTAGTGTTCAATTTGCCCGATACTTTCGAACGAAGGGTAAACAGAGATGTTCTCCAATCGATAACCCCGTTACCACGAGCTTCGGATTTGAGTTTCAGCCACGGACTTCATTGAACCAACTTAGAAGTATATATGATGATGGTTAAATTCCAAGAATTTATGGGATGACCTGAGACATATCGCCAACATTTAAATATGAAGTGTGGGTTACACGACGTAAGTTGTTACCAGTCATTTTGTCTTCGTTTGGACTCTACTGAATAAGTTTCCTGTTCACAACTTAATTGTTTGCCAGAATTTGTTGTGAAAACCAGCTTGTAAACAAAAAGAAATTCCATCGAAGCCTTTCGGGCAACATTAAGTTGAGTTTCGATCTTATTGGAGTCCATCGTTTCGAGCTATGCGTTAGTCAGTTAGTATCATCTTTACCAAGGCGGTGTTAAGTTAACCAACCAGTCATTTTGCTCACAGACTTGGTGTACGCCAGCGTTTCAGACCAACTGTTCCAGCATATCTCAGCAACTGAGGCTTATCCGTTGTGCAAGCACCTGTGAGTGCGTATGTAGAATCCATCTGATGATCGCTCTGCTGGAAATGACGGGCGATCGTTGGTTCCAGTGGTCTGTAGCCAAACATGCGTGTAGGCTCACACCTACGTCACCTGCTTCTTCACCAGTGCTGCAATATGTTTCGAGATCCGAAACTTAAGTTGTCACTCCGTCATGACATTTTAGTCGACCTAGCAACCACATGGAAGTCGGTAATTAATGTGGGATGTGGCGAACAGGGACAGTTGAGGTTTAAGAGGGAATCGAAACCCGACTTACAGTGTAAGTTTATATCAAATCGGTGGTACTATACGTCCGTAGTACAGCGGCTTTATTCGGCATTGTAGCGACGTACTGACATCGTCTACTTTGGAATGCAACTGTAAGAAGGCTTTCAGCTTTGGACTACCACCGCCATTCGCTCGGGAGAGTTTTGTGGAACACTTGGTGAACAGTGATCGTGAACAGCCGTTGTTCAAGAAAACCTGGTGAATTAGTTGTAAACGACTCTGCATTGTGTTCTGAGTGTAAATCTTTCTGGCTGTATTGAATGACATTTTGACGAGGTCTGTTTGATAACGTCTTGACACAAAGCTGTTGAAGTGCAAGTAAAGAACACTCCAAGTGTAGTGACGATCGACTGAATGTTGCACTAATCCGTCAATCTTACGAGTAACGCGGATTTTCAAGAACGGATTAGAATCGTTAGTCTCGTGTCCAAAAGTTGACGCAATGCTGGTATACAGTTCGTTTAATGTCGTCAGGACGTTTTCATCATTTTACTTGTTGTCAGTCACAAGTAACACATCATCTATATATAAGAAAAATGAATCCATTTTCAAGATAATTTTGCGTCTTCAGTTTGTCAGTTTGTCAGCCAAGGTAGGTCCCATGGAACTTTCCATGGTTACACCATCAATTTGCCTACAGCCTTTGCAGTAAAAGTGAAATTTTACTTTTGATGTACATTAAAAGGACTCATTCGACTTCATATGTTGGAATGGGTAAATTGAATTGATTCACGATGACGCAATCGCATAACATTCTAATGGAGTTAAGTAAGGATATATTTGTAAATAAGGAACTGGTATCAGTGCTGGTCATGCATTTCTTTTGACGCTCCCGAGAATTTCAGCCAGTTGGAAACTGTCATTCAGCGAAAAGTGACTATTCCTAGTTTGTTCAGTACTTGCACTCAGGAAGATTTCGAAAGCTAGTACGCAGTTTTAATCAGCAATTTCTTAGTGATCGTCGAAATAGTTGAGTTATTCGTCCCGTAAGTCAACATGTTATTTTCCAAAGTGAGCTTCAGGTCTTAAAAATGGATTTCAAGCAACCTAAAAATCTGCGTTCGATTCACAAGTCGAAATGGGTCCAAATTTCTTAAGGACTTGATGATTTTACCCGCTCACACGAACGAATGCTTGGCTTAAGAATATCGTTCAAAGGTGACTGCCGCAGAATGGCTGACAAATAGGCTCAACCAGACAATTAGCAGGACCTATGCTACAGCTGAACTCTGTATCCAATTCTTCACATCCCCACTTCTCAGGTTTTATAACAAAGATAGACTGACAGTTCAGACCCCATCTATGTGTATCTACTCATCCACTTGTTCCTGTGGAGCAGGTTATATTGGTCGAACGTCAAGACAACTTTCGAAACGAATCCGAGAACACCATCCACGGTGGCTGGGACACGGGGAATCACGATCGATCAATAGAGCTATTCTCACTCATCTGGTTGATAGCGGACACCAGGTGAACACTGATCAAGCCTTCAAAGTGGTATATCGCGTGCCAGGCAACCCATCAAAAGCAGTCCGAATAAGAACACTTTGTACCGTCGGGGCGATTGGAATCAGGCTGCTTTACCCGGTATTATGTCATCAAAAACGGTTTGTTTAGGCGATGCACCAACCACGGCCACAAATCCACCGGATCGATGGCCAACCTGCGCGGTCAAACCAATGGACAAGCGCGACGTAATCGACCAATCAAGTCATCGCCAATTCGACTGACCAGTGACCTAGTTTCTCTGTAGTAAGTCTGATCGATATCTCGATCTAACTCTATTAACTCCTTATATAATTGTACCGGCCTGAAGATGAATTATCGAAAACATATGTTCGCCTATATGTCTTCGTTCTCATTATCGTAATGGGTATATTTGAAACGAAGTACCATTATTAATCAACTTTTAAGTCCTGACGATTGTCAGTTTCATGGTAAACATCACTCACAATTGATCACAGCTGTCGCATTCCAACAGACTTTCCAGTCAGCCCATTTCGAAAAGAAACACTAGACTCGAATTTCGTTCTCATTAGGGCTCGTCAGTGGTACACATTCTTGCTATTGCCGGGACTTGAACTCCGGCCACGCTTACATGAGGCAACCGTGTTTATCACTGCGTCATTGACCTCACATTGGTGAGTTCTGATCAACACGGCCTTGCTAAATCCAAGTACCTTCGGGTTCTGTTGACGTTACATTATTTTGAATGATCTAAGTACGTCAACCTGTTGACCTGTTATCATGAATTGCCTGGCAATCGATGATGCTGGGCTACGAGTAACGGATTCAGAAGTTATCATTTGGCAAACAACATCAAACACAAATTGCAATGTGCCCTATCCCGAACGTATGTAGCTGCACAATTACGCTTGCTTCAAACCACCAGAGGACCCGTTCTACACAATCGCGATCGCAGTTTGTCTGATCATTCTGTCTCTCACATTGTTCATCAGTTCACTTGCAGTTGCGGTGACGTTTACATAGGCAGAACAGACCGACAGCTATCTCAGCGAGTGGCAGAATACGTCCCGAAGTGGTTAAAACAACTAATGACACAACAATCTGAAACCGGTGAATCAGTTAGTCAAAGCCCCGCATCATCGATAGCCAGACACCTCATGATAACAGGCCACCGGGTTAGATCATTCAAACTATTGTTGCATCAAAAGAACCCGAAGCTACTGGCGTTTAGCGAAGCCATGTTGATTAGAACTCACCAGCCAGCGCTGTGTGCGCAAAAGTGGTTGAAACAACCCATAGGGTTGCCGTGGTGCTGAGGACATAATGTGTGATGTGACTGTTAGCGTGTCCGTACCCTGTCTATCTCTATTTGTGTGTCATATAATTCGCATGTTTTACGTTTGCGATTGATGAAGGTGAACGAAATGTTAACACATCGCAACATATGTCTTCTTTCTGCATTGATGAAGCTATTAAAGGGAACCCAGTGTTTCAAGATATCTTCTGAGTATGAAGTGCCCGACTTGCTGAAAATTCAAAGATATTGCTATTATCAAGACAACATCATTTTCATATTCCTCGTTAGTGCATTGCACTGTGTAGAACTCTGTAAGCTTTGTTTATTTGTAACTTTCAGTTCGTGGTAATTAAAAACGGAAGTGAGTCAGTGGTTCCTAGTGTGATATTCATTCATCCGAAGTTAGGTCACAAAAACAAACGTTAGTTTTGAGATCGAATGCTTTTGTTGGTATTTCTAATGGCTACTTATAAATACCCAGTAGTATCGGGTTTATCAACTTCAGGTGAGTAAAATAAGCTAATTTAATTTTGGGCAAGAAATATAAGATCAAGTTGCGCAACTATTCGTAAGTAACTCATTACAGTGGAGTTCATACTCTTCTCCCGAGTGCTGTCCTGCCCATGACTCTTCCAATAAATTTGGTAGGATGCGTACAGTATGTGGTTAGTTTGTTGTCTCCGTTTGAAACTGATTAGATGTAAGCCAACTGGTGCACACGAAATACGTGCTTTACTGTTTATAATGTGAATAGAAAAGTCGCCTAACTTGACAAGCTTTAGTACTCATAAAGTGGTCGTTATCATCATGAGCTGCTCGCTCCACACTCTTCAGATTTCGGCTGCTCTACAGATAACTCAACACACTGAATACGTTCATTTTTACCAACCAGCTCAAAGATAGGGTTTATCCATTAAGATATGGAATTCGTATTTCAAGCGGACTGTACATTCGATTCTTCGCTGCGATAACCGAAAATTCGCTTTTGTAGCATAAAATTGTGTTACATTACACAGTGCGTTTTGTGTTAGACACAACTGCTGGACCAAATGGCAATCGGGAAGTTTACGATCTCTCGATCACAAAGTATACTAGGCGTTACGAGTCCCAACACAAACCCTATTAATCAAATCCGAGAGATTAAACCACAGACCTATGGTATTCCAGCGATAAAAACTGACCACGAATAGCCAGCAATTTAGACTGAAATGTCGGAAAAGTGAGACAGTGTTAACCTGTTTGCTGGCATTTTGACATCAGCTACCGAATAACTAATTCATTTGGTTTACTGTTTTTATCCGATTGTACATAAGAATCTAAAATCTGCTTATCTCAATCGGCCTAACGTTTCAGAGGAACACCGAATGTATGTTACCAATTATCGAAATATCAAAAGGGTTTCTTTCAAAATTATTGGTTTTGTAAAATAATATGTGTGAAACGGCAGACAATAAAAACACAGCTTCACTCACAAAATTATTCAGCTGACAGGTAAGTTTGTTCTTTTCAGGAAACTTGAAGTCAATTTTTCAGTTTGAACATTAGACAACCCCTCGGTACTGGCAACGGATTACTTTCGATCCGTCGTCTAAAACTTGACTCACTTGTGATCTCATGTAATTCGAACTTAACGGGCCAAAATGAATCAGATTTATCCACAGGACGAGAAGTGACTCATATCTGACGCGGCCTAATTAAATGGCGCATATGTTATTAAACGCTCTCTTAAAGTTCACTTGGACTGTCTCTAACCGTTTTTGTTAAAACATAGATGATAAATAACATTAATGTTGACCGCCCGTTTTTGAGAGACTTTAATATATATTCTTAATATAACTGGAGACCCGTTTCGACTCACAAGTGAGTCGAGGGCCTTAGTTTGCTCACTCTTGGGAAACCTACAAACCCGAATGACTAAGTGGTTGAAAACGATGAGAAAAGTTATGAAAGGTTTCAGAACACCGTTAAGTGTCTTAATTAATACCATGTATATTTTTACGCTACCGGTATTCGTTTACTTTCTGACGATTGGCCATTATAAGAATGAATACTTCCCCCCCCCTATGACGTACTTGGTGTCCAGTATAGCCTTATTCCGGACTCTGGAATCAGTATACATCTGTTCGGTTAGACTTAAACTTTATATTGTTTTCGTTTTTTCTTCCTTTAGTGCCAGGTTCCATGAACGCGTCAGTAACCAACCATCATCTTTCGTGATAAACAGTGAACCGTCCCAGTGTAACATACAAGCCGGCTGTCTTTACTCTGGCTGTCCGTTACGCCTGTAGACGAACGTTAGGGGCAACGTAGAGTCAGCGGGGGACAGCGTTCTTCCGAAGTAGGGGGTTCTAACAACAGTCCTGTAAAAGGGAACAACAAGAAACAAGCATGAGCCGAAGGCTCAGTAAGCCATACACACGACTTACACAAACGAAAACTAAAACGGCGTCGACAACACAGCATCACGCCCCGTTACACAATTTAAACTCAACCTGCAAGCGCATGCTGGTTTTGATCACACGTTGCACCAGAAATATGATTCCCTTCATAGTACACTACAATTACGACCTATTCTGGTACTCCCAAGCAAGCTATCCTTTCTTTAAAACATTGTATAATTGGAGCAGAAATCTTTTGGGAGTACTTATACTTTATTTTGTATTCCATACTGTTTCCCCAAGATTTTTATCCACGTTTTCTCAACTGTTGTCATCACCGAGTGCAACATATCAGATAATTAATTTGACTGATCGGAGGTATTCAGCAAAGTCTGGCTCATATTAGTATGGAACATTGTTTTGTAATTGCACAACTTAATCATGTTTTGTATTCATTTAGTAGTTCACAACATTAGAACAAAACCCAAATATACAACAGTGCGTACAACTGTTTCTTCTCATTTCCCGGCAAATCTAAGAACTGTCTTAATGATCCGTCAACACGCCAGACAATACTGTAATCTCCATCACTACAGGTTAAAACGGACTTATAGATAGTCGGAAGTTCAAACGGCGAATCTATTCGGATCATTCGGATAGTATACATGTAAGATATAATTCACTATACGAATTCATTCTAAAGATACTCAAGTCAGTAGTAACAAATGTGACAAACTCGAAACTGAAACTTTTTAAATTTAAATGGGTAGATGAAAATCGATTCGGATAGTAAACATAAGTCACAAGCACATCCATGTTCTACGGAGAATAAAGGCTGATTGATTTGTGCGCACAGATTTGTCAGTTAGCTATCGAACAACAAGGATACGCGACAAAACACGTTGAATACATGCTGTAATTTTCTTAATCATTCGGTAGTCTGATGACGAAAAAATGTAGACAAGTTGGGATAGTTAGCCAGGGAATAATAATCATTATATTGATCACACTTCTATAGGCATAGAAAAGTTTTACACCTGATAAGAGACTTCAGCAGTCTGTGTTGGTTTCCGTAACCAAGACAGAAAATTTGTAGATCGATAACAAACAACCTTTGTGACCAATGCACCAGATGACGTAATCCAACACCGATCGATTTGACCGTTGACAAAAGCAGTTACCCAACTGCTTTGGGTTGAATAATGGGCACCTGACAGAAGTCCTGAAATGATTTGGGAACTTCTGCTCAATGATTACTGTCAACGAGGTGTGAAACTTGTGAACCATGCTCTCATGGGGTGTGGATGATGCTACTTATAGGCGATAGGACAGGGAATGTAAATGCTACAAGATTTAACCTCATTAAACACTAACTTAGATCCAACGAGCCGTATAAAAATTGCGCCAAGAAAATCAAGTGCACTTCGGTGTTCTTCTGTGCACATTCAACTGATTGGCATTGACTCATCAATTTTTGTACTTTCCCCGCAAAGTAGGTGGTCACAAATGTTATTAGGTCTCATGTGTAGGTAATCGGTGCAAAGCTGGAGAATTACAAATATTGCCGTCACATGTAGATTCACGATAGGTCGATCAATACAACGTTCCATTTTGCCGGCCGGTAATAAAAATATCCAGCAAAAGTGAAACCATTAGTGAATTTATTTTGTAAGATGCGATGTGGTTAAACAGAATAGAGTTCGAGTCAATATTATTCGAAATGAAGAAGCAAACGGTAGCACAAATCAGTGTTGTTGAGTGGAACACAAGCAACTGCTTTGGCGATCTCTATTTCAAGTTGTCCCAACAATTGAACTGTTAATGCGGAGTCTGGTTGGCCACCTCGTCAGATTGTTTGTAGTACTTCCCTACGAAGTTAAACTAAACAATTTTCCTACAAACAACATTAAGATCCTCAAAAAACACTACGTTGGAACACAGAAATGAAACCATGTAAGAACTCAGCAGTCTCACTCTGTTACACAATGACGAATCAACTCAGCCTTATGAACTGACTTCGTCGTCACTAAAGAGCTCCGAACTCGAATCTGTTTGAGGATATCCACTAGCCGGGGAACAAGTTTGTATTATGCTGGATTACACAGGAGGCAAACAATTCGTGCTGGTACGCTGCCTTGCAGGAGTTTCGTTTTGCCAATTATCCGTGTTTCTTCTGACTCCCGTTGTATGCGTGTGCTTAGTGAGATGTTGGCGATACTAATAATAACTGTAGATTATTTGATAGTTTTTCAATTAAAATGTTGCTGTCACAAGTGGTTTCCAATTTGAACTTAAATATAACGTTTAAAATTAAACACAGCTCATACTTGACTACAACATTTGCATCTCCTCTTCCACACCTGAATTCTCACTGAGGCCATTGTGTCAGTGGGTTAGCTTGTTAACCACAGCACCAGTAACCTCACATTAGACATGACCAAATGGTCATATCTAAACGCTCAACCATGAGCTTGTATGAATAGTGTTTAGCCTGTGTGATCATTTCGAAAGGAGACTAAACAGAATCGCTCTGTCCACTCCACTTGATACCTATATGATCAGGATAACTGAGTAAGATTTAAGTTTTTGTCCTCACTGAACCATACATCATATTATTTATTATATTATATTATTACAGACTGTCTAACGGTTCCTTTTTTGGTCTTTAAATTTTTCGCCCTACTCAAATTGTGTCTAATAAACTACAACTGACTGAAAGTAGCATATACAGTTATAATTTTTGATAGCTAATTTCATTTGGTGAATATCTACTATACACACATTTGAGGTAGTTCTTTATTAGATATGCAAGGATGTTCACCAATGATGAATTGTGATAAGAGTGAAACTGCAATCTAATGCTTCTTTTCTAAGTGGATCAGCCGAAAAGCCTATCTAAATACAACTTGTGGATGATGGTTGAAGTAATCTAGATTCTCGACCTTCCACGATTAATTCCACATATCAGTTTGTGTTAAGTTCATCATGGTTACGGAGACTCTTCCTTCAGTGTGACAACATCAGAATCTTTGTCAAGTCTGAAGAAGAGTGTATCATTCGCTTTGTTGGATCCCTTGATAGGTTTATAATGTTTAGTTGGCAGAAAACAATTCAACCGCATGTGGTTAATGGAATCTCATGTAAGGTAACAAATGATTCATACAAAACCGGTCCAGGTTCCCTAGGTAGACTGGATTTCAAATTTAACCTACTCGTATATCCTCTTTACTTGTCTTGATGTCAACGTGAAACACAAACTTGAAAGAAGCAGATCCAATTGGGCTTAAGAAGAGTGAAAAGACGATAGATTATGGATGTACCTCAAAGTATTATTATGAAAGTGTGACATCACATACTTACATGACAATGAATTTCTTATGGTGAGTTATACTACTTTCATCTCTGTATGATCAGCTTTGTAGACAGCACATGTACTGAACGGGTATAATCAGGTCCAATGTTCTAAGTGTATAATTTCCCCAATATTTTTATGTTGGATCTCTACGTAACAGATCGTAAATATATGAGAACAGCATCGGTTCTGAGACTTAATAAAAAAATAGTGAATGCGCTTTAATAATTACGAAATAAAGTTACTCGCTTTTACCGACGAACCTAACGCTTAGTTATTATATCCATCCC
>JTDE01000288.1:30436-109973 GCA_014338405.1 Paragonimus skrjabini miyazakii
TGTCATCCTGCCCTGGCATCAACTTCCTCTTTAACTTTCATTCTGAATCTAGTAGCCGACAGGTGTAACCAATCAGTCTTCGCAAGGCGTTCAATCAGTTTCCCTATACTGCTTAAGACGACGTTGTCACACAAGTTGGAGCCACTCCAATAAGCATGGAACACTGGTCAACTTTCAAATGTAAGAACATTTCACATGCGCATGTAGCAATTTCTTCTTAGCCCATGCCAGAGATGGTTGTTGTCTGGCAAACAAGTCTTTCTCCTATGTAACAAAATGTAGACTTCCCGCTAGGCAAGGGGCAGGTGGCTAACCGTCGTTATTTGCATCCATCAATAAATCGAAGTCGGTCGAAGGACATATTGACCGGGTAAATTTGTCAATTTTCTACGGTGTAATGAAAGGATGAACATGATCTATTAGAGCATGCTTCTGATTGATTAGAATTTTCACACAGGGATTTGATTTCCCAAGACAGGACATTTTGTATAATACTGGTAACTTTTCATGATAAATCTATTATCTTTTGCGCCCTAAAATGCTAAGCTGTGTCTCACACATCTTTGTTAGCTGATTTCTATCAACCTAACTATTCATTTTGTTGTTTCGTCAATTCAACTAATCACAAAGTATGGTACTGCGTCCAGGAAGAGATTCCCTTTCACCGAACACTTTCAGAGGTACGAAGTACCTCTTTTAACAAAACAAACTCAGAACGGTAAACGAATCACTTTGTGGAGGTTGAAATTAGCGAACTGATCTACCAGGACTTTATACAGTATGCTAATCTTGTCCGATCAAATTCGGCTTGTTCATACGTTAATCAGAGAATGGATCATTAAAGTCCACAAACCCTCAATGATCATTCTTGCACAATGTGATTCTAGCGTTTGCAGTTTTTCAGATCAGCTACAAGACTACTCAGAAACAGGATTCTTCCTTTCATGGTTGCAGTCAAACTTCAACTGATTATTGTTGCTTGTTCAGGTGTAGTTTTTCACAGGTTAGCAAAAAAACAAAGGGGCACTATCACTTTTGTACGGTGTAGTCTCAGATAGAAGCTTTTTCATCGATACCGTGTAATAAAACATCTTTTTGCAATTAACTGGATCAAAGATATGAGTACTTGCAATTCAGATATGCGAACCATTGTCGGATAGCGTTATAAACTCACAGTATTTGTTTACAACTGTTTTTTTAGAAATACCGCCTTTCTCTCTTCTCTCTATCACAAACCCAACTGTTTATCCGCTTTTTTTGCCGGCGCCTAACTGTCTGATAGTTGGGGACGGTTAATTCCATCATCCGTCTCTCTGAGCATCGCCAGCCTAACAGAAAACGCCGAAATTCATGTGATCTATACATCAAGACATATTGATAGGTAAGTGATTGAGTGCAGCCGAGTTGCCACGTTGTACATCAGTTGAATGAACTTACTGACAGATACTCACTTAATCATACGCATAACTTAGATGGGCATGTCAGTTGACCACACAAATCACAGTAGTACGCAAAGAGTGACTCGTCAGACTGTGATTGAACTGAATGAGTGTTCCACGTTCAACTTTGCTTACCTCCTTGCATGATTCGTGGACACTTTTAACTTTTCCGCACCAGCAATGAGCGATCCGGTAAAACTTGCATGAGTTTAGTTGCAAGTTGACACTTCAGTACTGTTATAATGTGAGGGGTGTAGTCAGACAGAAGACCTCTGCATGACATGCACGGGCTTAATATTGATGCGAACAGTTAAGTAAGGTACGTTTGAGAAAGCTATTGTGGAGCTGTTGTACAAGTTGGCTTACATCATAACTAGGTAATGAAAGAATGGGTAAAAATGACCTGATCAAAAGTACTGAACCGTCTAGGCCCAGAAGCTAGTAACATCTGCATCTTCCGTTTCTCTTAGAAATTCCACAACACGATTTCGAAGTGTTCCTCACAAAAGAGTCATGTTGGGTTTGCCTCTAATCGTTCCATCCTACCCTTAAACTATCCCTCAACTACGCCATAATGCTGTGAAGTGTTTCATCGCTGTGTACTCATCTGAAGATTGTGCCCCAAAGATTCTCGCTTATGCTGAGATTGGGACTAAAGGGGAGTAAATCTAGCACCAGTCATTTGTTCGTCGGAGACAAAGGGCCATGAGTTTGACTAGACGAATTTGTCTTCGAAATGCCGGTTAGGGTGGTAGTGAAGATGAATAAAAAAACAGCTCTACAACAAACGTTTTAACAAACTATAAAGAAAGTAAAAACTGAGCATAAAAAACTAACAATAACAATGGTCATGATATCACGAATGCAGACATACCATTCACCGCGGCAGGCTGGCATGTTAGATAGCTTTTCTAACCGCCGAAATGAGCGATCACGAATCCTTGACAGGATAGGAAAGATTCACTGGTTTCACTCAGCGGAACCACCGGAAACTTCATATGTTTGACCACCGTTGCCCGGCCACCACGTGATTTTACCCAGCTGTTAATACTCCCAGTATACCGTATCTTGTGTTAAGTGTTCAGCTGCCGTACGGGGTACGTGGCACAAACATCACAAACTGTGCAATTTTATAACCTAGTCATCTGATCATATATGTGAAAATTTCGGAAATAGTCGCCGGCGAACGGCAGCCTTGATCACATGATCATCACATTTGAGGTGCACTAACTAGCGGAGACACCAGTGCTGTTTACATCTCGATTACAATGGGTCGTACTTAACAGCCACAGGGTAAAATGAATCGTACAAAATCATTACACATACTTCCTTTCAGAAACAAACTGACGTCTTCACTGCTTCAGCGAAGAAAGGGGTTAGCGATCTAAACGTGTTCGTGCGCTATTCGGGCCAATGACTCACCAAACACATTACAAGCTTACAACATGGAGCCTCATTGGTGAGCGAGACGGTCCAAGGCCTCAATACCTCAGCGTCGCAGGAGAAATACCACACTCGTAGAGAGCACCCTCAAAGTTGTAAACACCCGAGACGGTTGTCCATAAACTCTCATCTTGCTTGCAATTTGACTAAAATACCGAGTTCAGCGGGTTCACCTATTTCTCTGGAACTCATTAGCTGTTTCAACAGTTCTGGATAACACTGTGAGCAACTACATGGAAGGTGACATGTAAAAGGACATCACAACCATAGTTGTATATAATCTTGCCGATGCCCCAAGCCCCTGCATAGTAAAAGCATGGATAACGTAAACCCAGTTGACGCGGAATCCTATCTATTTCTCATGAATCTGGCTTTTCGTGCGTTTGGGTAGCAGGCACAGTACTAAGTCATTGAATGACTTAGAGGTAATGAAGGACAGACCTGAATCTCTTTGACTGTCTTAGATGTGGGATTAACTACATACAGGCCTCGATCACGAAAATACCTTACTGGCCTGTTTGTTTCTGTGAATAAACAACCCTATTCGTGTAATCTACGAACTATCAGTGAAACACTTCAATACTGAACGATAAAATCTACTTTCCTTGAGCACGATAAAATGGTTTCAGTGATGAAATCCTACACACCCATGATTTTGTTTTAAACAGGTTTGCGATATAACTTTTTATTAGTAAGATGTGCAATTACCGCTTTCATTTTGACACGAAAAACGGATATGGCAGTAGAGTGAAGGAAGATTTTCGTTCTATGTATAACACGATATATTCAAGACTACTTGCGCGTACTCCTCTGTTTTAGCAAGTAATCTTTTAACACTCACACTGTGTATGTAGTTACTTTCGTACATTTGAAAACAGAAAGCAGCACCGTTTATTACCTGAGGAATTATGTCAGCTTTCATCAGATAAATATTACGGTGTTAGTGTTTGTGTAGCGGAATCGAACGAAGTTATATGTGATATATTTGAGACAATGAAAATCATTGTGAATTCATCATCATCGAGAACAGCAACGTGTTGGTGGTTCGCATTGTTGTCTGATTGCCGCACAACCGTGAAGAAAAGAACGGGCCATAGACAGGAAAGAAACAATAGAAGGGTGGAGACAACTACCAAAACAGCTGTGTACACTCAAAGTACTAAACAGCTTGTCTACATCCAGTGAATTAGAGTTGTGATACTAAATGTGAAGCGAATGGCGTTGACAAACTAAGTAGGCTAATCTAAAGTGACCACTGTTTGAGTGTGCGAACATGAGACAAAAATTCTTCAGGTAATCCTCAGTTGTTGTGCAAATGGTGTCGCACAAACAACTTTACTGATCCATATCGACCTGCATACTGTCCGGGTCACCTCTGGTGAGTTGACATGCTGTACTAGTAAACAAAGACAAATTCGAGCCACTCATTTATGCACATTAAGTCTAGTCTCTTGTAAGATATCCGCTCCAAATATGGACGTCATGCTATTAATAAATGCTATTATTAAATGGATTGAAAAGAACACAATGATACAGGCAAGTTATGATACTCAACGTTTAAACCACCTCTAGTGGCCTTCTTCAAGAGTGTCTTAATCGAAACACTATCGTCCTTCACGAAACACATACATTCAGTCGTGTGTCTCAGTTTTGTTATATGAAAACTTTTCCAACGTTTTCATTTTGCTCCCTTTTACGACCAACTGACATTCACACGCTGCACATTCATCTGCCATATAAAATGGGACAATTTATTTTGTGTTATGTATTTTCCAAGCCTGTTCAGTTGCATTTATTATTATCTGACAGTAAAGCCAGTAAAATGTACCTTCAATCGAAATTCGGTCAGACACTGCATACTCGTGATCTATGTACAATTTAACTAGAATTAAACTATTCACGTTATCCATGGTAAATCCTTTCGCATTCAACATGCTGTAGAGCACATTATCCTAACATACGACACACATTTGAAATCACACCAATTTGTCCAGCTGATCAAGTTTCACACGAAACTCTCCTTTGCTACCTTTTACTCAGTTCTGGCCGAACCAAAAGCAAACACTGCATATGGTGACTTCATTCGATAACGGTTGTCTCAGGTTTACCAATTATCCAATTTTGACGTGTCATAACATAAGTGAAGCCAATGAGACCAGAACCGGATGAATTTGTCTTTACTCGTTGGCCTTCAACTGACTCGTTGCAACAACCGATCCAATGTGTGTCATTGTCGATCCATTGTCAAATCAAACCCTGTGAGTAGCGATGCTGACTAGCAGTCCTTTCAATTTTTCTGTGACAGGGTGAGAAAGTTTGCAGTAAAGGCGGAGGCAAGTGCTCAAACCCTTCTACAATGAGGACAGCCTACCATTACGAATTCTTATTGGGATGGGCGTTAATTATATAATGCGTTTGTTTCAACGCACAACACAAGTAATCTGACACCTGTAAAGCAACATTCTTAGGCGGCCATATTAAACGCAATATTGTGTCTGCATAGGTCTGCTTTCAGACAGTTATCGTGCATTGTTACGTCACACTCGTTTGCGTTTGGACACGAGAGGTCCATCAACGACGAAAAGTTGACAAGTACTTAAGATAGAAGTAAGCTATCTCAATTAGACAGCTGACATTCGTGCAACCAGCCACTCCTGCCATCTAGTAAACCACACTGTTGTATTTTCAAAAAGTTCACACATGTCAGTCTGTTATCCTTCATTATTTTTAATTTTATTAGTGCTAAAGGTTCACCTGTCAAAACTCTGTAACACATACAACTATATACTCCTATATGGAAATTCCACTAATCGCACAGTTTCAATATTTTTGCCTCCCCACCTTATGTTTTCTATTGCAGAGTGTTTGTGATTGATAAGGACTTCATTTTCATATATTCTACAACCTGGCTAGTCAACACAGGCAGGGTGGACTACAAATGTCTACGTTAGCATGCCTCTTATTCCCCCAGATTTATATTGGACACAATGTGTTCCATTGAAACCGCACGTGGTCCAATACAACCCACGTGTATTGACGTTCATATGCAGTCAACCTCTGGCTTCTGTCACTATGATCGGTCAATTGGAAAACAGACGATACTTACGATGACTCAAGCGGAACTCTGTATGGCCGGACGATCCAATAGTCTCTAATAGACTGCGTAGTTAATTAACGTTATGAATGACTTATTTATCCATCTGGCCCCTGAAAGATACACAGTATATATGATGTTTCCAGAAATATATACATATATATAAATATGACGTAGTAGTAGTAATAACATACGAACAAACAAATCAATTATTTATCTCTCGAGCGCAATTATACAGCTTATTGTCAAAAATTTAATAAAATAACAGTAATAGAAATAGGTTTAGTGACAATCACCACAATGCATTTTCATTTTCATGATGTCAACTTGAATTATAAATAAGTAAGCATTTTGAGATAACTTACTCATTCAGCACCATTTAAAGTACTCATAGTAACGGCGAAAGAACTGTATCACATAAAGTTGTATAATTCACCACACACTTTATTTTTCCATCATTGTAAGTGCATACTTTAGTTGACAACGTTTGTACATTATCCAAATAGACCAAGTGAACCCCCCCTTACTCGGGCTAGTTTTCACAGTGTGAAGCCTAGCCTGTTATAGTATATTGCCTGAAACAGTCGGTCAACACCACTTTTCAATTTACTGATGTACATCTAAAAGATACAAAAGACACATTTGCTATTATATCAACTCTAACATTCTAAATGTGGACACAGAATGAACTGAAAGAACTACTGATATGTTGATAGTCAACGACTGGGCGAATTCGACGCACGACTGCCAAACTGACAACGGGCCAAGGGCATAACAAATGTGGGTCTCGACTTGGAATTTTGGTTGATATCTACCTGAATTTTGAGTACTGTACAACGGTTTAATTCTTGTTCACTTTCTTTTCAAGATAAGCCATGGACTCTTGGTCTGACTTAGTGGTTGACAGTGAACGACGAAATCATCAAAAAAAGGCTTTCGAGATGCATCTTCAAGTCCTCTTCTGAAAACAATCTCCTTTTGCAAAATTATTATCCATTGAAACGATTCTCCATTGTAAGGTTGGTGATTATTCTCTTGTAGCGATCGTTCTGGAACATCGTTAGTTTCAGTTTTTTAAAGCAATATTTAACCTACTGGGGTTGCCCAACTCATGATATCTGCTGCAATCCCCGAAAGCAATACCACACACCGTAGTCATTTGTCATTTTTTAGATCAGCGGACGCTCGTTGACGATCACTAACGTCAGAGTGATTGTACTTGAATGGTTTTTCTCTCTAGCTTTGAACTTGTCTACCAAAGTGTGGTAAAAACCTACTCGGTTCACCACTTATCGTCGTATTATTCCAGAAGATCAAGGTGAACATTTTAGAAACAGACAACCAGTGAACAAGTTTCCATGGCCTCCATAAGTATCAGTCATTGATCCCGGTTCCAATATAGTTAACACTTGTCTCTCTTGCACTGAGCTATACCAATAATCATCTTTCCGATTCCATAATACTATATACCATTTGTATGATAAATCTGGTCATATTAAGGAGGTATGGAAGGGTCATAAACACCACCTAAGTCAAGTTAGAGAAACAACTACTGTAGGGCCATCTACCACTGTTTTTACATTGCACATGCATTTCAGGGATCAACAGTTTATTCATATATGCCTCAAATTTAAGACAGAATATGAGCATGAATCCATTGTGGACACAAGAAGTGGCACGTTGTTTCAAAACCACTACAACGTCGCGTGACCTCTAATGTTCATCTAAGATCAACGGCGGCTGAAGTATGTGGTTATACTGGTCACCGTTTATCTGCACTAAGTGAGGCTGAATTACTGGCGATTAGTGGTGATAATGAGCCCATTTCAGTGTCAGTCATGGTGTCATGATGAAGCTTAGTTATTTCGGGATTAACGACTTCAAGGCAGCTCAATCGTGCTATTTCAATAAATGCTGATTATAGGGATAGCCCGAATGCAACTTAATTACTGAGCTTGGTTGTTTACTGTCCATAGAGTGCCAGAGGACTGAAAGCAGTGTCAGCAAGACTGGAGGTACAAAAAGACAGCTTTTTGAAACGCAATACAATAACTCAAGCATTAAGAGAATGTGTGTACAATACTGTCGAACAGCTGAAGAAAAAATGTCGCAGTTTAAGTCATCCGTATGAATTGTGCCATTCGTTGTTCTTATGAAAGAAGATGGATCTGTGGCGATTATAGATTGACGCTGAATTCCAACGACATATGAGTAATCAGAAGATTTTATGATTGTCCCGCATGATAACAATGTTTTCTAAACTTGACTTAACAAATACATATTTACATGTTTCAGTGAAGTCAGATTCTGAAGCGATCACTGTGATTAATACAGCTTGAGGAACTTTTCAGTACAATTTTCATTCGTTTGGATTACATTTCCCAACTGGTATATTCAAGGATACAAGTAATGAGCCGATTGCTAATTTATCAGAAGTGCACGTATATCAATGGCAATGTACTCATATACGCGGACAGCGCAGAAAAGCCGGATTAGATGGTACTTTCACTTTGGGGGCGACTTAGAGATGAGAACATTGCCATAAAGTCATCTAAGTGCTTGTTTCGAGTAGAGGAGTTGAGTTTTCTTAGCTTCGCTATATATGACGAAGGATACAGGCCTGATCTTGATCGGTACAAACCTTTGGCTGCCGTTTCCTCACCAGTGAGCTGGGATCAATGATGGGTTTTATGACGAAAGCACAGCCACTATTTGTAGTTCGGACAGCGGAAACATGGATGTGGACTCAAAAAGGGGATGGCTGTTTGTATGAAATAATAAAATTTGCGCCTGAAAGACCGATGTTTACCCCATTTTCTAAGTCTAAAATTACCACGCTGATCACGGTTGCATCTAGCGTCCGCATCGATGTCGTTTTGGAACAGGAAGGATATCTGACCATTTGCATCTCGAAATTGGGTTTCATCAACAGTGTGTAAAATCAGGCCGATTCCCATTGTTATTTTACCGTTTGCTGTTGTAGGAAAAATTGCCCAGGAACAACATCAACCTTGTCAGGCTAGCAACTTCGCACAACGAGGCTTCACAAGAAATGCTGAACAAATATCTAGAGACTCACCGACGTTTCACATCTACACTTAACAGTCTGTCGCTGATATGCCGTATAAATTTTGAGAATTTTTGTCTTGATTACACTGAAGAACACTAGAACCAAGATCCTGCAGAGTCTTCAAGGAAGTTTGTCACGTTCGGACAACGTGTGCTTGTTCTCTACAGATAGCTTGAAATACGTGCAGAACCTATCGTCAACTCCGTTTACGCGGGCACAATTAGAGGTCCTACCCCTCGGACTGAAATTTAGAATTCCCCTCAAAAGAGTCGACCGATTACAGACAAAGGTGCAATTTGAGAACCTGTATGATCAAATATAAGGCCTCAATACAACGTCACAGGAAAACGAAGGAGTTGGTCGATATTTCGCACCATTTCCTGATTTTACCGGTGCATCAGCAATGCTGTCTGACATCTGCACATTACCAAGCTCTGAAACAAATGCGAGAAATGGAAGATGTGGTTTTCCTTCAACCCGACAAAGGTTCCGGTACAGTTATCATGAACAAGGTTGATTATGAGTTTAAAATGAAAGGTATCCTAGCGGACACACGAAAATATCACACAGACAATACGACTGTTAACAACATTTTGATAAAGAAACAGATCTCAAGAAAGCTCCAAATCTTGCTACTAAATGGATACATCTCGGAGCTGCAACATAGGCAGATGGAGCCAACCGGAACGCTCACATCACAGTTAAGAGGTGCTCCCAAAACACAAAGGTGGCGTCCCGTTAAGACCAATCCTATGCATGGGCAACTCACCGTACCACAAGCTTGCCAGGTGGCTTGTTGACATTCTACATCCCATCCGTCAGAATTTTACCCCCACTGCGTAAACGACTCTTTCGAACTGGTGCAAACCTTACTGAACGTATCGGTGAGTTCACGTAAGATGTTTTCTATTGATGTTGACTCCTTATTTACAAACGTTTCCTTCCGAGAAACAGCTGACATTTTGTGCAATTTTATTTCCCATCAAAATTTACCTTTTTGTCTCCCAGTTGATTATCTCAAGGAACTCATACTTTTATGTACAGAGACTTTGCGGGATCATCTTATAAGCAAGTAGATGGTGTTGCAATGGGCAGTTTATTGGGCCCAACACTTGCAGATATATTTTTTTAGGAATGATTGAATTAAAACTATCTGACGCTATAGATGGTGCTAGCCCATATAAGCGATATGTAGATGACATTTTGATTTTTGCCACTAATATTCATTTTGCTTCACTTTTAAACCTTTTTCAATTCTGCTCATCCTAATCTTTCTGTTTCTCATGAGGAGGTAGCAAACAACAGTTTATCTTTTCTAGACATTTCACTCACTAGACGACAGGATGGCTCACTACAACGCTCAGTACAACGTAAGGCCACTTAGAGCGGTCAGTATTTGCAGTTTTCTTCATTTCCGCCAATCACTTATAAACGAGGTCTGGTGAGAACCCTTTTTCTTAGAGCCCGGGAGATATGCACCGATGACTGCTTGCAAGGAGAGGAGGAGAGATTAAAGATAGTGTTGCTCGCGAACGGTTATCCTGAGAAGTTCATCGTCGTTCACAGCCAGCAAAGATTGATCAAGACTGCCATGAGTACGATCCCTAAGAAGCAGGTCTTTTCGAAACTTTCTTCAAAGGCTATCATATCACAACTAATGTAAATCAAAAATTACAGTCTGCTCCAACTCGTACATACCCGGCGACTGAATTGCGGTCGCTACTCACAACTAAGTGTGTCGCTCAGCTTATTCACAATCGTGTCCTACCGAAATGTTCAGTTCACTTGCAGTTGCGGTGACGTCTATATCGACAGAACAGATCGGTGCCTACGACGAAGAATGGCTGAACATATGCCTAAGTTCATTAAGACGGCAAGAAGACATACATCGCGAAATGCACGCATTTCGTTTATTCTCATCAGTCGAATACTCAAAACAATAAACGAAATGCTTGCATCTCGCAATGTATGTCTTCTTGCCGTCTTAATGAACTGGATAAAGGGAACTCAATGTTTCAAATATGCCTAAGTGGTTGGTGCGCACAGTGACGCAACAGGCAATGGCCACAGGGCGAGTGAGTTGAAATCCGACCTCATCCATAGTACAGCACATCATGGAAACAGGTCACGTTGTTGACCCCGCCAATTCGTTTCAAGTGTTGTTGCATAATCAGAATTCGAAGTTGCTTGCCTTCTCCGAAGCTATGCTAATCAATACTCGCCGCCCAGTCCTGTGTGTGCATAAACTGTTGACTCACGCAGTTTGTCTGCCCTGGAACTGATAACAGTCCTTGTTTTGTGTAAACCCAATAGTTGATTGTTTCTATTGTTGTTGCTATCCGCACGTCCCATATATTCCAATGTTTTAGGTGACTGAAGAGATTAAACGAAATGTTAACATCTTGCGACGTATGTCTTCTATCGTCACTGGTGAACTGGATCAAGGGAACTCATTGTTTTAAATTTCGAAATTATTAACTGTAGCAGAACAAGGATACCCACAAATACAAAAAAAGACGCTGACCACATACTGGGCTGTCGAAACTTCGGACAAATCCTTGTTTGCTATTAAATACAAAATTATTAATAGTATTGTGATGGCAGCCTATTCAATTCACCGCCTATCCAAACCTCAACATAGCAGACAATCCAGCAGCAAATTACTCCAGAGTGAATTCAAGGCACAATATCAGAATCGGACATATAGTCTCAATTCAACTTTCTTCGTTAGTCGCCAGGTTGCTTGCTTTTAGTAAATTGAATTCAACTATGATTCCCAGGGCTGATCGAAGTCCTTGATTCCCAGTGTTCCACAGACACTGAACTCACTTGGAAAGCCCTATGTGAAATTATTTGCCTGATATAACTTACTCTGTTATTTAAAATCTATCTAATTATACTTTAACAAATTCCGAATGATCTCTGTAACGGGAAACACTCACGGCATCCTAGTGCATGCATTTATTTAAACTTATCCGTTCACACCCTTCTTTTGTTCGTTATTATCTCGCCCGACTTCTTCATGAATCCAGTCTTGCTAATCACTTCATTTGAAAGCATTTTCGTCCAATCACTCACTTCACCAAATAATATTAGTAATGTTTGACTCAATCTCATTTGATTAACTGCCTTTCATTTTGTGGAAATGTGAATAGGTAGGCCTGCAAAGTCGATTCTCTCTGTGTACAAAACGTACCATACTAACCACTGATGAATTTGATCGGAGTGACAATTTTTAGGCGGAATAAGTTTGAGTAACAATTCTTCACATGGACCAATCTTAAATGACAGTGTCTCGGGTTAGACAGTAGGGAATGGTGAGTTGTCCGTTTGATCAATGTTCCGTTTGGCCGCTTCACTTGCATACACCAAGGATGAATAGTGAAGTGCATCGCTCGTGTAAACACTTCCACCTCTCTTGGAACCTTGATGTTCAATATTGTCTGAAATCAGCTCTTCCGCCACATCACTTCTTACCAGACAAAGTTGCTCCAGTAAGCAATCATCACTCCCAACGATAGGTGGAGAACATGATGCGATATTCAGTCTTTGATTGCATCTTACAACTGTGGACCACTCGGTTGAATTTTGTGTTGACACAAGTATACACACACAAACATTTGAATCTTACCGAATCAAACACAAGAGTCACATGAAAACTTTTAATTTTTTATCTGCCAGAAGAGGTATAATGTTTTTCTCACGATGCTTTCAAAAGTTTGTGCAAACAAATTACCGCTGTAGTGTATGCAGTCGATATCTCACTTGTATTTACAAAATATGTCTCAGTGTTCATCAGTGTAAGCTATAGTTATGTCACTAAGTGGGATGTTGTTTATGCTGAAACCGAGTTTATGCGAAGCAATAATTTCTGATGCCGGCCGACTTGGGATACCAGCCCTACACTTAATCCACTGACTATATTGCATATTGGAACAAGTTAGTCAGTATACACAATATGCGGGCGTTTAGCAAAATCACTGGCAGCAAACAAATGAGTAATACCAAGTCAAAACAATTATTCTTGTGAGAAGCGTGCAATTCATTGTAGAAAGTGATTGCTGATCACTGCTAGGCCCGTGACAAAAAGGTGTAAGAGCAAACAAGACAAGCTTTCCATGACTGATAAGCAAAGTTTCATAATGCATTGTGTCAACTCCCCCAACAGAGCCACTCTAGAGAAAAGGTAAACGTTGCACACTGGCTGACAAAACGTTGGGTTGAGACATTTATTGTGTCAGGTACTATCTCACAGTCCAGCCCTCATGGTAACTATCTTAGATGCTGATCAGAATGGAGCAGTCATGTTCCGAATCAACCGCTGATTCCACGTATCAGCACCTGGTAACCACGGTCCGCACCACATATTATCGGAATGAAAGACGGCAGGTGAACAACTAGGTTTTCAGTATCTATGCTTCACCTTCTGATCATCAATCATGACTAAGCTGAAGTTGTTTCAGCTTGTTGGCGGGATGTAGCCATCAACCTTGTGCGTGAGTCTATGACCGGATGGTTCGTGCCCTGAAAACATTTCCTGCGACAAGCCCAAATTAGAACAATTGGCCAGTTGTCGAGGCATAGAAAATGACGACTAAGTGGCCTATCTGACTGACTCAAATGAGATCATGTGAGCGATGCAGAACACGGGCAGCCTACGTGACTGCATATAAGCGGAAAGACTCGAATGGTGGGTCACATGATCGACGTCTACCTAAGGTTAACACGAGTATGAGACTGTACGAGAGGACTGTCTACAACAGGTTGCTCAGTCTATTGTATCTCATTCACCTAGTATTTTGAAGTTTTGTTTTACGAGATGAGAAGTTTTTCCTCCATCATGCATTCCAGAAGTTATAAATTGCCAAACTTAATAAGAACATGAACCTATGATAGAGCTTCGGCGTCGCGACTTCCTGTCGACAACTGCCATGATGATGAAGCCGGAGTACTCCGAACTACTGAAGATCACGTGCTGGTGGAAGAGCTAATGCGGTTTCCAGCCGATTTCATGTATGCGATTTGACAAAAGTGTACAAGTGTTCGTGATTTTCTGCTTGAAGTGATAAGTTTTTCATGAAAAGTTGTGGTGACTGCAAATTCCTGGCTATCACTTCGTGGACGACAGCACGTCGTAGGCAACTATCCATTGGTTGGAACTTCACGAGTGCAGCCAATCATAAATGCTCTTATTACTTCGATCCTAGGAAAAACCAAACTGCTGCTCAAAACTGGTCAGAAAGTCCCTATACCTGTACATGAATCACTTTGTTTGCAATGGGAACTGATACGTGAAGACAATGCACCATCTGTGGAACTTACAGCATCCCACGCTTATCAGGAAAATAGGTGGTGAAGAAAAATGTTTAAAACCCATCAGAACAGCATTGGCAATCTGATGATGTTATCTGAGTGATCAATAACTCAAACAAGTTGGACTCCCTTTCAACTAGATCAGATTTTAAAAACCGTGACCAACTAAAATTTTTCTATTGTAGTGATAGCCACTTAACGATTCGATCCCTGGTTCATATTCCATACCATTCAGTTTATTTTGCAGTAACGTTTACGCAACCACAGTAGGTTGGATTTTGCAGGAACGAACGTCGATGCTTTTTGTAGGATATCCGCACCAAATTTAGTGCAAATGAAGTCAGACAGTTTGGGCGTCGTGTTTAACATGTTATTGATAAATGGATTGAGAATAACACAACGTCACGAGCAAGTTGTCATCATCATCATCATCATCATCATCATCATAGACAGCAATACATCAGTGGTTCACACTAATGCTTAACTGCCACACAACCATGAAGAAGAAGAAACAAACCCTGTTTAGGAAAAGAGAAAAAAAGAGAGATGGTAGGGGGCTTAACCTCTAAAAATAGCTACGTCTACATTCAAACATACAACATCAAGGCGCCTACACCTTGCAAACAAACCACCAAGCTGTAAGTGAAAGTAAAACGTCATCAGCAAGACAGCTTCCTCACGGCTTTCACTACCCCGCGTCATTAAGTGCACTCACTTCACAGACAACTCGAACAAACAACGACAACATTCACGCCACTGAACCCTATTGACCGCCATCTCACTTAAAGTTGCAAGCCACTGACTCTCTGAGTCGCGAGGGCTCCAACCAGGGAGACGAACCCGATCTACAGTAGTCAACCCCTTCGTGAACGATTTCATTTGTCTACGCCAGGTCATCATTTGTCCACCTCGCACCTTACGCCAATCGGCCGCAGCGTCGGCAAACATTGCTCGGTGTGGCAAGCGATTAGCTGGCATCCTTAGTACATGACCTAACCATCTAAGTCTGTGCAAGTGTAAGGACTGAACGAAAGAACTCGTTTGACAATCAGTGCCAAACACCCGCTTTCTAACCTCCTCGTTGTTTACTCGTTGGGGCCACTCGATACGAGCGATTGAACGCAGACATCGGTGGTCAAATACCTGGAGGCGGTTCACGTCCTCTACTCTGATCGGCCATGTTTCGCTACCGTAAAGTAATACAGCCTTCACTGTTGTCTGATATACGCAACCCTTAAGCTTCAGAGAGATACCTCTGTGTCGCCATAAGTGCCTCAGATTAGCAAACATCGCCCTAGCCTTAGAAATACGCGCCCCTATTTCATTCTCTACACCTCCGCCGCCGCCGCTGATGCAGTTATCCAGGTATACAAACCGGTCAACAACCTGCATGACTTCATTATCTAACATTAAACCCTCGTAATCACAGCAATCTTGCAGAAGCACTTTGCATTTCGAGGCCGCAAAGCGCATTCCGAAGTACTTGGCAGAACGCGAAATTGCATTCAGCGTTGCTTGTGCCGCTTGAAAGTTGTCAAACAGCAACACCTTATCGTCAGCATAATCAAGATCAGTCAGCCTTCCACCAGATAAGGGGTCCACACCGGCATCATTTGAGTGACGCAAACAGTCCTCCATTATTTCGTCCATGACGAAATTAAACAAAAATGGTGAAAGGGGACAGCCTTGACGAACGCCGTTTCTGGTGCCGAATTATGGGAGTAAAGCGCCGACAGTATGTTCACATACTTAGTCGGTACACCCCTGCGTTTAAGCGACTCTAAAAGTGTTGATCGATCCACCGAATCGAATGCACCTTTATAGTCGAGAAATAAAGCAATTGTTGGCCGGCAATATACATGACGCTGCTCCAAAATTTGACGAAGGGTAAAAATATGATCTATACATCCCCGGCCAGGACGAAACCCTGCCTGTTCTTCTCTGATGTTTAACTCCCGAACTGCAGTGAGTCGACGAAGTATAGTGGAGGCCAGAACCCTAGAAATGACTGGGGTTCAAACTAATTCCCCTATGGTTTTCACAAGAGCTCCTGATACCCTTTTTGAATATAGGAACTATTATCACGTGACCCCAGCACGGAGGGATGGTCTCCGTCGACCACACAAGTTGAAACAGCTGAGTCAAGGCCTCGACTAACACCTCTCTACCTTCTTTAAAAAGTGCCGGCACGAGATCATCTGGACCGGCAGCCTTATTACGATTGAGGGCCGAGATGCAATTGCGAACCTCAGTCTCAGCTAAATTGACCCTCAAAGTGTTCCGCCCAGCGTTCCAACCTTCTGAACTTATTATAAATTAGTGTGCCATCTGCCTCGCTCGTAACGTTGTGTTATTCTCAATCCATTTATCAATGGCGATGCTTTTTCTCAGGTGGTTAATAACAGTAATGTCAAACAACGAGCTACTGACGGAACTAATCACAGAGACCCCGGCTTCATCAATCGCTACGGCCATCCTGACAACAGGTCACATTTTTAAAGGGGTTTCATTATATTTTATATTATTGCGCTATATTTTATATGTTGCCAAATATTGTTACTCTGTTTACCTCCTTCGATCGTGAACATAAAACATGTAGAACTTATCCACCGGGAAAACAGAAGCAAACAGTGGACTGGCAGGTATAAAGTTGCCCACGACTTTACCTAAACGAAACGATGGTAGCCCAGTCGGCTACTCCAACCCATTTATGTGCTTAATGCCGGTTAAAGATTTCGGATTCGAACAGATTCCTCAAGTGCCAATAATTTAGGGTTCCGGTTGAGAAGTTGAGTTTCAAATGAACCGAATGGATCAATTGGGTGACCTGTTGTCACGAGATACTGAATATCTGATGACGTGGGGGTGTCAACCAAGTTGAAACAGTCGCACCACTAGTCGTTTTAACCATATCGAGACGTGTTCTGGTACTAATGGAAGTAGTTGCCTAATTGTTCTGTCTCTGTAACCGCCGGTCAACTTGAAAGAGCACTGAGAGACAGACAAACTGCGCACGCAATTATTTGAATCTGGTCCTTTATTGGCTTGAAACAAGGGTAACTGTGCACCCGCGTGCGTTCGAGTTAGAGCGGACTTTTACTTCTGTCTGCCATCGCTCACTATGAATTAGAAAACCGGAAATATATACTTCTTCTCGACAGCTTGAAGTAGCTAGTCACTCTGTTTCATCTTGTTGTGAGCCCTATGGAATTTCTCGGACTATTCATCTGTCAGTAATGTTTTCTTCGGCTACTCTTCTTTTTCATGCAGCTCATCAGAGATACAAGTCCGTCCGGTTCTACGAAGCACGGTTTTAGTCAGATCACGTTTATGTGTAAGCGGCTGAAAATTGGAAAACGGCTGCATGAATGCCCCCGTATGCTATCCGCTCGTCTACTAGTGAGTATATTAAAAGCTCTTATTGATACTGTTAAGTAGTTACACCCTAACCGTGCTAAATAGCACGGAAGTCGTGTTAGTCAGACAGCATTGGCTAGTCTTGTAAGCACACAATAGGGTGATGTAACCAGTCTTCCCACAGTAGATTTGATTTATTCATCAAACTGTGAGAAATTTAAATTATTTTGGTAAGTCCTTTAGCATGTTGTCGCTATGTGCCTTTCATACGAAATTTCTTGCTTACTCGTTGGCGACGATGAAAGCAAATGGAAATGCCAACATTTCTCTGACATTCGGACCGGCGTAAAATTGACTACCTGGCCCTTTCGTTATTGGGGTCACAAACTGCTAATGTCCGTTACCACCCAAACTACAAAAAGATGATTTCCTAATTTTTGTCGATTATGGCGAACTATATTCGCAGCCAGAAAAGCGATCGATGATTACAATAAGTTCATTGTTGTGGACGATGTGTGAACGACTCAAACGTGTGGATGGGTTAAAAGCTGAACTATGGTTTGCCGTATCTGTTTTGCAAAAACCAGTCAGTAATTTAAGGACCAATACAACGTACGTTATTGGAAAGAGCCAATATATTCATGATTTCAAAACAGTGTAATGACTTTTTGTTCGTCATTGTTTCTTTACAATAGATACAACACAGCTGCTTGTTCACTCAGCGAAATGTCATATCTTTCTGAGTTATTAGCTGAATTCGAGACGTCGTCCTTCGGCTCTTCCATCAGCCTCATCAGTCCGCTGGAAATGCACATATAAGTATCTGATCGATAAAAGGTGTGTTATTTCAAAGTTCTGGAAGTATCCAGTGAATCTAGTATAAGCTTAGAGCCGGTAATCACCTCACATTATGAGCAGGTAATCAGTAGAATGTTATTATTCGCCGCAGTAATTACAACACATTTCCGATGCATGTGTACTATAACTGAGGCAGCAATGATAAGAGTAAGTAGTGTGACAGATATGATAAGTTAGAAAAGACCGAGACGTGGAATTTCTCGGCTTCCGTTGGATTTGAACGAGCGAGAGAGGCAGCGTGCCAAAATAATGCAAGTTCACCATCAGCTAAGCTATGAAACCATAGTGGGAGTCCAGGACTGCCATATTTGGGTTCAGTCACCCACTCAACTAACTTTGCCATACGGAATTCATTGAACTAAAGAGGAGAGTCATTATCCAAGCAGTTCATGTTAGACCCAACAACGTCACTCCTGCACACTCAACTTGTAGTACTGCCAACTAGTAATACTTGTAAGTGGATGATCAGAATATTGTCCAGTTCAGCTTACAACAAGCACTCTGTGCAACCGGTTGATCCAAGCCTTAAGTAACGCGCTGCTCAAATTACTCAACGCTTCTAAACAATGGGCCGTCTCTGTCGTTCCCGCCTATGCGATGTACCCATACCAAGTCTGCATCCGACGTATACCTTGGGATGGAAGTCCAGTAGAATTAGGACAGGTACTTATGCTGGCCAGTTACTCAGCCCCTCACTCATTTCATCCATTTCCGAGTGTGCTGTCCAGGCATTCGTGCTCTGAAAGAGCTTAATGTGATTAGGATCTTTCTTGTTATTATCCTAAAGTAACCAGTTATCCGAAATTATCAAATGCCGTAATATCCCCTTGTGTAATTGGGCTGAAACTGATTATGAGAAATGACCTTGCAGTATAACAGTCAACTTCGTTTTTGAGTAGTATAGTGCGCACATTTTGGAACTAAAGGACAAGTCTCAACGCCAGGATGACGATGGACCAAAAGCGACTATTGGAACAGTGTTTACGTATTATGGGTGACGTACCACCAGGATGAATGACAATATACTGCCGCCGAATGCTTGCGGATACATATCAGCCATGCAAGTGAGTGCACACGTTCGTTGTCCTGTGTTTTACCATAACCTGTACGGGATTTCATGCAATAAACAGCCTCGAAGGCCAAACGTCTTCTGCGGTCTCAACAACCTGAAATAAGCTGTTTACCGGAAACATTTATCGTGGAGAATAATGGTCTTGTTATCTTGCTCCTTGTCATTAATGCCTAAGTTATAAACCGTCCAATATATTGTGTGCTTTTTATCACATGATGATTGTAGTGTTTTTGATGAACTAGATCATAATTGCACGAGTCCTTGTATAGGAGCTATAACAACGATGTCTCATGATACATTCTAGAATTAACCTTTTTAATCAATCTGTAGACTGAATCCTTTCGTTACGTCGTATATTTTAGCTCGCCTACCTAAACAGGTTTTTGGGTTGCCTTTGATCCTATACCGAATTGCCTTCAGGATACTTTGGCTGGTTGCTATCGATTCGTTGACACTCAATATTTCCATATTTTCTATTCTACTACCTCACTTCAATTTTTTATACCACTATGTTATACGTTGAACTGTCTAGCAGTCTGTCTTGCATCTTAACCTAAAGTGATACAAATAAATGCATTCCAGTGTTTTAGTTCACAGTCCCATAGATAGACTTATCGACGTCCTTCATCGCTGTCCAGCACAAACCTTTCACCTTAACCCCAGTGAATGTTTTTAATTACCGTACTCCCCTTGATATCAGTAGACAAGCGAAAAGAATGGAAACAGCTCGCTTTCCTTAAATTACCCAGCCAGCAGTTACGATTCAAGATTACAAGTCGAGGAAGTATCAGCTCTGCATAAGTCTCAGATAGTTACAAGTGAGCTAGGGCTAACTGCGTAATCAGCAGATAGGAACAAGTTCGAACTGTCGGCTGATTCAGATTAAACATGCCTGAAAATAATAAATGTTCTAACACAGTGATTCAGTATATCGTTAGTTTATCTAAATTTCATCTGAACTGAGTAGGCGAGATGAGTTCACGACTAACCCGGCTAGCACGAGGAGCAGGTGGTCATTTACCGGATACGGCATACAATTCGTACAGTTTAACATGTCAATAGATGAGCAAACGCAATAGCACATAGAACACTGTTCATAAATGAGCATGTTTGAACTGTGCTTATTATACTTCGGCCGTAAATTATGAGATTTGTGACAAAACAGCCAACACGGTTGTTTTATGTGATATAGCGGGATACAAATCACAGACATCAAGATTATACGCAATGCTGTCTGGCTTTAACAAGAGCAAAACGCGAGTGTGGCAATTCTTTTGGAAAAAGTTCCGCAAACAGTCTACGTGAATGTAAAATTTGCGTTTAACTAAAAGTGATATTCAATTTATAAATGCACAAAAGTTTTGTGCCCAATGTCACCAAAGTGAAACAAAGGAAAAGTCATTATTCTTGCAAAAACAAATAGATGTCGCAGATTCTTTTCAGATCCGTAAGGTCTAGTTATTTACATGTAGGATATAGTAATGCCGTTGCCAGCTTAAGAAGCAATTTAACGGGTTAGTCCATAGGTCCACTTCTTGTCTACTTCGCTGATTTGGGTAATCCATACGTCGGTCATAACAATAAATTCGCTTGCATCAGCGATCGGACTTACCTAAAGACGTGTTCGCTATTGGTAGAATTGAAAAAAATGTGGGAATGAGATAACTAATAATTAGTAACGCAAAAAATATGCTGATTTATTCGTTGATTCACTTTTTGTAGACGTCTTTCAAAACTACTCGAAAATGTTCACCGATCAAATAGCATGATTAAAAACTCTGCAACTTGTTGGACAAGAGTTATAAAATTGAACCTGAAAATGTCCAAGCAATTAGGTTTAAGTTTCGAAATACGGCGGAAAAATTACTTACATATGTCAACGAAGCCACGAGCTAGAAAACAGAGCCTCTGAACACATAAATGAGCTACTTTCAGAGCCACAGCGATTAGACTGAAAGAGAAGTAACAGATTCAAGCTTCGAACTATGAAAGACACACAATCTACAGAGAAATATACAGGGAGTCCCAAACTTGGCAAATGTACAGCAATGGAAAGTTACGCTTACGTTCTAAGCGGCTACCTTGAGGCTGTAATTTGATGATGAAGCATCGCAATGCTCTAATCGAGGAACAGGTTAATAAATCTTTACGACGGTGACTAGAAAGGCTAGAGACTAGAAAGATCAGTATCACTAAATCTGTAAATTTCCGAACTTGAAATGAGTACATACCAAGCTTTATATGACTTTCTTCATATGGTTTTCTTTGCAGTCTATGGACAGTTTTGGTAATCCTGCTTTGAATAGTTATATGCGGCGCCTTGTTTCGTCAGGAAATAAAGGCCAGACAAATTTATGTTAAACGGAATTTTTGGGTTGAAAAGTACCAAAACTTCGTTTGAAGAACCCTAGTTTATGATCATCATTTTTAACTGTGACACAGCATCTGTAGAAATGTAGTGCTTATTGGAACCTAATCTTTAAATGTCCCTCTCTGCAGACATTGTCCGAAGTGTAATGTCACTAAGATTTTAATCGGTGTTAGACGTGTGCTGAATATGTTGCAGCTTACACCCTTCAACACGGAACTCAAGGAGGTTTGTTTAAAACAAGATAATTAAAGTTTTCAAATCATTCCACGGCGAGATAAAATCCCCAAAGTGCTTAACAATACGCTAGTTCCCAACATCATATACAAACACCAGTACGGGGGTAGAGTTTAAAGTTATATCGTTTACGTGAATTAAATATAGTGCAAAAGCACCTCAACACTATTTTTATACCTGCCAGACAATCAGGAGCAAATCAGAACAGGATGGCAACGATTGTTGAGGTTGTAGTGAAAAAAAATAAAGATAAGAGGACTTGCAGAGTAGAACAGTAGGGATTAGACGATCTTCTACCTTGATGATACCACAAAACACATCCGGAACTACCCTCTGACGAACTGCCCTTGATTATCGATAGAGTGCTCACTGTACATGAGTGAGTTTTACAGAAATCATTTTGAGCATTGAAGGAGAACCTTTCCAGAAGCAAGAATTTAATTGTGTCCAACATATTCGAGGAGCTAATGAAAAATGCCAATGATCTTATATCACCAAAAATTGAATGGTGGTCATTAATCTACATTGGAGTCGGTATGCTCATTTTCAGTTTGTGAGACTGCTAACAACCTACTATATGCATGGTCTGAAGTATGTCCAACACCTTTGAGTGGAACTAAATGAGATATACGATCTGGTCAAGTCCAGAAATTAAACCGGCATGGACCACTGAGATGTGTACACTGGAACGACGACGGCTGGGATATTACTCAGTGGTAAAGTTGAGAACAAAAGGAAACTAGCATAACAGTCCGCCAGAAAGTTAGCAGATTTCCCTGAAGGCATGACTGGACTTAGAGAGCACAACTTCTGAAACACTGAGGCCGTTGTTTTGTGGGTAGATGATATAAATCGGAAAGTTTTCTCATGATTGAAAACAAAACCTTTTGTGAGTCACTGGCCGCGTTATTAACCGCCTTTTCGAATTACAACCGTATCTCAAGTTTGGTTGCATACGTGAGGCTTTAAATTGGATTTTTATCTGGATATCTGGAGAAGGATCCATACTCTCTGTCTTCTGCTATTCAACCTGGCTGAATGGGAACAGACCTGATGGCAGACCTCTCAACGTCTAGAAGTGGTCATTGACGAGGGAAGACTATAAACGGGATTAAATAACGTTCGAATGTAAAAGCATTTTCTCATCACAGAAGAAAGATAGAATGTAAGTCATTCTACTGAACAACTTTTAAATTTTCCCGTTGGCTTTTAGTGAACCGTGCTAGTTTATTGCTGTAGTGCAAGGTAAATTCGGTGCTATCGTGGCCACTGATTCGTCATATGTCTGTTTGTTCACAGTTAGCAATAATTCATCGTTGGTTATAATGTACCCAATCCAAAAAGATGCCAACATGATGTGGTACCTCATACAATTACAGGTGTGTACAATAAGGCCCAAGGCGTTCACCACACTAATGAGTCGTGTGGTTGTTGAGGTGTCAAAATAGAGAAGTTTGTTTCGGCTGTGCTAAAATGTCCCATCACTGGGAAGTGAACATAACCTAAAAAGTCCTATGTCGAACGTTTCGAACAAAACCAGAAGTAGAGGGTTTTGCAATTTGCCAGCTAACCGGTTGTCTAAGTTGGCCAGTTTTAGGGGGTTTCCGGTGGATTGCAGGATTAACGGTGATATGGAATCAGCAAACGGAAGAACATTGTAAGAAGTCTGCACGAGAAAACTGCACGAAAAGGATAGCATACCTTTAGTATCGAGATCAAAATTTAAGCCGTTAAGAATGAGCCAGGTATAGGTTAGTGAGAGTTTGTGACATCCTGAGAAATAACAGATTTTTCAGCTCAGCCGGTTTAGCAGTTTGCACCCACTTGCTTGCTAGCAGTTGACACAGTGACGGGCTTAATGTTTAGTGGGTACAGGGCGAGTTGGATGACATTTTTTGCTTACCTAGTCTGTTGACTATCAGCCGACTATGCTGGAGTTAGTTGGGAAGCATTTTATTCTCAAAGATCTAGTTCATCTAGAATAAACCAAGCCAGCAAAGTTCGAATAACAGACATTAAGTTTCTCATACCCGTCTATCCAGTGATCTGAATGGAGTATTATTCCAATGGTAAACAGTTTCCAAAGTGTCCATTTTTGCTTTCTCAGATCTATCAGTGACCTTGAGTGGAGGTGGGCATGGGTTCCCAAGTGCACACAATTACCTATGGATGTAGATCGCAAACAGAACTTCGAAATAGCAGCAGTAAACATTCATTGGTTGAGGTCGTGCTCAGGACCACCTTTGGATGTCTCAAGGATTTCTCCGATGATAATGTTGAGACGTTACTCATTGCATAGAAGTACGAAATTGCTGAAGGCCAAGTCTCAATATCACCGGACGCTTGTGGGTAAAATCTGTTTAACGGAAGACAGAGGTCTGGTGGTTGAGGACAGTGAACTAGTAAGAAGAGTTACGGGATACATAAATTATGTGTACGGTCCAGTTTAAATGCGCAGGAAATTTTGTGGATTTGATTGAAAAGCCTTGCTCAGTTGAAGTATCACACTGTTTTATCGCACAATGAGAGCATTTTATGGTTCTAGACAAAGTGGATGACTGGCTTGATCAATATCACAGTGTAATCGAAATACTTTCATAGTAATTTAAGATGCGTAGTATTGAGAGTCCTCACCACATTGATTATTCTCACTAATTTAGGTGGCTGGATTGGCTGCCAAATGGAATATTTATGCCACGATCGTGAATTCAAACCATGTTCCTCCCTCGGTCACCAACGATTCTAAGAGAAGCTCATCTATTTTCTTCCATTTCAGTCGTCATTCCCGCACGTTCCCATCACTGTCCTGAATGAACTCGCGACAACCCTATCTATGCTATCAGCCTGTGACCTATCATTCTTAATTCACAGTGCGCAAAAAGATTCTTGTAAGTAGTCTGTCTTTCCAGACCTGACTGTGAGTAACTGAACGCTTTCAAATAACCAAATCCCTCCATTTCCTTCCCCATGGCAACGAACGCAGCCCTCTTTCTATCTGCATAGGTCGTGTCCACTGTCATACAGATCAACGCTTTCAATGTATACCACGTAAGTCCAATAATGGCCTTCAGAAACATCTTCAGAATCCATGTCACCTCACTTAAAGATTCAAATGCCATCTGATCGTTTCTGTCAACGTGTCAAACACTGAACTTCACCGATATCCCTTTTGTCATTGAGCCTCCATACAACCCAGTTTTTTGTCTACGGAAGTTAGTTGTTTGTACACATGTAAACGTTAACTGTCCATAGGCTGAACACCTGTCGTAAAAATTGCAACTTATTTTCTCCTTTGAATTCCCATCAAGTACAAAACAAAAGCTTGTTGAATACATATTATTTTACAACCAAAGAATTATCTATCCGAAACGTAGAAGTCAGTCCATTTTCTATGTGCAAAGCAATTAGAAAGATAGCGAAGTAATTGTGTCGTCGAATATGCAGCAGGAGGGTATTGATCAGTATCCGCAAACTTCTGTTTCTGTCGACTGCTTGCCTACATGCTGCAGTTATTTTTGCTTTTTTGATGTAGCCACAAGATCATTCATTCCGCATACAAGGTGCACTTGAAAAGTTCCATGGTTTGGCATAATTAACGCAACAGATCCATTCCAAATAGTGCATTATGTATCGAGACATGTAAGTTGCGTGCATCAAACTGTGGTCAGAAGCTCACGAAAACGCGAGAGGTGACAAAACTAGTTTTCCAACCCAACTCACTCCTCAAGATGTAACATGCAAGTCGGCCGTTTGCGCTCTGGTTGTTGGTTACACCTGCGAACCAACTGTGGGGCAACGTGGACAGACCGGGGGGCAGCGTTCTTCCGAAGCAGGGGTTCCGACAACAGTCCTGTAAAAGGGAACAACAAGAACCAGCATGAGCCAAAGGCACAGTAAACCATGCATACGACTTAAACAAACAAAAACTAAAACGGCGCCGACAACACAGCAGCACGCCCTGTTACCCAATTCAAATTCACCCCGTGCACGCATGCTGGTTTTGACCGCACATTACAAAGGTAACTAGGGTTCAAGAAAAACTGATTGTTTACTGAAGACGACCACCTCATATCAAACTGGTGTAGAATAACACCTGAGGGCGTCTGTTCTACAACGTAGGTCTAACGCATCAGCGACGTCACTAGTTAATCTCGAAGAGGATGGACCCTAAAGCTGTGTGACAGCTTGCGTATCTCAACAACCTACTGTACTAAATTGCACTGTCAGAGTCACTCGTATCAGCTTGATCGACAAGAAAAAAGCCCATGCACTAAAGTCCCCTGGTCCACTAGTTTTGGAATTAGAAGAAGGCTGACGTCTTCTTTCGGAGAACACGGTATTAACTGTGATAAACCGCCACTCACTTGATGCCTTGAGTGAGTCTTTTAGCCCAAAGGATTTGCTTGCTTGCCTTAATCGTTCTTCTCGCCGGGTATAGGCGTCCTGAGAGTAGTTCAGCTCACATACAACCATGAATATACACAACACTAATAATTCCCTACCGCATTGGCCATCTTGCAGCATACACCGGTCGCCCTGTCCACTGTATGCAACGAAATGGACAGGCGATAACGTGACAGTTCTGACCACTCGCATATTATTTCGTCTAATTTAGCCGCCATGTCCTCCCCAACCCCGTTTCTAGTAGTGGTTCCACAACGTACACAAATAATCACAGCATTGTTGTCCTAGCAATTACCATCGTTATCAACCAGTCTGCGGTCGCCCTCTTCCATAGCTTAAATATAGGATGCTATTTAATCTAGGCGCCTGTAGAGTTCGCACTATGAAGTGGATAACTCAACAGATTATTACTGCTCGGATCTGGGACTCGTCCAGCAATTGACGTTTACTACATTTAGGAAACGAAAATCTAGGACATTGGTGAAAGTATCGGACTGAAATCAATCACAATGTCTACTGGATACTGGTTGTACACCTTGAGCGATTTCAAGGCCAGGCTGGAGTAGGTACAGCCTTCGGTACAACCGCCGTAGCTACAGTAATAGACTGTTCTGTCAGCCCGACAGGTTCTGACAAGACCAGCCTCAAATTGAAATGTTTTCATTATGTCTACATATGCTGCAACCGACTGCAATGACGCCGGTAGAGGGGACACCCTTTACTCTATGCAATGGTTCAAGCTGAAGATATAATCGCCCAGGTCGTCCGAGTTTTGCTCAAGTGCCAGGTTTGACAAGGTATCGTATCATCCGTGTAACGGTGGGTGGTTGTTACGTCCTTGCGTCGGACATAGCGTGCACTTCATTGTTTTATGGGCACTATCTTCCTCCGAATTACGCCTGGTCTCAGGCAGACCACTTAGTTGTGGAGTAAGGTAGACTGACTCCATTCAGAACCATCGCTTTCAATGAAACATACTCAGATTAAAATATTTTATCAGTACGTTAACCTTTTGTTCGCTCTTTCAAAGTACAAAGACTGCAACAGCTGTCTGTTAAAAACTAGCGAGACCGGTTTTGAATTAGTAATAAAAAACTAGCCTAGAATGCAAGCTTATCTGTGCCAATCCCGAAGCTTACAATAGCAGATGAACCGGGATTCTACAAGCCATTCATACATTAGACATTATAACGGTGGTTCGCGGACTATAACACTGTTACATCCCAAAGAGGTTCCCAGAGTATTTGAATGTTAGACTGAAGATCCCGCATGACAGTCCACATAAAGAGTCTAGGAGAGAAACCGACATTTCCTCAGCGAACCCCAACAGTATCTTCAAGCTTTTCCATACGACACACGTTCATAATAGGTCCAGAAGGTTAGTCCGTACCGAGTTACCACTGTAAACCTGCAACGTAGTACTGTAGTCAGATGATTTAGAACGACCTGCCGAGACTGAGGCTCTCAAACACGTTAGGCCTGCTGACCCAGTTGACTCCGTGACCTGACTTCCCCAGTAGGGTGGAGACGCGTTAGTAGAGGCCTTTCCTCACTTGTTTCAACTTTTATGGTCGTCAAGGGACATTCCTGTTAGCTGCAATTGCTCAATAATAGTTCCTACCTTCAAGAAACTAGTCAGGAGCTGTTTCGAAAACTACTGTGGAATTAGGTTGGCTCCAATCATTACCGGAGTTCTGGTCAATTGACTGCACCTCAAGAGGTTAACACTAAAGAAGAACAAGTGGAGTTTCACCTTGCAAGAGACATGCAAGATATATGGATCAAATATTCACTCTCCTTCAAGCTTACAGCAGTGTCACAGGAACCGGGGGTCAACAATTGCCAGTTTTTACTATTAAGGTGCGTTCAATTCATCCGATCGTTCTACACTTTTAGAGTCGCGTGAACTCAGGGGTTTACCGAACAATTATGTGAATATACTGATGACGCTTTATACCCAAACTCCAGCTTAAGTTATTTCCTACAGTGAAATGTTTGACAGTTTCAACACCAAGGGTTATGTACACTCAGGCTGTTGTTGGTTGGCAGTTTTCAGATAGTAGAGACAATACTAGACGCTATTTCGCAATATGATAAATATTTCGGGAGTTGCCGGCTACTTCAGTGTTTAAAGTGATACTTCACGATTGCTGTAGCCACATACGCTTGAAGTGTGTTGATAAAATTATTGAGGTTATTGGAGAGGATATGTATTTTGGTAGTTGCATTAACAACGGTAGAATTACGGAAGATGAAAGAAAAGCAAGTACTACTAGTATGTGACATCCCTGATGACTGAGTGGTATATTTCTGAAGCTTATGTATAGCATATATGAAATGACTGCAGAGGCTGTGCTATTGATCTGAAACTTAGTCAACCCGAGATAATTGGCTGTTACTATCTTTGTTTGATCGTCTGTATCTTCTGGCACCAACTGGTGAGAGAAGAGGTTAAGAAGTGAGTACTTGAACATGAGTGCCGAATGAATTCCTACGCTCATTGCTTAAGTTTGTACAGACTTAGATGGTTAAGCCATGTACTGAGAATATCAACTGATGGTCTGCCTCATTGTATAATTTTCACCGATGCTGCGGTGTACCTGCGCAAGATGGAGGTAAAAGTTATTGATCTGGTGTGGTAAAACAAACTCCTTGTTCAAGGGTTGGTTACTGTTGGACGGGTTAGTTTGCGGGGTTTGGGCCTCCACGATTCATAGACTTTAGGTTAGACCACGAGTAATCAGGTCTAGTAGCGTCAAAATTTTTTTTTTGCCGAGTTTGTTGCGCAGCAAACGGAATTTACAGCATCGGACAATTGTATGCACCTTGATGCAAACGTCTTGAAGCTAGACGTAGTTATTTCTAGGAGTTATGACCCATCCTTTTTCCTTATTCTCTTACGGCCAAAGGTTGATCTTCGCTTCATGGTTCTGCATTTATTAGATATGAGTGCGAACTACAGACCCCTCTGTAAAACTTGGAATTAGGAACGTTTAGAAACCCCAGGAAACGTAGTTCAACTCAAACCTCCATCGTAGGTTATGAAAAAAGGCTTCCAACCGGTTGAAATAGGCAGTTCTTATTCGTGGAATAAGAACACGAAATTTCAAAACATCAGTATTAAGTAAACCATAACCTATCATTGACATAGGTAATACCACACTGTAGTCTGATTTGTCCAATATAAAAAAGAACGTGACCAGTGGCTGAGGACTTAATAATAGAACTTATGCAACCATGATATTGCATTTTAAAGCCCCGCTGGATTGGTCAAATACTAGGTTGTGTATTGTATGGAGGTTTAGAAGAGCTGTGAGTCGAGTGAGTTTGCATCACAGTACTGTCATGTTTGGTGATGATGAACAGGATGAGAACCCCAGTTCAAATGTACACAGAGCCTGACCATCCTAATGACTGTGGTCGATTGAAGATGCACCCGGTTTCTTATTGTTAATGTTAGCGGCTGTCTACTGCAAGCTGAAGTACACTTGTTGTATGCTTAGCAAGCTATGGTCACGTTTCTCGTCCAATTTGTTTTCTCCAACTTGTTCTGGTTCATATTTTATTTTTGTTGTGTTTTCCTAAGTGATTCAACGCAGTTTCACCGTATGTTTCTTATGAATCATACTGTGGTGGACTATCAGGCAGGAGGCGCGAGTATTCCAAATCTCGGCGAAATACCCCAAAGAAGGAGCTGGTGCGTACAACAACCCAAAGCGAGCGGATCGAGGACGGCGTGGGCGGTGGGATGTCCTCGCTCAACTAAATCGACCTAACTGGTGAGGCATGGCAGGTAAAATAGGATGGAAGGGCGAGTATTCCGATACTCGGAGAAATCTCTCGACACGGTCGTGGAATACGGTCAAAGCCCACAGTGGATAGATGGAGGACAACACCAGCGACCGGACGAGCCATCGTTCAACGAAATCGGACCAACGGACGAAGATTGGCATGCGGAAAACCCCCAGATAGAAGGCGCCGATCACACACATAAACCGGGCAGAAGTGCACACGACGTGTGAGTGAAAACCGGGGGTGTTGTTGACTGGAATTGTGAATCAAAATCACGAGCGCCCGTGTGGCGTGATAACTAGCATGTTGGACAATAAAGATTGTGTTTTATTGGACGCCTTTTCGCTATACTATAAGGGTTCCCACACGGCAGTCCTTACTGCGAAGGGTCTTGAGATTAAATGACCATCAGGGCCTACGCATACGTCATAACATTCAGGTTTGTTTCTGGTTGACAGTATCCTACTGCTGCAGAAGCGATTTCGTGGACCATGTTTCTGTACAACTGAAGACACTTCAGTCTGAAGCATTTGGAAATCCGTTTAGTTCTGAGCAACTAAACTGGTCGTTTTGAACCAATGAAAACTAGCTTGTTTACCACTTTGTGTTTTTGAGGGCTAACCAGAAGGTGCTCAATCATTCTTAACAACCTTATACACGAAGGCAATTCTTAGGAGGCCACATCACAATTGTGCTATCAACAAATATTTGCTTTCCCCCAAAACAAGTCACAGCTGCTAACAAGCTAACGTACACAAAAACTCTGAATGTCATTGGTCTCAAACAGTAGAACACCTTCCACTTTTATAGGCCTATCAAAAACATACTAATCATTACAATTAAAAAATTAAATTTAAAACAATCTAACTAAAACTTATCTCTGTTTTCCACATTTACGAGGTTTGACCAACATCGTTGGACGTTCTCACCCGCAGAATTAAGCTGTTAGCCAATGAATAACACAATTATGGTCTTCGTAATTACGTGGTTCATGAGGTGGGATGCCTTATACTTAGTAATTTAGTAGCGTTTGTCCAGACAACCTAGAAAATGACGTTACATTTATCTTGTATATGTAAAATACTGAGTCTGTTTGTTAAGTTACGTCATATATTTCATCTGCACCGCTTACAACTCAGTCTGAATTTGGCTTTTAAAGTTTGGGAATTAGGGCCTATACGATCAAAATGATGTTAAAACTGATAATCCATTTATGCTGTCGTGACCTAACCTGAAATTAGAGTTAAAAAAATATTACAAATTTTTTACAGTTCGCCAAGCCTCGGAAGCCTGCTACTTCAAATACATCATTCTGTAGAAAGCTAATTACTTGCTTTTCGTCAAACAATCAAAGTGTTCCGGAAACCAATAATAACCCGCAGTTGATCGATCTGTGTATTTTTGTGAACTTCAAGAATGGTAGTGCCATATTCTGGTCAACGTGTAAACTACAAACACCAGTACGACTTCTTCATACCTAATTCTGTGCTACATGAATATATAGATATTCTACTAACAGGTACATTTGCTCTGGAAGCACTCAATCTTTCCCACAGTAAACTTAACATTAATCTGTCATCTACTCTAAGTTGTGTACACTTCGTTTCAAAAGTGTTCACTTTGAATTCTTACCGTACGTTTGTTTTTGCGGTTGGAGCCTGTTTAGGAAACGCTGTGACTATCAGTCAGTAATAAGTCAGGATCTTAGAGAATGACACAAAAATATTCAACAAAAACGGCTGATCTGGTTAATGCGTGAGCAAGTTACTTACTAACCTGCCCTAAATGTTGTCTGTATTATCGCTTCCATATCATTGTCGAAACAGAAAATAATCGATCCAATTGTCTGGTTTTGTGCTGTCAGCTGTTTATTTTGTTCAGTCTTCTGAAACAAAAATACAAACAAGTCCATTTGGACTAGCTTCCTAGTAAAGTTAAGTTTGAGTGTGTAACTAATGGCGTTGTATGTATCCTGCTAAGTGTACGGATCAATAGTATATATCTACTGAGGATATTTATGGCCAATCTTAAAAAGAAGGTCTGTTCAGAAATCACGGCACTATGTCATTAATGAAAAGATCACCATGCCCCGGTTGTTACCTAACCAGGACCAGATATGACGGCACATATATGACATCGTAATCCGTGGCTGCTCATTAACTTGCCGATGTTAGAATCGTTAGAATCATTTGTATGGAAATGATAAGCCACTTCATCTGCTTCATGTGCACATTTACCTGTTCCTACGCCCGGACAATTTAGTTATTGACGTAAGTCAGTAGCCTACCCTTAGATCACTATTAAAACTGGCCACTGTGCGACATTTAGGAATAAAGCTTTTGGAACGTTATATTTCCTAACCTACTCAACCAGCCCCATGAAAACGTCACAATAAAGATAACGATAACAAGGGGAAGTGGAGAGAGTGAGTCTGTTAGTGGCTATCAGCGTTGTTTACGCAGTTATCTTCTTTATCATCATAACCAGTAGTAGAATAACTACTGACAAAATAATACCAGTGATCCCAATGTCCATGTGGTTATGGGATAAGGGTAACTTTGCTTTCCTCTCTGTGTGTTGACCACAGAAGTATTTCTGGGACTGTTCACGAAACACGAAAAATGCTTCCTTGTGTACTGACAGAAAATGTGATGGAACACACTGGCTTGTAGTAAAGTAACATAGAACACTGAGGAACTGATTTAGCATATAGATACAATCGACAAGCATACACCTTGGTGTGGTGAAGATGAAAAGTCACACGATACTACTTGTCAGTCGTTGGGCGGATGCACACATTTAGATAATAAAATAACGGGCGGAAATACAGGAATAAGCATTAAAGCGCATCTCAACAAGAAATGGTGTTTCCGATGGATGAACTCGGCAGTGACTCCCGTGGCGTCCCTGGATTCGCTTAATGTGCAAATGAGTATTGTGTTGGAGGTGGTGTTGGAGGATATACCCCCAGTGTTGAACAGTCTTTGTGCTATCCATGTTCTTGGCTCAAAACACTAGCTGGCTGTCAACAATAAACAGTTAGATGCATCCATACTTGTACAGATGATCATCTGCGTGAGTGATTCAGGGAGGTTGCCAAAAAGGTTGTGGCGCTGGTGTAAATTGAGTGAAATGTTCTAAGTCTGATCAGAATCAGCCGTCTTTATGCAGTTAGCCGTTGCGTTCCACAACGAATACATTCAAATTAAGAAAAGTCTTGCACTCACACTGGCCTGATAATTTGGTTACTGGGTTCCTGATGAACTGAGAGAGGTCTGCCTAGGGATGGCTAGGGTTGTGAGGAATTTAGCAATTTGAAAATATCTCTTCTCTCAAGTGTCTGTAATTGATCAACGGGTTATTAAATGTAACTAAGCTTTCAAAACAAGACTTCATCCGGATCCCCGCGGCCCTATTAGTCGCTTGTCGGTTGATGCCTACAGTACATATACGCCACTTTTCAATGACGCCGACTAGCTTGTATATTTTTTTCTGTGAGTGCATACAGTGGATTCGTACATTAGGAAAACGTTTTCAGGGTGAACACGTCCACAGGTTCCTTCAAAGAAATACAGTGTTGTTTGTGTAGTTAGTTTCCGCTGTACAGTTTGCAGATTGAATAAACTGCGTATCACTGGGGTCCCAAGGTCACCAATGTATACGGAGACGGCTATTTCGTTTTTTGTTGTTGTACCAATCAGCACGCGTTCGGTGATGAACATGCATGATAATAAACACATTAACTTTGAACAACAAATTGTCATCTGCGGAAAATTCATTAAAGCAATTAAAAGCGCATCGTACAATTTTCACTTTCTCTGCATACAACTTGCCAGAGTACCGTACCTTCAGTACGGATCCGCAATTAGGATTTTACAAGACTTGACAATTCCCAAACAGCAGGCATGAATAACAGGGTAGCCAAGGTGAACACTTCTGAAAGGCTTCTGTCGGCAGGGTACCATTCTTCTCACATTCCGTTCACCATGACACCGAACATGGATAAATCAACCCTCTATCCACCTAAGCGCGAGTGCATAGTGTCCGCAGAAGCGAAAGTTCCGTAGCAGGTTGGAGTAACCAACCCTGACGAAAGCTCTAAAAATAGTTAGATAGACCACCTCGTTTGATAAAACCTCGCCAGTAATTAGTTGGGATGCATGAATATTTTTTTAGGACGTATCCTGCACTCCATCTGGTGGGTTCACGTTCCGCCGCACTGGATCTAGCAAAAGTGATCTACGCGTCAATGCACTACAAGATGAGTTCAAACGTTTGACAGGTTCATTGATTCCTAACCGCAACGGCAATGATCGTGTTGCATAAGTACGCAATCGAACATCTCTATCTCAGGTTCACCTGATTATTCGGTCAGTGAAAACCGAAAGTCGGTGAGTTGGACAATGAACAACGCAGTCGATGAAGAAATCACCAAAACTACGAAAATTCATCAGCTTTACATAAGTAAACTGGTCACAGGTGGTCGAATTTCCTATCGATTGTGAATTGTCGGCACACACGTTAGATTACCCGGCAGATGGGCAATAAATAATTATATTCGATGGTCGTACATATTTGATATTACCAGCAGTCAGATCATTGCTCATGAAAAACCTTTTCGCATTAGCAGATTTATCTTTAATGAACCTACAGTAAGTAGGTTTTTGAACATTTGTGCGTACGTAGGGATTATACTCAGAATGATTCTTCCTATCCTGCAACTGTACGTCGGCATTATAAACGACATTATGAAACGACGATTGAGGACAACGAAAATTTACTAAGCATAATAGAGAGCCTTAGGAATTATTTCCCATAACAACATTCTTCGGTTCCTTGTTGTTGAAATCCATCTGTGTATGTGTCCGTAAGAGCATTGAACATTAAGAATTTTTTACTTCAAGCTCACCATCTCCTTACAGATGTCCATACAGTGAACTTTGTCCTCAAAATTCAGCAACCGAACTGCGTACGTTTGCCGCTTATCAGGCAGATTCTAAGGTTACAATCAGAACGTCGTAGGCTTCATATGAATTTGTCACTTTCATCATGCTAATCACATCTCCACAGGGTGAGGAATCAAAAGGAGGCGATCCATGTCTTCAGATGCCATGACCATACTTACAAATACTTCTTGAAAATTTATCTGACTAACTTGACTGGTGAACTGAAGTCGCAAGAAAATGTTTTCTGTTCGTCGGTTTCTGAAAGCAGTATGCATCATCCCGAGTTCTTTCTAGCTTCATTGCTGGTCAGCCAATTCTCGTTTTAATAACGTGGTTAGCAATGTGTATTCTTCATATCCATTCAGTCTTTTTGATGCACATGCAAAGTGTCAGTTGCATATAAAATATTGGCCACGCTAATAACCTAATGTTTGTGTGTTCTTTTTCAATCCGATGATGCTAAGCAACCATGACGGAATAACGTTAATCCTACTTACCGTCTGGTAAACAAGTCCTCAAATGGTTCTTGAAACGTTGTTGAAGGTGTGGCTTACTCTCGCTAGGTGTATGAAAGTCGGAGCTGTGTGCTTTAATCCACGTAAATGAGTACATTGTACCATGTAAATGCCTAAGCACGGCTACCCAGATATTAGTTTTTGCTCCGTGTAATTTAAGTCCCACCAAAGTAGATAAAACCAGAATTCATAGGTGACATGAGTCACCTCGAACTCAACTTCATCAAGAGCCACGATGATTGCTGTGCGTACTACCCTGGGTAAAAGTTACTGCGAAAACAAACAAACAAACAAACTCAAAGCTGGTGACAAATTAGAGAAGAAATTGCGGAGATGAAGCTTGGTCGCATCACAGATCTTTCGCTCCGCAAAAACACCTTCAGACACGAACGTAAACATCAGAATATATAAGGCATTGGGGCAGCGACAACAGTAGAAACAATCAACGATTAGATATATGAAACAAGGACTTACAAGCGAAAGTGGTTGATTGTCCACATATGGTAATTTGGTCGTGCCTAAGGTGAGGTCAATAGCGCAGTGGTAAGCACGGTTGCCTCATGAACAGCGTGGCCGTAGTTCTAGTCCCGGAAGTGGCGAGGATATGCACTACTGACGAGCTCTAATGAGAGCGAAACTCGAATCAAGTGTTTCTTTTCGAAAGGGGTCGACTGGAAAGTCTATGGGAATGCGACAGCTGCAATCAATTGTGGGTGATGTTCAATCTATATGAAACATGGACTGTCATCAGTTTATGGGCGGACAAACTGCGTGAGTCAACAGTTTAGGCATACACAGGGCCGGACGACGAGTGTTGATTAACATTGCTTTGGAGAAAATAATCACTTTCGGGTTCCGACTACGCAACAACACTTGAAACGAATCGGCGGGGTCAACAACTTGACCTGTTTTCATGATGTGCTTTGCTATGGATGAGGTCGGATTTCGTCTTACTCGTTCTGTTGCCATTGCCTGTTGCATCAAGGCGCGCACCAACCACTTGGGCATATGTTCAGCCATTCTTCGTCGTAGGCACCGATTGTTTTGCCGACATAGACGACACCGCAACTGCAAGTGAACTTATAGATTACATTTCAGACAGAACATTCTGGTAGGACACGATTGTGAATAAGCTGAGCAACACTCCTAGTTGGGAGTAACAACCGCAATTCAGCCGCCGGCTATGTACAAGTTAGAGCAGATTGTAATTTTTGACTTACGTCAAATGTGATAATGTTTCTATTGTTGCTGCCATCCGCATGTTCTGTGTATTCCTATGTGTTACGTTCGTGGCTGAAGAGAATAAACGAAATGGTAACATCTCGCGATGTATGTCTTCTGTCGTTGTTGATCAAGTGGATCAAGGGAACTCTGGGTTTTAAAAACACTTTCGTCAAATGCTCCAACGAGTCCATCCAAACTGTCTGCCTGAGTTTCAGATCTTCCGACTTTTGAAGGTTAACAATCTCGATGTTTATGCCCAACTATGTATACATATATATATATACCGGAAATCAAAAAAGGGTGCACACTCAGTAGTGAACGACTTACTGTGACGTTTCAACTCCACACTGGGGTCCGTTATATGTATATATATATTTTTATATACATAGAGAGAGAGGGTCCAACCCAGTTACTTTTACTGGGAATTTAGGTACATGCGTGCCTTAGTCCTACTAAAATAAAGCAGCCGGATGTGGCTTTCGCTTGAGGGGTCATTCGTGTTCGATGTACCGTTTGAGCGCCTGAGCATCAATACAGATAATGAACTACGCATGCATGAAGGGAATCTGTGTTGCAGTCGTAGTTCAGCATCAATTTCAGCTAAGTACGTATATTATTACGCAGCCGAATGTCTCATTTAACTGAAAATAGGCGCCCTCTGTGTGGCCTGACACCAAATAGACAATTCCAGAGGCTATCTACTTTGCTTTTCCAATCAGTGTTCTGCATCGGCACCCGGCCATTCAAACAGCTGATGAGTATGCCTACGGCTTAGCCACACTCGTGCTTGATTGACTTGGGACAATTACAGTCGTAACGTGTGCTTTGGTCCCAGCTCCAGACCATGGTGTCTTGCTGTAGCTCTATGTAACTTGCGGAAAGATTGCTCCTACGAAAATGGCTATGCCCGTGACCTGGAGTGATCATTGTCGGCACAAACTACCTGTCATGATTCAGTGGGGGCTATCTTCTGATTAGCAGTGTACTTTCAGTAGGCAGTTGTAGATCATTCTGACATACTGGATTTCTTAAGGCTTTTCTAATAAATTACTTTCAAACGTGGTCGTTTAAACTAGAATGGTCGAAACACGTACAAACTCTGAACTGAGTAAGCAGTCTGAACTAACCATTTTAAATGCATATTACACCACCCTCATTGATACGGTCAAGTACTGTAGGCTAGTTATTAAAAGTGGCAGAAGTCAGCAGGATTTACGGTGAACGTATCTTTGATAACAGTTTTGTCAAAAATTACTTTCGGTCTCGTAAAGAGCACAGACGATGTAAAAGCTCGGCAGAGAAGTTCATAGTCTGTTGAACATACATGCTTACAGAACCCCCACATAAGTCACCAATTCTTGTGGGAACAAGACTTGCGAGTCATCTAATTCAAATACTCACGCATTCGGGGGTAGTTCATCAATAGAGCACATCGATACATAGATTGCAACCATCCTCCATTCCGTTACGGTCGTTGACTGTTAAATAAAACAGAAAACTGATAACCACAATTGACACATTTCTACCCAGCTGGCTTAAATTTGCGCTGCGTCTTTCCTCAGATGAGTCCGACAATCATACGGCGCAAAGAGGATAAATTCCCCTTGCTAATGTTTATGGGTTGTCTCATTCCGCATGATCAGTTACTAAGCGTGGACAAGAGGTTTGATTTGCATTAGAGTCTATGGGAATGCGACAGCTGCGATCAATTGTGGGTGATGCTCAATCTATATGGAAATCAAAATCTCCTACTACATACCAGTAAAAAGTTTAACTTTGCAATCCAACGTCAAGCAAGCCGACTTCATTTCTGCCTTTGTGTGTTTAATGTGTGGTATTGTTATTTCCATGTTTCTAGTAATAAATTTTACGGGACAAGTGTTCGATACGATAGACGTAATCAGCCAGCCACTGTAAAGTATGTAACCCTTAAGGTGGCCTTCTTCGTAAATTTCTAGTACGATAGGTCTCATGATGGCTCACAGAGATTTTTGAATCTTGAAACAGTTGGTAAGAATTCCATAAAACAGTTAATGGTCCAATCATCTTGTGAGTTGCAAAACTTGGTCATCGCAGCGTTTCTCCTGAAACTTCATATTTGACGAGTTCACTACCATGAGAACACACTGTGTCGACTAATCTCGTCTGCTTTCTTTAGGAATGCAACCCGATATCTGACTATTATTTCCAGCTTGCCACCATTGTGCCGTAGTTTTGAAAGTTCCATAAGACTCGTGAGAACTTTACAGATTAGAAGCTGAGGTTACTCGTGTACACCTGAATCCTTGTTGGATAGCCTAGAAATAAAAGATAAATCGGACGAGTGCTTCAGTTTCGCAGAGTCGGCAACTGAAAGAGTGTGTAAGAGTAAATCAGAGGGTAATGTACGGATCAGAAACCCAACCACTGCTTATGAAGTATACAACACTCATACTGCAATATTTAGCAGACAACAGCTGGATCGCATCATCACTGAAGGGTCGAGAGTACCTTTATTCCCCTACGGTGATTCCGTTGATAAAGTTATCCGACTACGCAGTTTGGTGTCCCGAATAGGCACATTGAGTCTGCGTTCAAATTCAACTGCCGATGACAGTTACGACAAACTCCGGAATTGGCGTAATCGGATGCCAAAAGGGCGTACTTTGCAAGTCACTTGGCTTAGCTGATGTTGTGGTTTAGCTGAGTTACTCCCGAGCTGCTAATTTTTCGCTAGACAAGTATTTTCCTTAGGGGATGTCAGATTTGACGAAGGCTCCACCATATTAAAACTAAGTCTCCGCTGATATGACAGCAGCTGACTGAGAACTGCCCCGGTTTTCGCAACCTATCTGGGTAGGGTAGATGACGTCGTGGTGTAGCCCGTTCTGTAGCTCTACACTGTACCTTCTAAATAAGAGTATTGTCTTTCCTAAGGTTAGGAAGACAAAATTCGACATTCATTTCAAAACTGGAGCACACTAACCAACTGAACATAATAGTAAAACGCCATGGCTAAAACTGTCAAAATAATCTGAGGAGTAATCCAGGTACAAAGTTAGCTTGCTTGGTAACTGGCGCACACGTTGGGAGACAAACTGAAGTGGCTTGAGACAGTCGTACTCAATTCATGTTCGCGAAGGGGTCATCCAGTATTCCGCCTCCCAGAAATTTACCCGTATAGCGCGAATGATGGAGGTGCATCACTTACGACTAAATCGTGTTAAATAGATCTTCGTCTGTGGTCCAACAGTGTAATGTGTTTAAATCACTCTATAGCTTCTTACTTCCAGTTACACTGTCACATTGCATTCCACGCACAGATATTTGTCATCAGTAAGATTAGGGTTTTCCAGCACCAATAGAACAGAAGGCAGTGGTCGTGATAAAGAACCTTGTAACACAATTCTGGAGGCCCAGTACTAGTCTAAAAATGCGCCACTACACTTCGACCTAAGAGATGATTTTAGAAGCATTCGGTAAATCTCATCGTTATAGGATTACTTACACAATTATTACGAAACGTTAAACAGCGTTAAACATCTTTAACCAGTTCAGTCGGTTGAAGGCTTTAGAGTAGTCCAGAAAAATCACATCGACTGGATTGCCTTCAACCGACTTTGTCAAAACTTCTCGAGTAGCAAGCAGCTAGGTAATGCACAAGAATCCATTTCGAAATCCGTGATGACTCTCAGGCCACAGTGTAAATTGTATGAACTGGTCATCAGTCAGGTTCTCCCTGACCTTTGAGGAAACGATAATAGTGCAGTTAGCCTGTTGTTAGCGCGCTGGTTGAGATAACCGTCCATAAAGAAAATTGATCCTGTGTACAGCTTCCAGGCTTTGGAAAGCTTGCCTTCTCGGAGAGTTCAATTGAAAGTCCACAGAGTAGCCTTGACACCTCTTTAGTGCATTTTGTTCGCACTAAAGGACAGATGAGGTCAGGATCTGAAGACTTACTTTCACAAAGCGTTGGTAGTTTTTGCAACACACTGGGTGGTGTAAAAGTAATTGCTTCCTGTCATCTGTGGTGCTGATACTGGAGCTGGTAGTGGGCACACTCAAATACTAATTATTGTGACCGTTGGCGGACTCTTTATTTGAGACATCCATCCCACCCGTATGGCACAAGTGAGTGACTGCAGGACGGATTTTAGCGATGAATGCAACGGTGCTTTTGGACAGTTTTGAGTTGACACCAAACTTCTTAGTCTGATCTGGCTGGCACTGACGTTTGTCAGTCGTCGCAGCTGTTGTTGGCCGGTTACGGACTGTATGCTTTTTCATCTCTCTCCAACTGATACCTGCTCCAAGCTGATCTCTACTGCTAATAAATGTTTGCATTTCGCCCGATCGGAACATACCTGTTGATCGTTCTTGCTACGAAGTCCACAATAAACTGTCAATTACCATTAAGTAATGAACCTGTTGAAATATCAGACCGACAAATATCGCTAAATGCTTTGGTCAGAGAAATCCAGTTCGCTTTCGAAAAGTTCTGGCAGGCGAACGCCAAACTCGAAAATTGATACGATAGGTATTCTGTCAGAATTTCTACATCCGAGGTCTATCATGGTCGACTCGTGGTGATTCTGTAATGAATAATATTATTGTGACCCGGAAAACACTTGGCTCGCGAAGCTATTTATTGCATGATGTCCCGTACAGGTTATGTGAAAACACAAGACAACGAACGCGTTCACTCATTTGTATAGTTGATGTGTCCATGTACATTGGGCAGTAGTACATTGTCTTTCGTTTTGCGTACACACTATTCCAATCATCATCGTCATAGACAACAATACGTCAGTGGTTCTCACTTATGCTTAACTGCCACACAACCATGAAGAAAAAAATTAAACCCTGTACAGGGAGAGTGAGAAAGAGAGGATAAGGGGACCTAACTACTAAAAATAGCTACGCCCACCTTCAAGCATTTGACATCAACGTGCAAACAAACAATTGAGCTGTAAGTGAAAATAGGGTTTCATCAGCAAGACAGCTTCCTTACGACTATCACTGTCTCGCGTCATACAGTGCACACACTTCCTATACAAGTCAGCCAAACAACGACAGCATCCACGCCACTGAGCTTGATTAGCCGCCACCGACTCTGAGTCGTGAGGGCTCTAACCCGGGAGACTCACCCGATCTACAGTGACCAACCCCTGACGAACGATTTCATTTATCTACGCCAGCTCATTATCTATCCACTTCGCATAACTCTGTTGTAAACCCCAAAAGCAGATGACGCATGTTTAAGATGTACCTTGATATACTGGAAGTCAATCTCAAGGCAACCAAAATAATTGATGGATAAGATCTGTGGAAATTTTGCAGCGGCCAACCTGCACATGGCGTCAGTAAGTGAGTGATCGTTGACCAGCGAGACAGACCATGGCCAGTAGGTCACACCGATCAAACAACTGGGCGATTGGTTAAAACGTACACCGTACAATCTGGCGATCGTGGTGCTATACATTTATATCCGGTATGGTAGATCCCTCGTCTATAAAATTTACTCTACACCATGTTTCCGCTATACGGACTATCGATGGTCTTAAGGCATTGTATACCGTTCGAAACTTCTGTGTTGGTTGAAAAAATAAGCGGAATTGGGATAACAGCACTTGATGTAGATTTTGTAAGTCCACCTCTTGTTTCCCTCTCTGCACACTTTTCATTCTGAGAAACTGGACTAGCTCTGCTGTTTCGTTGTTCGTGCCGAAGTCTTCAGTTAAGACAACAGCCATATCTTTTTTTCCGTTTGTGAAGTTGGGCTGACTGTCAAGACGTCACTCAAAAATTCGGGGTGACTCTGGGTGGATGATAATTTTGGAATACCTTATGACGCACGAAGATCTGATTTGGGGAATGGTCGATCAAGACAATGAAGATTGGCCAGTCAAGCGTTTTCGAAATTGACATTCATAAAATGTAGGTGCTGGAATGGATGCTATATGAGTAGGCCTAGATAACTTATAATCACCTGTCACTTGGAGGTCAGGAAGGTCGTATTCATTGGCTATAATCTTCCACAAGTTTTAATGATGAAGTACACTGCACAATTATCTGTACTGTCAAGAGGGGGCACATTGTTAATGACAATAAACTTATACCTTCTATCTAGATTTTCCTATTCACGGTCACTCAGCATGACTCCATCTGACTTGTGGAAGCGTGGGCACAGTCTGATTTAGTCTTCAGACCTATCGTGTGTAACCTGTTTTAGCACCAACACTTGCTCTATTTCACTCCTGTCATTAATTGAGGCACGGAGCTGTCTTGGTAAGTCGCTGTATTCTTGGCCAATATTCCGACGAGTTCGTTGTAAAAGTCTGATGAAAACGTCGGCAAAACTACAATTTCGAAGCGCCTAGCATGAAGAGCCTTTCCATGCGCCTTCCGTGCCGATAGTTCTCGTGACTAACTCTCAGAGAGGCTGAACGCAATAGGTGGTTATGTGTTGACCATGTTCGTTTTGATCGCAGTTGTTGATGATCTGTTTGTGCACTTGTCTTCAACATTTGGGGCAACGCGTCTATTAACGGAATGCGGATCGCATTGTTCTAATACGTCAGCAAATGGTAACGACTGCTTTCCTATCTACGGTGTCCGAGTCGGTAGTTAAACGTCTTGCGCTGAACGAGTGGCAGCACACAGGTGTTATATCGTTAGCTTGTCGTGAGACTAAATAAATACTTAGGTTAGACAATCAATCATGCTTCTCACTAGACTGTGGTTGTAGAGGCGTTTGAGTCATAGGCCTCAATTCTGGATTGGGACGCTTGTAGACGGTTTTTCTACGTCAATCTGGCCTGAGCCATCAGCTTTTTCTGATGATCTAGCAGTGCACAAGTATGTAACACAAATAAAATGCAAAGCGTCTGTGAAGGTTTTTTTCTATCGCTCAATAAACTGTTGTGGACATTCCATTACTTGTCAAGTTGGCCGACACTTTACAGAGCGAGCGATGAACAGATTTCCCGGTGTGTCTGATCTGCTTGGTGAGGTTGGGACGGGGTTTGTGTGCTTTCAGCACACGTAGCGAATTTACATTATTAGAAACGCTACACCTTCGTTCCTAGCTGAGAGCCACCAGGCCAAGAACATATAAAAATACGAATTAGTGATTCAGGGACCGGAGGATCCGATGGGTTGTTAAGTACGGCATGAAAACTTTAAACAAAGTCGCCTGACAACTAATCGGATACCAGCTGACCTGAAATGAAGAACTGATCAGATCTGCAGGCAGAGCGCAGGACCTGAATCTGTTCATTTTATGAGTCATGAGACAGCAAAAAGTCAATTGAATGCGGACAGTTGTGATTACACTGACTTCGGCACCGTGAACCCAAATCTTGGCAAATTAGTCTGAAATGTACTCGTCAGGTCAAGAATTTCGTTTGTCCTTGCCGTCGCCGTACGTAGCGGAGCAACCAAATGCAGGATTAGAAACTGGGTTAAGACGTCCTTGTTTGCTTTGTTGCATCAAACATAGGGGAGAGATGAGGGTCTCACTAAATACCGGTGTACAACTTAAATTTCAACACGTTATGTGCTCAATCTCCGAAATGGATCAGTCCAGTTTAACTTATGAAGGACCAGACCTCTTTTTCTTACTCCATCAGGACTTTAATAAACCTTGTGTTTTTGGATGTATTCATCCCATGCTACCTCATCGTCTGAAGGAGTGATCGTTGTAACTTTTCATTTCTGAGATTAACGTTTGATCAACGCTGGGTGTGATGGGTCCTAATCGGTCTCGTCTGACAGCCAAAATATAGCTTTTTTGCGCCTCAGAAAGCAGCTTCTCAAAGGTCGGATATAGTATGCCCAATCATTCAGTTGCATGAAGACAGTCAGATTGTGAATAACTTGTACTGTCTGAACAGGTGGAATGTGCGACAGCTGATGACCATGAACGTCTGACACACCTAACTGTGTTAATTGTCAGTCACGTGCTTAACAGAGCAATAACACTAATTTCGACGTTAAAATAACATGGTCATTTGTGTGTTGTTAGCCTGTCTAGCAGCTGAATCACAAGCGCACATTTTATTGATTACGCTGGTGAAATAGCACAAGGCAAAAAAGACTATTCGTCAACCAGGCGTCGACCGCGGTTTACAACTGTGCCCAAGACATCGGCAAGTATAGAAATTCCTTTTATCAGTGATCAGCTTACAAGGGAAATCAAACTTTGTTTGAATGCCACCATCCCGAAAACATACTACGTTACCCAGACGTAACCATAAGCTTACATCCACTGTTCGTCTTGAAGGTAAACCGAGACTACTCCGTCACATTACACATCATTTACAAATTTTCGTGTAACTTGTGATAAGCCAGTCGATTAGCCGTTTCTTGAGTCGAAGAGCACATTCCAAACTGGTTGCATACACAAAGTTAGGAAGACTTGTTCATGCAGGAGCGAGGCCGGCTTTCCCGCATTGGCAACCCCATGTCATGACATTGAGCATCCAGCCCCGGAACTTTTCCCGCCTCATTCAGGAACGGAAATGGATACGTTTTGCAACTTGCCGAGACTTAATCGATTACGTGCGTCCGCCCACCTTGTTATGCTCACAAACAGTATACACTGATAAGGTGTCATAAACAGTATTTGTTTAGTACTCAGAACTTTCGGGAAGCACAAGACAGGATTCCTTATTGTTGCCGCTCATCCGGTATGGGCACCAAATGAAATACGACCAAAGATCCTTTACTGTTAACGGTAAACGCCAAAATTTTAGCAAACAACTCATTGGCGAGTTAGTTGCACCCACTACCTCAGACACAATGGAGTGGATAGATTAATGTGGAAGATAACTGCACTTACTGGAAAAGTGAAAAAATTCGCCCTGTCGTTATTATTTTAGGAGGGAAATTTGTACGTATTTGTTTCTTTTATGATTAAAAAGCTCGGAAAGGACATATGTAATGAATTCCACACATTCTAAGATAAAGAGACCGTTACCTATAAAGGCAGATAAGTTGAGCATTTGGATAGTTAATATGAAACTTGTTCGATTACGCAGCATACCATGAATGAACAAGCCAGTAATACCACGTGACTTGAGCCTCAGAGTCAAATGAGTAATAACCTAATCCCATTCATTTTCAGACGTCAGTAGTCAATAGCTCATGCAAAAGTCTACCTTGTAAAGGAAGTGGAATGGACGAACTCATCGATAAGAAATCAACCACTGAATCAGTCACTGTCTGCAGTTCGAACAAAATGGCATGTCAGCTCAGTGATCGATTTGGATGGCACTGCGGCATAGCATCGGAATTTGTTAAGACGAACACCGGAGTAAAACAAATTGTCTGGGGGCATCACGCATTAAAACGTACATGCTACAGACGGAGCCGAGCCGACCAATGTGAGGATCGAGGCTTCATTTGATTGTTGTTTCTTGTTTGCAAGTAAGCCATAGAAACTCAGTGAAACTGAGATTTTACTTTGTGCCAGATGTTTCCCTTTTCACTTCTTTTGGAAGATAGCAAGTTTTACCATATCTGACCATGCCCAAAGCACTTATCAGTTCCCATATAGTGTTTCTGATCACATGGTCGTCCCTGAACCAAGTGGAATTGCAAGAGAATTTAATGGATCACCCGTTTGTTCTCATCAGTGCTACTCGCATGAAACTGTGCGTTCTGGAAGTGTGAGAAAATCGCATTCTAAGGTTTTTGCGCTTGACTCGTCGTTACAAAAACATTGTGCTGTGTTCTACTGGCAGTCACCAGCAGTTGTCGTTTTTGCCCCGTTTATGTGACCTACAACGCACAGCTGATAGTGTCATTGTGATGTCGATATGTGAGTTGTTACACCAAACAGCAGTGGATATTTCGAAACATGGATATTCCTAAGATTAAGTATATTTCCGCATAGCCATTCATTTATTACACCAGAAACAGTATTTTCTATATCATAACGCGCAGGTGTTCAGAAGGAAAGACCATTTACTTTAATGAGTACAAAAACCGAAATGTGCAACCACGCCGATACAGATGAACTAAGCGCCTGAAACCGGATTCGTTGACTAACCGATACATCTAATGCACTAGTCCCTATGAGGATTTAACCCTGAACAAAGTATGTGCTGTCATTTGTACATGCCTATCCTGCGAAACAGACAATTGCAAATTTATCATTGCCCTCGTACGAGACCGGTTTCTATACCACGGCGCACCTGGCTTATGTTCCTATGTGTTCTACACAAAATAACCCAGGTGTTAACCCATCGCACATTAAGGTATGTCAAGCCTCGACGTATCGATCGAGTGATCTGTGCAACGAATACAATTAGCACTACTTCATGTTTTCTCTGTACAGGTGGACATAACAGATTTTGAGCATCGTTCAGCCGAAAAGCTGCTACGGTTGCTGTTGAGGGTCTGAAACACGGACCAGACATCTCGGTTTTACATTGTCATGCGGTCCACTGATTCTGAATCGCTTTAACTCAAAATTCAGGTAACCCAATAAATAGGCATTGTCGACAATATTTCCTATCAAAAAGCATAAAAATAAAGTCAATTTTCCATTCAGATGTCCTAGCTATTAGTGATTTCGTTGATTTGTGTGCATGTAAAAAGTGATCTAGTTGGTGCAACAGTGGCTCACAAGTAAATGGACTGGGTTTGGCCGATACCAACCATCGTCTGTCTTATTGGCTGGCTGCCACATTCTGGCTGTAACACCGGAAATGCCATACATTACCACCGGACACCTGATATGGTTCGATCACTCACTGAGTTTTCTTCTTTTCACCTGTTACTAATAGTACTTCAGTGTGTTGCTAATATTTCAGTTCACATCCCGACACAATGTTAGGCCAGCTCGTTGCTTGACCTCATCATTTTTCCACACACAAACACACGCTTTTGGGAAGGTCGTTTGTATGAGGAGAGCGGTCCCGATTGCAAGGAGGTCATAGTTAATTTGGTTTCGAAATATTTTGTTCTGCGGCGAGAAATCCCGTGGCAGGCTACCGCTGACGATTTGATGGTATATTCACTTTCCCCCCCACACACAAGCGTGAATGAACTGGGTATACTGAGGGGCGAACAAAAATGAGTATTCCCGTGTCATCGAGTAAATTGGTTTTGGGCACTGATGGTTACATCGCACATGTCAACATGGGTTATGTGTTAATATACGCCACATATTGTAAACATGGATTCTGCTCCGCGAATTCGTCGTTTTTCTACACCATTTTAGTAGCATGTCAAAAATTCATAAGTTCCTGTTTTACTTGCAATTTTTTGGCTTCTTTTGAGTACTAGTAATTCGATCCTCATATCGAACTCGCAGGGACAGTTTTCTAATTTTGCTATGTGATATATGGTGTCTGTTTCACCGAACAATCAATAAACGATTGAACGGATAAAATGAATTAGTGACTGCACACTACAAATCAACATGCTGTCCTATCGCACTGTGTTGCCATATCGATTGCAATGCGTTAAGAAATCCTCTGTAGTTGCCATTCACATTCATTTCGTCTCAATTTAGACTTCTACTAACCGGATGAGAAAAACGGTGGGATGTAACCCAACACCACAATCAATGAATGTGCGTCAGTAGTGAGCAAACCGATGGATAACAGCTATTGTTGTGCCCTGTTCATAAGACGCATATAGTGGTTGGTTTCTTGTTTAAGTAGCTTTAACCCACATGCCTTTACCCTACATGAGTGTCCACCGAGGTAGTCAGTTTGAAGTTTGTGTGGCTCATGGGCACTCTGTTGGTTAAATGCATACGGTCAGCGATGAAACCAAACAAGTTGTTGGTAAACTAGACTGTTGACTAAACTGAGCATGTGACAAAGTAATTTTTTCCAGACACATCATTCGATTTGCAAAAACTGCTGTGGGTTGACTACAAAGTGGTGATTCGATAATGGCGTCAATTCATTTCACCAATTTTTCACGATTAGTTTATTAAACAGGTTCACCGCACTAACGGATGTTCTTTTTCATATAACTTGAACTGCACTCAAAAGTAATCGTAGTCTTCGCATTCAGATAGGCTTCGCAGTCATCCAGTTTCGAAGAAGGCACTACATTCGAGTTTCGCTCTTGTTCAAGTTTGTCAATGTTGCTTATCCTTAACAAGGCCGGGACTAAAACTTCAACCACGATTCTATGAGGTAACCATGCTAATCACTACACCATTGACAAGAAGAGACACAATAACTGTCCTGTTAATACCACTCGACGACCCCATAACTAAAACTTCTTTCTAAGTTGAGGTCACATATATAATTAAACATGGTGAATGATATTTTGTCTACTGAAATGCAGCAGCGGATATGGTTTGTTTCGAGAACATTTACTGTCTACTTTTGATTCGAACGGGCAATCGGATTGTTATTCACAAACAAATATGATTGAGAATTCAGGTATGATAATTCGGTCGTGCATAATATGAGTTCATTCACATAGTAGTAAACACAGTTACCCCATGAAAGCATGGTTGAAGTTCTACTCCCGGCGGTGGCAAGGTTATGGACTAGTAACAGGCTGTAACAAGAACGAAACTCTAGTACAACGCTCATTTTCGGAAAGAGCTGATGAGAAATTCTGTGGAAGCACGACGACTGCCATCAGTTGTGTGATTGTATGAGAAATCAAAAGCCACTGTCATTGGACGTTGATATCCTTTCACTTTGCGTGTGGTACAGGCACTTGTATGGTTTTCCGCCAGTGTAAGCTGCCCTAAAGAGTAATCATCAGATGGCATCAGTCAAGATGGTTGCTCTCACTGATCTTATTTGGTTAGAGCGATTTTCCTTGTAAACTTATATAAATACAATAGTAAAATCAGGATTGGGGGTAATATTCGAATCACAACTGGATACGGCAGTAGTATGGGAGAATCAGGTTTGTGTGGAACAAACCGTTGATACCACTGGTCACAAACCACTGTGATAGTTTTCATTTGACAAGTGAACTGCCTGTCTATGTTATGGGCATTCAGTTTAGCTGATGCCTCATAGTGTAGCCATCATACAACGGTATCTGAGTAACTCAAATAGGCGTAATTGTGTACAGCCCAAGAAACTACAAAGTATGCAGATTTTCCAGAATTTCCCATGGGAACACTTTACAAACTCTTTCTTAACGATCATCTTCCGTTCCTGTCCGTTAATGTTGTATGCTGATGACGTTGATGATGGGTATATAATCGGCATCTCAAACAACAATTCGCGCCAACAATATGGCCCTGTAGATTTCTTTAATCGGTCTCAGATGAACTAGTAGGAGTTCAGTATGAATAAGTGTGATGTCAAACCCATTCATAGCTAACCGAGTGTAACCAACTGATTTGGATGATTGCTACTTTAGTTAATCTTCATGGAGAAGGTCTTAGAAAGCTGTGACTCTTGCACTCCATCAAGCTCTATGAAGGTAAAAACAAACTCAGAACTTCCAACAATACTCAGGCAACACTACAGTAATTCTCTGCTCAGTTTGGTCCACGTAGCCTTCATCTTATTAACAATGTATTTTTTGGTCTTACCTCGCAAATATATTCGCGATCTAGTTAGGTTTTCCTCAACGGAACAAACTGATCGTAGAGACTGTGTTTGTCACCAAACAATCCGGAGCCTGCAAACTGAACATAACGGGGAAACATTGATGACACTTAGTATGCAATGGATAGAGCACTGCTTGCCTAGAAATGTCGTGGTGCTCTCCTTCTTAATATTCAACGTATTCCAATTATCCATAATGGGGAATGTTTGACATGACGAATACTGTCACATTAAATTGTCTTGATAGCAAATCCTATAACTAACAAAATAAGCATGAGTGTGTGCACGTTCTTCTGATCATGTAATAACTAATTTTTATTCCTCAACTCCGTATTAGTTGTCTTGACTGTTCCCTATCATGATTCACTGCTTTGGTTCAAGTAATGCCCTTGCCTTCCACATCTTGACCTAACAGCCAAAAGCTTTTGATTTTTTGCTTAGAAATATGGAATTTTCAAAAACGTAACTTTCACTCATCTGAATCAGCATCCCCACGTTAATCGATTTCATGCTCAGTTGGACGAACATGTAATAGACATTTCAGATTTCAGTACTCTGGTTCACGTGACCGCCTAACGGTCGCCGCTTAAGGCGAACAAAGATGTAACTGATTGTTGCCTGCCTGCTTCTGTATATGGATCGAGAGACACCATATTCACTTAACATACTAACTTTCACGGTGAATGCCAAGATGTAAAGTGGTCACAAGGTGGTCTGTGTCTATAAACCAGTGAGATGAAGGTAAATCATGGGAAGGGTTTCGCCATCATTTTTATGTTCAGAATAGACTTGTATCACACAACTGTTCACAGATGTCTTTTCCCCGTAAACTTTTCAGTCAGTCCCTTGAGAAAAAAAGCACTCCACTCGAATTTCGATCTTAGTAGAGCCATTCAGCAGTGTTAACTAAAAGCCTCTGTTTCCGGTCATACGCGAGTGATTGACAAGACCGTTCAAGTTGCGAATTTGTTGTCAGTCTTCCTCACGGCCAACAGTGGATTAACGGTTGTTGTGGACCTCTTTCAATAAAAACAATCTTATCTACGCATACAACGCAAACAGCAGTGATACAAATTCAGTGGGATGCGGTTTCTAGGAATCAGTGTCATGTTTCTGAAAGTAAAGATAGATCCAACTGGATTGACTTTGTTTGCTCAAAGAGTAGACATGTTTTCATTCGAGGTATGCAAAAATCAATTTGCAGTTGCGTAACCTAGTTTTCCGTTTTCCAAATTAGTTAGAATTGACAAAATTAAAAGTATACGGGTAAACAAACCAGAGGATAAAAACTGGTATGTAGAACCACTTGTAGTATGACTTCACGATTAAAAGGAAAATACGTTCATTACCCGATCCGGAACCGATTTTGGTACGGGAGAATCAATGAAATCAATACGTCTTTGCATGCGTTTTTTATGAGTAATTTTAGGAAGAGCGATACGTAATGACCTGCGTATGTCTTTTTGAGACCACACGGTGAAAATATTTGGATAAGTGTATCAAATTGGCGTTTTCAGACACAGGTTGAGCCACACGTCCATAAATGTTTTTTTGAGGGCAAAGTGTATAAAAGTCAAGAACAGTTTTGTACAGAAAGAACCTTGTGACTTTGACGCGCGATAAAGTGCTTATCCACTTTGTATATGTTGAGGATTTAAGGTGAGGAGAATGAGTCTATAGGTATACGCATTGTCTAGTTGACTGTCCTGATTGGCAATTATGATATTTGCTGTTTACTTTGAGGCAAAGGTTGGAAAAAAATATCGACTAGATGAAGGAGGTGGACTACCGTCCAGCATTTTCATGGTCACTGCGTTGATGTTGTTTACGTAGTTGAATTAATAATTAATTGAAATGCAAAGGCTCTCGGAGAACAGATTTACTAGTCGGACGGCACTGATGTCCCAATAACATTCGACGGCATAGGTTACTCAGATGGTCATCTACAGTTTTCTCACAATGAGTATACATACAGCACATGGCGGTGGTTAGTAACTGTGTTGAGTAGCTAACGACTTCATTGTTCTAGGGATGAAAAACGGAGGTAAACCCCGGAGCACCAAGTGATTCATGAGACTTCCAACCGAAAAGCTCACCCAAAGGGCTTACCCAAAAAACGCACCTCCTAACCGAGTCGGGTTTTCAAACATCCCAAACATATCGATGTAACCACAATCCCACTCACAAGAACGCAAATATACCTCAATTTCAATTTCAGTCGCTCGGCTCTAACGTCCCGATATCTCGCCCACCGTTATCCACGATTGATAACACCGGGCTGTTGACAAACTTCTCAGCATTCGAAAGGCAACGCAGGGTTGGGAACCGGCACAAATCAATGGGTGAAAACGGATAAAGTGAAAATACGACAACTACTCGACGGGGAGTGTCATTCCGCTAATGTTTGCACAAAACAGTGGGTATTGATGAGTTGTTGTATTCCTGAGGAAAACAGACTAACAACTTAGTTAGAGAATGTTTGAAAACTAACAATCGTCCTTGATAAATGCATTGAGAATAATGCAACGTTATGAGCAAGTTGTAATACTCTACGTTTCAACCACATCGGGTGGCCTTCCTCAGAAGTGTCGTAAGCGAAATCACACAACATGTCAAACACGACGCTCAAACGGTTTGACCTCAGTCGTACAAAATTTGGTGCGGATATCTTATAACTATCGTCCCATAGAATCTGAAGCACGTCGTGTTGTGTTTTTGGGTTTATCTAAGCATTTGTGTACACTGACGTGAAGTTTTATAGCTATCCAGCCAAAACAATAATCGTCGCTTGGCATATCTCGGTTTTGTGGCCTTGCTACTGAGCAGTGTCACTCCACGTCACATCAACATGTTTCATATAACTATTTCATCCGTGTATGGGCGTAATGATGAAGATAACAGTGCGTTTCTGAAATCGGGGTTCAGTGTTGTTCAAATTGTGGTGCTTCGTGGTTTATAAACCTGAGGTGACATTAAATTTTGTATATCCAGGATGCGAAGTTGGTTTGGTCTGGGTAGATACAAAGCATTCGCACCGCATTCGTTTTTGTTATGTGATTACTACTTAGCAAGACGTGCAGATAAATGTGTGCACTGATCGAACTGAATCGAGTTGAGAGCATGAAATGCTCTCCGCAAGTCATGTTCGTCTGAAATCGGGCCTCTCTAGAACTGTACAGACTGCATGTTGGAATTGCTCTGGTGATGGTTTAGACCCACTACGTTCGCTTCACTGGAGGCATGTGGAAATTATACGTCATCGGGTATCTAATGCAGTCTCTGTATGTGTGACTGTGTTCTGGCGCTCGCTTTTATGTTGGTGTAGTGGTTAGGCTTGTGTGCTGCATTGTTTTGGAGAGCTATGCTGACTGAGATTTCGGCCCTTCCTTGTTCAACCATGTCCTATGTGTGGAAGAGAAGCAGTCAGACAAAACGTAGTTACACTCATAGGTTTGTATGTCGCACTACTAACCGCGTAGGAGTGTTTAGGTGGCAAGACACGGACCTATTGTTACACAGCGGAGGTTATGGTAAGCATCACTAAAAGAGAAGCATCCCGATCCCCCGGCGGTTGACTGTCAACGTCGGTGCAGTATGTTATACAGTCTACAAACTCGCACTACAGCTGAGAAACCTGTGTAGTTCACAGTACACTTATTGCGCGCAACAGTAAACGAAATGGTTCCTCAATGTCTTGTTCACCCCACTCTCTGGCTGAGTTAGCTCCTGTCCACCGAGTGAGCCACCCTTTTGAGCCACTGATTACCGGTACGGTCCTTATTACCTACTGTCCAACAGATCAAACTATCGAGTCAGAGACTTAGTCTGACGTTCCACTTGTCAAACTGTAGCACGCTCATGGAAGCAAGACGTTGTCCGTCGAGTCTTGCAATCCGTGTACGTTGTTGGTTCGATACAGCATCGAACGGCCGGAACGTCGCACCGCAGTTATCACAGTTAAACTGAGCCGCTATGGTATCATTCTCCTAGACTCAGGACGACAAGACCTTTATACAAAGGCATGTTTTCAGATTAGGTCCAGATTACACCTTCTACTGATACTTGCTTTGCTTTGGTTGGTTCACTCCGTGTGAGAGTGGAAAGTAGACCCTCAAGAGTTCAAGAGTGCTATGACCTTACCTTTGGTTGAAGGTAAAGGTGGGAAGCGAGGCAGAGACAGTTATCAAGGCATCAGTCTGTTGAGCTTCGTTGGATCGGCACTAGCGAGAATTCTGGCTACCTCATTGAAGGAATATTGGAGAGCAGCGTTACCGAAAAGCAGTGTGGATTTCAGATGAATCTTAGTAAGATCGGCACGGTCCTCGCTGCTCGACGGACTCATGAGGACAGACATGAACGTACCCCACCGTTGTAAGTTCTCTTTATAGATTTCACGAAATTTTTGATACCGTGAGCCGTGAGGCATTGTGGATAGCGAGTAGTAAATTTGAATGTCCTGGAAAATTCACTAATTCAACCAAAATGTAACAAGTGGGTAGGGAGGCGTGGATCGATCGCTGTTGATCTTTACACTGTCAATAACTTGGAGCAAAATTGTGTCTTAACCACAAACTAATTCAGTTTATGGTTAAACGTTAATATAATGCTCTTCGGAACTCCAAAGAATGGTGTGAAAGCTGAACACGGCAAGGATGATCAGCTGCCGAGTAGTCGACGTTTCGGCCTACTATATTCTCCCTTCTTCAGCTTCGTTGATGGATTGTATGTTAAGAGTGTTGCTGTTTTAACTTAAATGTGTGATTTGCCCTGATATTTTTAAATAGAATGCAATAATATGTACACCCAAGTTCAATTACTGCCGCTCTATATTTTCAATATTTTCATTCCCAGTCCATATCCTACTGTTGGAGTATCTTTGTTTTTCTTTATTTACGAGAGGTATAGGTTTCATATGCACACCACTCTACCATCTGGCTAACTAACAATGGGCGGTTGACTAAAATGGCCTTCAGTCACAAGCCTGTTGGTCCCATTCCTTCCGAGACGTGGTGTGTGAGTTGAACCTCAAATGGTGCAGTGCAGGCCACCCTATGTGAGTCTTGCGTGCAGGCATCCTAAGGATTTGATCATTGTAACAGGTTTATTTGGAAGTTAGTGTGGCCAACCGTGACTGGGGTCGTGTATAGCAATTTTGGCCTATACCTGATTCAGTTCAGTTCACTGGATTGTAACCACTCGCAAATTGGTCTGACGAATTATCAGGCTGTCATACCGCCAGTAAGTGAATTATATGCCTTTAGTGTGATAAGTGACTAGATTATTGAACTGGTTAATATTTATGCTAAATGTAGTGGAGACAACTAGTATGTTTAATGCAAAGCATGTGGGTACCCGATCGGTTACTACGGGCAACATTTTGGGCAACTCTTGTTTATATATGTTTTAAACACTATTTATGTTTTTTCTTTCAATGACGATAGCGTTTACCCGCAAGTGGGACGGAATATTTCTTGCAGTAATTGACGAAGTCGTATTCTCAGTAGGTTAACTCAGCTGTGAATGAGGTACGGAATGTGAGCAACTATGTTATTGACTGTTATTACATTACGGTAATGTTTTGGTTCGTAGGTAATGAAATACTTTAGATTGGATGACATTTCGCTGCTTCATTTTTAGCTTGATTCAATCTAGAAAATAGAATATTTAGCCTAAGTGAAAACAGTCAAATATCAAGACGATATAACTAGTTCCAGCTAACGGTATCCGTTAGCATCTGCGTGCATTATATGGTTCATCAGTAGAGTAAAAGAAGACACACTGTCCACAGTGAGAACGTGTTCCTGTATGATGGTTGGTTCGTTCCGAAACTAGTCTACAGAAAACAAAGAAGTCCAAGTCAATAATTATCTTTGAACGAGCTGTCCATACCGAACACGATAGCGCAACAAGTTGCCATCACCATGGCTCCAATTATGGGTAACATAATAGATGTTGACATGCAGACATGAGGTGGATTCGTCTCAATAACGAAATCGAAAAGCTTAGAAATTTCCTACGTCGCTAACGTTTTTGGTAACACGGTAACAAGCTGTGACTTAAAAGCCCACAACTATTACGATAAGTATAAAATATCGTAAAATTTGTAGGTTCATAGTTCGTTACAAGAGGGAGAAAGACGTTTGCTTGTGAGTTCCTGTCTTCGTGTTGGTCGGTTAAAAATTGTGTTGGGCGATTTGAAGGTGTGAAGTAAACACAACTTGAAATAAGTGAACAGAAACTTCACTGAAGCAGCTGACTAAAATCAGATCACAATAAACACTGGAACACACCATTCAGACAGATATGTATAGCTAGTGACTTGTGGGACTAGTCTAAAATGCTGATTTTAAAAAATGTAGTGCAGGTTGTCTTTCACGCCTGTACCGATCGACTAAAATTTCACGACTGTTAATCGATCCAGCCGTGACCACAGGGTTTGTCAGTGCTTTCCAGTGTAAACAGCTCATAACTGTGTGGCAGTTCTGCCTGTAAAGTGAACTGCCTTTTCCACTCAGTCTCAGCGGGTGACCCCTTTATCGTTCATTTCTTATTTAGTGGAGGTAGACGGGCAAGTGGAGTATATTACAGCTAATGAGAATGAAGTCACCTTTGAGAGGTCTGTAAGTCGTTGGAGAGTGACCTGATCACTTCGAGAAGGGCACTTTCCAATGCCCCATAATTCTTCTAAAGACTTGTCTCCGAACATTTTCGACAAGCGCCAAATCTGTTTGAGGTAGAGATGACAGAATTGTGTGTTTGTTTCCAGATGTGGGCGGGTAATGGAGGCGAAAATAAGGAAATCAATTCAAGGTGGAATATTTCACAAATTCTTCTAAAACGGTTCAGGATATTTTCTGACCTATTAGCTTTGATTGCACAAAATGTAGACAGACTCAAACTGTCTGACGTTACAGTCCCTAGGTCTGCTACAAGCAGGTTTGTTTCGCCACGGTAGTGGTCGAAATAGTGTTGACGGTGAATGTTCAAAACTTTACATTTCTTGACACTAGACGTCGGGCTGCCTCCTATGGGCCACTTGGTTTGACAGTCAAAATAGTGTTGTAAGCTTTTCACATTTTTAGGTCACTCGAAAACTCGTCAGGATTTTGTCATCAGCGCAAACCGAAGAACGAAACGAATAGATAGTAAATGCCCTAAAACAGATCTTTGTGAAATGCCCTTATTGGCAGTGAATCACTCTGAAAATTGCTCATCCAACTCGACGTTGAAACCACGTTCGGTTAGATAATGTTGAAGTCACGTGAGGAATAGCTCACCAAATCCTTAATTGTGCAGTTTCTGTAAAAAGACGAAATGACAACCCATGTCGAGGGATTGTGAAGGTCAATGTAAAATAAGCCTACGACAAGTTTTGCGTTCCTTGATTTATCTTAAATCAGTTTGCCTTTTTTCAGTTTCTATAGGACATTTGTTGCTGTACGCCCATGGGATCGTGTCTTGCCACCTAAACACTCCTACGCGGTTAGTAGTGCGACATACAAACCTATGAGTGTAACTACGTTTTGTCTGACTGCTTCTCTTCCACACATAGGACATGGTTGAACAAGGAAGGGCCGAAATCTCAGTCAGCATAGCTCTCCAAAACAATGCAGCACACAAGCCTAACCACTACACCAACATAAAAGCGAGCGCCAGAACACAGTCACACATACAGAGACTGCATTAGATACCCGATGACGTATAATTTCCACATGCCTCCAGTGAAGCGAACGTAGTGGGTCTAAACCATCACCAGAGCAATTCCAACATGCAGTCTGTACAGTTCTAGAGAGGCCCGATTTCAGACGAACATGACTTGCGGAGAGCATTTCATGCTCTCAACTCGATTCAGTTCGATCAGTGCACACATTTATCTGCACGTCTTGCTAAGTAGTAATCACATAACAAAAACGAATGCGGTGCGAATGCTTTGTATCTACCCAGACCAAACCAACTTCGCATCCTGGATATACAAAATTTAATGTCACCTCAGGTTTATAAACCACGAAGCACCACAATTTGAACAACACTGAACCCCGATTTCAGAAACGCACTGTTATCTTCATCATTACGCCCATACACGGATGAAATAGTTATATGAAACATGTTGATGTGACGTGGAGTGACACTGCTCAGTAGCAAGGCCACAAAACCGAGATATGCCAAGCGACGATTATTGTTTTGGCTGGATAGCTATAAAACTTCACGTCAGTGTACACAAATGCTTAGATAAACCCAAAAACACAACACGACGTGCTTCAGATTCTATGGGACGATAGTTATAAGATATCCGCACCAAATTTTGTACGACTGAGGTCAAACCGTTTGAGCGTCGTGTTTGACATGTTGTGTGATTTCGCTTACGACACTTCTGAGGAAGGCCACCCGATGTGGTTGAAACGTAGAGTATTACAACTTGCTCATAACGTTGCATTATTCTCAATGCATTTATCAAGGACGATTGTTAGTTTTCAAACATTCTCTAACTAAGTTGTTAGTCTGTTTTCCTCAGGAATACAACAACTCATCAATACCCACTGTTTTGTGCAAACATTAGCGGAATGACACTCCCCGTCGAGTAGTTGTCGTATTTTCACTTTATCCGTTTTCACCCATTGATTTGTGCCGGTTCCCAACCCTGCGTTGCCTTTCGAATGCTGAGAAGTTTGTCAACAGCCCGGTGTTATCAATCGTGGATAACGGTGGGCGAGATATCGGGACGTTAGAGCCGAGCGACTGAAATTGAAATTGAGGTATATTTGCGTTCTTGTGAGTGGGATTGTGGTTACATCGATATGTTTGGGATGTTTGAAAACCCGACTCGGTTAGGAGGTGCGTTTTTTGGGTAAGCCCTTTGGGTGAGCTTTTCGGTTGGATGTCCCTCGAATTGGTTGTCGCTTTGAACATTGTTTTCCGGTTCACGAATTAGGGACGTTCTGCACGAACGAACTTAAGTGCCTCATAACTGGTTAGCCAATCGAAATATCTTATCATAATTGCCTGCTGAAAACCATTCATCTCAAACGGGTCAGTCTATTAGTCCGACCACCACGTTGTTGTAACCACAGCCCTGCACACAAATGCACGAGGTGTGCTGTCACTGCAGGTCAAGTTGTCCGGTTTTATCAGTCCAGTGTTTTGGCCACCACGGTGCAAATTATGACGTAATACGCGAACCAGCACCTTACCGTAGTTTGACAATACGGATCGGTGTTTTCATTCTGATTTTGCATTTCATCTACAGCTGATTTAATCTCATAATTTTGAAACGATACAATTGAAAAAATCCAGACCGCTTGAATTCGAACCAGAAGCTATGAGGTTATGTCGGAAGCTCAGAACTTTCATATTGAAATCTAGCTACCCAGTTAACCAAACGAGGCATGTGGTATCCACCGAATGGTCAAAGTTACTGCTTGTTCAGATAGAATTTCTCTATCAGTTCACGCTTAAATCCACCAGTGTCACTGATGAACATTGAATCTCGTAAGCCTACGAGTTACTTCATTTTTCTAGTGATGTCTTGAGGAGCTACATTCTTTTACTTTCCTGCCCTCTGGACGTCAAGAACGACAACTTTGCATGACATTAGAACAGTGTGCGTTTCCTGTCGCCGGTAGAAACCACGGATAATTTCATACTATAAACGTCTATTTATCGTCAGGTGATTCTCACACATTAGCATCTAATGTAGTGTATCCTGTCTAACACACTACAAATGATTCCTTGACATACCATACGAATCAAGTAAAAACGGAATAAAACACCATGACGTAGAAACGGTTTAGTAATTAAAAGATAAAACTGAGAAATATCATGCCTTGCAAAGCGTCTTGTCAACGCAGTCAGATAACGCAGTGCACCAAAGCACAAGTAGTACGATCAAACTAGACACACAGCCCGACGTGTCTCAGTTTTCCACTAATTTGCAAGTCAGTTTCGGAAGTGATTGCTGCTTTTTATTATTAATCGTTTGGTGGAAAACTATCGCGACAGCCTTGGGAAAGTGTCATATTCTCGCCTTGACCATTTGCACGCGTTGACGCATGCGTCCTCGTAAACTCCGTCGAAAGGTTTGGAAACCGCTAGCTCATCAAAATCGTTTACAATGGACTGATGGAACCGAGTAACTTGACTTGAAGTGAGTGCACACTCCGCGTGTTTGTGAGGACGGTTGTGGTTACAACGTTGTTTTGGGTCGGACTGGTAGACCGACTCGTTTATGATGACTGTTTTTGGCAGGCAATTTTTACAAACCTCTGGATTCGCCTTTTATTTGGAAATGCCATAAGATAGGTTGCACCCCGGATTTTGGTTCCTTATGTCAACGCCTGAGATTATCGCTAAGTGTGCGTCTGTCGGTTATCGATGCTACGAATATGAACCATTGCAGCCCAAAATTGAGTAATTTTAGAAAATGAGCCTTAAATTAGGGATTTTGTTCGTGAGTAGTTGCGACAGCCAACACAGATCTTCAGTTTACCAATAACGACGAGGTGCGGTTGTTGTGATGTCGCGCACTAACTACCGAGAAGAGACCGATACTGTGGCGATGTATCTAGTAGGACGAAGCTGGCAATTGGGTGGAAGATCCATGTAATATCGTCAGGCGCTTTTGCGAACAGACAGCATGATAGACCGGAAAGCAATAAGTTGTTTATAGTGGTACAAGACCACTTCACCCAGTTTAAACGGCACGCAAGATAACGCACAAGCTTTACTATACAGAAGCTAAACGCTCTTCTGTTGCAGGCGATACTTGAGTCTGGAAGGAAGCTAAAGTAGAGGCATCTAAAACTAGAAAAATGTCTATGCCTATCTTTATCCATCAAGACGAAAACTGTGTTAATGTCGTTTTTATGTTCTTGAAAGGTTGGCATAGCTTTGTGACTGTGCATCTCGGAAGAACAGTGTGTATGATCTTCCAAACTGGCCAGGCTGGAAACGATCTTCAGTAGTGTTAAACATCGAAGGGCATATGTCAGCAAAAGATACAAATCGTTACACTGACACTAAACAAAGATACAACCATTTCACTGACGGTGTTGCCGTCAACGGGGTAGTTAATGGTGTGTTTTATTTAAAGCTTGTTTGTATGACACTTTTTCTGTGGCTTAATCGTTCTTGTTTTTGTGAATAACTTTTCGTCATGTGAACGACAAAGTAGCGAACAAGACTTGTTTACTGTGTTTGATCATCAGGCTAATTACAACATAATAAACATGAAAACAGCAACTGGGGTGAGTCAGATAAACGGTCAATAGAGGTTATCAGTTGCGCAAACACTGTTCCAAATCGTGGGCTTCATTGATTGTGGGCCAGGGGAGATTAAGTATCCGCACGAACTTCTTCTGAGTGCAAAGGTCAGGGTTGCGCTATCGGATACTAATGGCCTCGACAACGGTTACCATCTGTGATCGATACATTGGCACTCAGTAAGCAATCTGAAAAGCTCGCCAGTAGTGCATATCCTCGCCACTGCCGGGACTAGAACTATGGCCACGCTGTTCATGAGGCAACTGTGGAGCTTGATCTCATAGGGACAGGTGTTTCTTGAAAGGTTCATCTTTGGTGACAAAATTTTTAGACTGAACTTGCTACAAGTGAACGAACGTGTAAGGAGCACCACCATACTTGCTGTCTCCTAGGTAGAAACGGTTGAAGATCGCTTTTGTTGAACAACATTTGCACAATTTGTTAAACCAAACTGGTGTTATTTCTTCAGTTTAACGTCAGATAACAATTTAATCCCGGTTGTTGTAACCGATTTTAATTGTGAGTATTAATCAGTTTACATAAAACCAAAATCCCTCATTACTTGCAGCTAACGAAAATATCCTTCAACAAGTCCAATGATTTCGGTGGCCTCAACTTAGACAGAAGTTCTAGTTGTGGGGTCATCGATTGAAATTTACAGGATAGTTACTGTGTTTCTTCTTAAGGCAATCAAATAATCCGAGCATTACTCACATGAGAATTTGGCTGGGCGTTTACATATCGTGTTTCAGCCGTGTTTAATATGAAGACAATGGTGAAGTAATGAACGTGGTTACCTCATGGAATCGTGGTTGAAGTTTTAGTCCCGGCCGTGGCAAGGATAGGCAATACTGACAAGCTTTAAAAAGAGTGAAACTCGAGTGTAGTGCTTCTTTTCGAAAGAGGTTAACTGGAATACCTATGTCAATTTTTCGTTTTCTTCCGCACACCTGTTCCTGTGTGTGCGCATGCTTACGTAAGCAGAATTCCATGTAACTCATTTGACTGGATTCCACCTGTAGTTGCTACTGTTTTAAAACGATTATCGTCATATCTGTCGTCTACCCGTGAGTGTGTATGTGTGAATGCACGTGTATGTAAAATTGACTGTGTCTGTAACCAGGACAGCGATTAAGCCAAATTTCGACCAGGTTAGAGAGAGTGAGTCATGTGGGGCGCCGAATTGTTGGTCAACGTCTCTTGTTCAGTTCTAACTCCAGCAATCTTTGTTCAGTTCTAGCATGCCCATGTGTATGACCACCCGTGCTTCTGACCACAGGCTGACTATCTGTAATCTCGAGCATGAGTGTCTAGGTTGTGCCAGAAAAAAGATACGCAGCAATGTCATGTGACGTGCGTAAGACATCTTTCATGAAATTCGACTTGATGGTAACGAACCTCAGATGGTGGGAACAATGGACAGTGAGTACAGTCAGAAAGTCAGCGTTCTTGGACAATTGGAACTGTGACCAAAAGTAGGGACGACGATTTTGTCCGCATCACACGTGTTCACCTAGTTTTGATGTAGTCGTGTGTGTGCAAAAAGAGAATTGGTTGCATTGGTTTATTCGAACGTTGGTGTGAGGCTTTCTATCGGCGTACGAGCAGAACAACAAAATGCAGTCTGTCTTTTTGGAATAGGGATTCATGCAACACTTGTTTTTTTCTCTCTAGTGAACGCCTTTGTTTGTCAAAACTATTTCATACTGTTTTCAACTTCCACCCCCAAGGAATTCGAGAAAATATTACTTCAGAAAAAGTTTCAGTCTGACACATCACTTCTGACGTGCACATACATACCAAATAATGATTGACAAGTGAGAGTGGGTATCAAGGAGGATAATAATGCTGACTAGTGAATTATTGTACAGTAATGACATGATGGTTACATCAAACCTTTGAATATACTTAATGTGGGCGATTTGGGGACTGAGGTACATAATTAACAAACGTCTTGCCATCGTTCATGATGATCAGACAAACCGGACTTGTTTTAGTTCGAGCGAAAGACTCTGCTTCGTGTTTCAATAATACCGTCATAACGTTAACCTTAGAGCGTGAAATGGATCAGTCGCAACGTGGCCACACTACACAGGAGAAAGAAAGTCACTCACTGTAATGCGCAGAGGTGGTCGGACCACTATAAAAGTAGACGTGATCCCTACAGTCAGCAAAGCTTGGTACTGAACCGTTCAAAATCCAGAGCGAAATGGCTTTCATCTCTTTTCCCATCACGATGGTGTCATTAACTAGCGAGCATTCTTCGGTACGTAATGGATGTTTAAATCTGACTAGCTTATGCTTGTTCATGATTTGTTTCCGTTACCGCGCCACGAGCAATGTGTCGCAAGATGTTAATCCATTGATTTGGATTAATAATTCGCCATTGAAGCGACCACTGGTTAACCAATCACAACAATTATAATCTTATAAGGCAAACAGTTATGTAAAAAGAAGACTGAATGTATCGCCTTTTCTTGTGTACACAGGTCTGACCGATTTTATCCGACTGGCAATGGGTTCTCAGTAATTACTTATTTCAGACTACTTTTACGTTACAGTATATTATACTGTATAGCCAGGTGACAATTGGTTAATGTGTACCTGACATGCGATCAAACAATGGGCTTGTCAACTTCTCTTGGTATTGCTGCTGCTGTTCAGTTACACGTCAATGCAAACGCTGGCTTATTATGCTTAAATAAACGTCATTGTAGTTACAACTGAAGTGGTATACTACGCGAAAGTCAAATTGAATCACCGTGCGGTAGGACGAAACAGCTATTGGCTGACATGGTAAACAAGTGAGCAGCTGTATAAGTGTGATTTTGCTGTTGGATAAATGTTCACTTCAAAATAAAACTTGCGAAAATTATTTCTAGTTCTCTCTGCCGCAGTTCATCATTTTTTGCACTTTTTCCTAAATGGTGACAAACACGAATAGCCATTAATTGTCAGTCTGTTTAACTTCCATCTCTACGAAATAAAGTTTGTACTAGGTCTGGCCAAGAGGTAATCGGTGTGACATTCAAGAGTTATAAACTTTGTTTTCTCTTTGTTGGTTTATAAAAAACTGACGGTTACAGCGACTTAGCTCGATGTTCAGCGATATAATAATCTAGAAGTTCCGTACAGCTGTTAAACTTTACCCAGTACTAAAAACTGAGGATTAGGTGGCTAGTGTGAAAATGGGTGTAAAACTAAGCAAAGAAAAACATTCATTAACAGAAGCCAGAAAGTTATCCATATGGTTTCCGTAAATCAAAATATAAGAATTTCCTTGAAGATTAGCCAAAACTACATCTGACAATTCGGAACGTAATGAACTACCCAGTGCCACCCTGCTAGTCTATCTACAAATCAGTTCTTCAGATTCCTGTAGAAAGTTTCCTTTGCAAACAAAAATAAACCTTTCAATACAAGCCAGTGGATTATAAAGACCTAACTTCCGACTAGAAATATAATCACACAAGAGACCAACAGTGTCGTACAGTGGTGCATTGTCAAACTGTGAGTCACGGTAACGTTACTTTATCAACCCGAAAAAGTTCTGAACACAGTGGTTTGAGAGAATCACATGAATCGGTTCGTCTACTCACCAATTAAGGCGTGCGTTAAATATTTGTCAACCCATCCAAAAATAACACAGTGCGTAGTGAAACATCAGTGTTTAGTGCTGTTGGACGATTTCACATAATTGGTCTGCGAGTATTTAGGCTAGAACTCCATGAATTTGAAAAGAGTTCTAAACAACATCAGCATAAACATTTTTGTCTTCATTATTTTTCCCAAAAGGAACGTCATAACAAACCGCTGATAAGATCGAACACAAAGTACTTGGTCTCATTAGTCGTCAAGCGCATCTAGAGGATCGCTCACCTAGTTGATCTGGTCAAACCGCCCTTACGAACACAGCTGCAATTGTCGTAATCAACTCTACTGACGTGAAGGTTGACGACTTATTAGGGTAAGAGAGACAGAGAGAGAGTGAAAATATTTTTCTGATTGATTTATTTGCTCGATGTTATTACATACATTTTATATATGGTCTGTCAATGCGTGCCGATGAGATTAAATCGAGCTACTAACACCCTGCAACTTGTGCTTCTATCAGTATGTGAACGACAGAGACCAAAACTGCAGTCCTTGCACATGTAATACATGATGGTGAACCTGTTACAACGCCGCGGTAAGACTGATTTTTGTCATTGCATTCGGTATATTCTCGATCCTTTGGAACTATAAACCGAATAAGTGAACGGTCCAGTCCCATCCTAATGGTTCAACGTTCTAAATATCACCTTATTTTTGAACTCTAGTCCAGCAGTTTTGGTTTCGACTGGTCCTCTACAAACCAGCTCTAATAAGAGCGAAACTCGAGTTTAGTGTTTCTTTTCGAGGCGGGCTAGCCTAAAGGCATATCTTAATGCGAAGGCTGCGATCAAGTGTGGGTGGTATTCAGTCTCGAAAAAACAGCTTGCGTTTCAAAGCCACAAAACAACTTTTACTTCCCACATTGCTTCTGCTAACGTATCGAGCAGCGGCTACAACAGTCTTTCAGTAGGTTAACACTTGTGTCCACGTCACACTTTTACATGTTTCCGAAATAATCAACCCTTGGTTTTGGATTATTTTACAGCTTCACACGTATATATGTTCACCTTTGTTTCCGGAGATTTTATTAAAATTTATTTCACAGCTTTGGCACAAAAACTGAGCACCACTAAAAATTAATAGACATCCAGCCGAATTTATTTGAATCTCATAAACGGCTCAACTACATATTTTTCATAATCGTCGTACATGCTAAAGTAAGAGCGATTATAACAACGGACCGTAGGTGGTAGTTTCACACTCTTGATGTTGCAAACCAATGCACGAATCCAGATATTGATTTATTAGACAAAACCAGGCCTTCTAATGTTCCCCCTTCGTCCAGCGGGAGACTTGCTAACTTTCAACAAATAAGCATTCTCATAGGCATTGGCGAGATCGACCTTCATCTGTCCTCCGTAGAAATATAAAGCAGCCAGCAAAGTTGTGTTGTTATTACCCTCCAAAACGGACAAAGTCTCTAATGAAATTATTCATGTGTGTGCAATAAAGACTGATTCACCATAATTTTTTCACAGCATGTCCTACAAGTACTATATGAAATGGTAGTCGCAACAACGACTCAGTAGACTCATAGTAGCTACAAATATGGGTACTCAAATGCTTGGTTTCAGCAACAAATTTCGAAAACATATGTCCGAAATGTTGTGTTTTACGTTGTATCTCCGGAGATTACTTCGCTCCTTCTTATCAAGAGCATACTACAGCTCGAAGTTGTCACAAAACAACAGAGGAGGAGAAACACGCAGTGAAACAGACGACAAAATCGCATAAGTCAATCAAAGTCCAGACTCAGTAAAGTTGGTACTAAGGTGAGCAAGATGTGATACGGAGGTAGTTGTGGACATGCAGAATCGGACAAAATTTCCTATCCATCATCACTTCTTCAATGCAAAGACAGCCTTGCTTGTTATGTACCCACTACAAAACGCTTTCTCCACATCAATTTGAAATCAGAATATTGCAAAAGATCGATGAGGTGATAATCCCGGTTGTTAGTTATCATGTGATATCGTCACTTTTCTGTACTGCTTGAACTAGCGAAACAATTATCTCTTTGTTTTGCCGATATAGGCCGCCATATACACGAAGGTGCATTTTAAGTAAAATGTAATGGTGCATACAGTCTTAATGAATGGAATCAACACCTGTCTGACAAACAGGACTATAATTATAGTAGATTCATGTACGCGCCGCTGCCGTCAAGCGTAGTTTAACAAATCGCTGACCTCAACTATCAATGACAATCAAGCGAAAACCTCCTGGTTTGGAAAAGTACAATAGCCTTGTTCGACCTTTTTAGACTTTTCAACTCATTTATAAAGGTCGTAACACACCTGTTTGTTCTTAACAGAAACGTTATTAGTTACATCTCTGTTTTGTTAACCCCTTTCTGACCACTTGTGTTCTGGCTGTTTGGAAGAGTGGTTGCTGTCTATATCCAAAACCGCAAAGATGAAGAAGCCAGACAGTCGTCTTCGTCGGGGTCTTCAGCAGGGTTGGATATCTGGCTTCATCTTCTCTTTACCTGATATAAGTTTCTAGAATGTGCAGAAATTATGGCAGAAATATACACAAAAATCTTTCAATCCTTTGTCACGAGGGAGACCAGGCCACGTACCCCAGTGACAGCTTCAACCCACCTGGTGTAGAACATAAATGTGCGACCTATAGTTCACTGGTCTATTCTGCGAACCGTGATATTATTCTCCCGATATTTGTCACTTTGTTAATAGTCACTGTAATTGACCGCTTTCTGAACAACTTAGTTGTGCTAGTGTCAAGAAGAGACAAGAATTACCATACAGGTTATACTTTTTCCTAATCAAATTCACAGTAGGTGTTGATGATTTCTGTGAGTTTCCCTTATTCAAACAACTCTCATCTCAGATGACAACAAAGACTAATCCACTTGACTGTAACCTACAAGAATCTACTGAGGTTTTTTATTACCAATTACCGTCGCACGACCCATTAGTATAAATATATCGAACGTGTCGAATCAGAACACACACCGTGTGAACCAGCCAAAGCAATCAGGACTCACAATCACCAATAAACCGTCGAAATTCTCAAATCCCATATGACTCCATAACGTGCATACTACAATTCACTGATGCATCATCGCCTTTGAAATTTGGTTACCGGTTAATCACATACGGTCTCAACTGTACTAAACATTGCTTGGTATAATTACGATTATAATCGTTTTCCTGTGAACTTTTCGTAAGACATGCAAGTTGGTTTAAGGAGAAACGAATTATGTTTACCACTGTAACACTAATTGTACAAACGAAACAGAAAAAGCCGGCACCTTCACGCATGTTGAATTTACCGATCACAGAAGTCGACGTACTATGGGGTATATCTTGTTGTCTGTGTACCTGAAAGGGTTCAAATCAACATTGTTAGCCCCACTGATAGATTTCTAGTTGAAGGAGGTAGCTAGCATAAATAGTAACAACGAATTTAATGACTTGCCTTGAAAAATTAAAGATGACAAACAAAACATGGCGAACTCGCTTACAGCAACCACAAAACACATACCATACTGCATCATCTGCATCATCTGTAATGCTTGGTACTCATTAATCCGCATCAGAAAGATTATTATTTGTACGAACTCCATAGGTAGGGAACAGTGGTTTAAATGGGTTTAGAACGATACGGTTCAACGTATCTAGGTCCGGTTTGCTAATCATCAGACGCCTACTGAAAACAAATCGGCGAGTTAATTTCAACTTACTGCTCAAAAGTCCAGTAACTCAAAACTCAGCATTGTTTCTGACTTTTGCTGATGCGGTTGACATTAGTCGCCTCCAGCTAAAAGTTTGTACAAAAATAACTGTATACATATCCTCGAAGCCAGTGGTTTTGGTGCACGTGTCACTGAACCGGTGGGTTTCCCTTTAAACTCTTCACCTAATGCCTTCAGATTGATGCCTATTCCTGTTCTGTGTGGTATGAAGTTAACGAGTCCATACGGAACACCAACATCTACCGGTTTTCGTCCTTTCATCACCATCTCTAAAGTTATTAACTAAACCAGTTGCTTTTGAAGCGTATGAATTTCCGAGCCAAATAAGGCATGAAATAGTTTAATATCATACGGTAGACATTAAATAACTGTTTCAATGTGTTATCCAGTACAGTAGTCTGGTTATCCACCCGCAATCGATCCGAATACCTGATGGTCTAAGGTTTTTTTCGACTAAGCTATAGATAGGTTAAGATGGAAACGCTTCAACGGTTCTCTCTAATTGCTAGAGTTGGATTGTCATTTGGACAATATCCCAAAATGTGTGGGCACAAGGACAAATAAGCACATCATTTGTATGCTTGTGCGCATCCGCTGTCTCCCTTAATTTAATCAGCTAATGTAACGGAAGATGGTCAGTTGAAACGAAAATTCTTAGATTATAGGTCTACGCATACCGAGAAATTATCGTGATTTCTAGTTACAACCTTCACAGTTACACGTTCATTTCTTTGATGACAATGTCAATGGTACCTTTACAACCGTGCGTTAACGATACTAAACAATATTGCTACAATCAATTGCTGAATGCAGTACTTTAATCACAAGGCTTGCAGTTGATGGTCACTTTGTCATTAACAGTTTGTATGGGTAAGAGTCTCATATATTCCTACCTGTTATATTCTCGGTGTCAATATTCGGATATAATTGGGCCTTCTCTGAGTAAATTAAGTTTTGTATAATATCAGTCGGTCGAACATACAGCATCCTTTGTCACTGGTGGACAACCTAGACGATCATCTATATAAGGATGCAACTGGTAATGTCCGTGATAGACGACTGTGGTGCAGTTGATCGATCGAATTGATGGTAGTGGATTGTGGCATTGTGCTTGACTTCGTCTGTCTACTGTAAACGACTCGTCACTAAACAACTTGAAGTCATCATTACTTAGATGTTTGAAAACATTCGTTTAACATAGTGGTTGACAATCATGATGAATACTTGTCCTTACCTACAATTGTTCTGGAAAATCTTAGTGTTTGCCGTTTTTTGATCACATATCAATCGTTCATTTCTTTTGTATAGCTTAAGTATAACATACCTGATCTTTGACGGTCAACCTGATTGTTCAGGTCGCCTTGTTCTGTTATTCTGTCGCAGCATGCTATAACGACGTTTAAATCCCCTAGAGTCTGTCTCTCACGCTGGCACTCACATGTTTGCTTATCAGGTGGGTCTGTTGATATCAAGTTTGCAGAGATTTTTTAAGTGTTTGGGGGTTGTTCAAAGATTATCTTCATCAGCGCCTACGTTAAATGCATCCCGTTTGATTCCGGTGAATGGGGATAAAGGAAATGTTTTCGTATCTCCTGGCGACTAAGTTGCGGTCTTGTGGTCACATCCGGTAATTTTCATCGTCATCGTTACAGCTGATTTTGTAGTATACCTTTTTTCAATAATTTTAAGCTGACCTTTCGGTCTGATAGTAATCCTGTTGTTGAAGCTTTGAATTTTATGCTGACTCACTGACAGTATGTTTGCGGGAGTCTTGTTGCCACTTCCGATATGTCTTGCCAGTTGCTCTGTGGGCACGGAATTATCTCACAGTCACAACAAAATGCGTATAGCAAAACTACGTCGCTGTCAGCTGAAAAGACTTAGTGGACGAAGCAAATTTTTCATTCCTGAAATCTGCAGTGTTACAACTGGTTTCACCTCTTCAAAAAGAGCTTGAATGCAACTCTTCCTGTGGTTTTATGGCGGTTGTCTCGAAAACTTAGCATTTTTTCCATGTATGTTTTCTCGTAACTAAATGTACTGCCAGCTCCCTTAGGTCTCTGATTGGTCAGAACAACCAAGAAAGACAGCATGGTATTACTCCATTCACGGAGATAAGTGCGATTTTTTGAAGGTTTCACTTTGCAGCTTGGGTGTCCTGTATAGAGGAACGTTCATAGATTACAAATTTGTCATAAACATTTTATCCACAGTTTTGGTCTGACCAACCGTACCGCAATACACACCAACTTTTGCACGCTGGCTAGGGTGGTTTCATGGGGGTTCCACTCGGTTGTTCATAGACTTGACTTGGTGCATCTGAAGTATGTAGACAAACATAACATCACGAACCATAACAGCACATTGAATCTCTTACTCTGCTTGAGCACAAATTCTTTCTCATTAACTGTCCCAAACGGCTGTTTGCTAGCACGCATGCATCTCTACAATGAGTTGTGTGACTGTGCTTTTGTTCTTGCATTCGAGACGAAGTTTTGGACATAATCGAACAAGTCGGAGTAACTGTTCATAAGAAATGTCCAGTAATTTGAAAAATTCAGTCGCAGCAAATATCATAATTCATTACTGCATCCGAAGGTGTTTTCGCGATTCAACTGTTAACAGTTTAATTTACATTATTAGTTCACTAGAGTGCACTGAAGTCATCATTTTTCTGCTCACAAGGTGAATCAAAAAGATACCCCCGTTACCGCTTCGTTCATTAACCTGACTGCATTGAGAAGATCAACGGAATCGCTGTTGTTTTCAGTTGAAGCCCACGTACGATCGCACCATACAATGAACGTTCATATTCTTTTGTGTACTGATCACCCATTCCTCCAGAATTGTCAGATGTTGTAAGCACGATGTGAAAGATTGTAGTAAGTAAGCCTCAGATAAATTCTTGCTCGCAGTAGGTCTTTCTCTGTTTGATTTCAACCCACTTCTTCCAATAGTTAGAACACATTCCATGGGAAACAAGATGTGACCACCAAGGGGCCCTGATAAGTCCCCCTCGGATTTGAGGCTGTCAGACGCTTATTTCTGAGGGCTCTGATTGTTCACAGATAGCAAAATCGAGATGTTCGGTCACTGAAGACTGAATAATCGCAATGCAGTCTAAGCTCCGCACACTGATTTGATATCCAACTTAGCGTCGGTGACATGACCGACTGTGTTCGAAGCTAGCTCAAACATGGCCAGGCGATTGGGAATCATTTTACAAGTTTGATCGATTCGGCCACCACTGACATGCCTAAGTGAACTAACGTTGAATGACAAAGTTTTCCTTTGTACAAAAAGCTTGAGGCGTTCTTGTTTTCAACTTGGCGGTTCGAACCTAATAAATGTTTGATGCAAACTGTTGGTCCCAGCAACCACCAGAGAAGTGATGGACAGCTGTTTCGACCGGGTTAGGTCTGATCAGTATCACGCACGCTGAAGAATTGCATCCACGACCCGTGGCAGACTGCAGCCCGGGCACTTATCCACTAGACCATGGGGTCACTGGGACTAGCTGTTCGCAAAACCCTTTCTTATTTTCTTCTGGGATTGTGGTCGATGCTTGCTCGTTTACAGGCCAACCACAAAAACGGCTGATGGATTTCAGCTCATGAACAAAAGTAACCGTAACAACCCAGGAAACTAATACGTCTGATAAATGTAAACTGTGATAAATGTAATATATGTTCAAGGCCGTAAAGGGAAATTTCCGTCCAACAGTTCAGGGAGGAACATAATTACAACTCTCGTGCATGATAACCATAAAGTATGTATACAACCACCAACTGGTTATGGACTGGCATATTGTAGTTTTGACCTTGTTTCCAAATTTTCAGAGTTCCACAGTTTAATTCGCTTATTCAGATAATTGGTGCCAAATGCATTCTCACGAAGTTAATCAATACACTGGTATCAACATGGAAATTCAAGTATTGCTAAGGCCATTGAATCGTACAAGATGTTTATGTTGTTGCGATTCGGAAGACAATCGATGGGTCCTAACATATAGAATGTGACGACTCAGCATTTTTTCACATCAACGGATGTTAAAAGAATTCTAAAAACCAGTCAACAAATTAACGTTTCGACTATTTTTACATCAAAACATGACCCAACCCATGTGTATTGTTTGCACATACGCATCTATGGATTATAATGATATCCCTTCACCGCGGAAACCTTATTGTAAGGAGCTTCGATTGTATTGCTTTCTCTGGAATATTCTATTTAACGTCAATTGAATAAATGTTTTGTGCATCTCTGAAGGTGAAGTCCTAGCAGTATAAAACATGGATATGGCTTTAGATAGAACAAAGTACGTCTGGTAACCGAGGCCTAACAACAGTCTTGTGACCAGTTTTTGGCATTCTCTGTAGTAAAGTACAAAAATGACTTCCAAGACTTTCGTGCTAAAGAAATATTGTAACTAAATGATCGCTTTAGCGTCCACAAAATAGACATCTTAAGTCAACACACCATGACAAATAACCGCGGAACAATATTATCAGTAGGTGAGCAAACCCGCATCTACGAATCCAAAAGTAAGACGGGAATGGTTGTGAAATATAAATTGTCAATCTATTGATTTTAACGAGGACATTAACCACACGAAGAATCTATTGTGATAAGAATCGACATATCCCCTAAATATGTGATAATAAGAGAGAAAGCCATCATTATCGACAAGTTATGTAAATTCAGTAAGTCTTTTCTAAGACTCAAGAATATGTTTTCGACCAAAGAACTAATTTACTGTATACTCTGTATTCGAACAACCCTAGTCTGATAAATGGGGTCATTGCTTTAAAAGAACAATGGAAGCAGGCGGGATTTTTGAAATTCCGATCGGAGTCCAATTTGGTGGAAAAATTTACCATCTGACGTTTGGTTTATATGTAGTAGATTAATCCAGTTAATCTGCGGTTATCCGATTTGATCTTAGTGTTTGACTGAAACAAGTTGCTTTGTAGAAACTTGGAGGTTGATAGCATCGGCAGGTGAAAACCGTCATCAATTGTTCAATGTTACACATGATGTTATTGTGTAATCAGTAACAGTAAGCAACTTTTTTGCAAGGTCCAAAATACGAAACTATCCCTTCTACGTTTACAGTGTGTTGTAATCTGGTTTATTTTGGGCAAGTTGTCAGATTATTTAGTGAAACATAAGTGTAATGAAAGTTTCGAAGTTATTAGTATTATAGCGGTTCCATCAAAAAGTGTTATGGAACTGACGGCAGACCATATGAACTGATTTATACACTGGAACATCTAGTGTGAGCACTATAACCCAAATTATTGATGAAGGTCGAATCGGCTGATGCCTTCAGATTATATTACGTCATTTGAGACATAAACTGAGATCTCAGATGTAGATTTTTTCTTTCTAAATTAATTCTTTTCTGAGCGAAGTCAGCCCGCAACCTGTTGTTATTGGCTCTCAATGTTTGCATTTTTTATCACTTTTATTCACCATATCCGTTACGTGAAAGTCCGCTACCGACCCTGTGTTTGACCTTAAATCGGATGAATTCATTCTAGACGGTTAGGCTGTTTCACTGAGTAGTCATCACAACAGAGGTGCCGACAGGCTAACCGAATGAGACAGCGTATTCTCACGTGTGTCCACGTCCTGTGTGAATGCACCAACGCGTTGGGCTGGAAGCTTTCGAAGTAAAGGGGACCAGTTGTGTACGCTTTCTTTCCTAAAGAGCAAATCAGATTTATAAAAATGGCTAACAGTGTTTACAAATTGGTAGTATTGATGCCTCTGGGCCACAAACGGTTATTACAAGCTGAGAACCGGTAGGCACATGATGCAAACGAGCAAAGAAAACCAAAGTAGGGCTCCTTTATTCAAATTTCACATCCACGTGACGAACATAAAAACAGTCGGAAATTCCTATAAGGTCGGAAATAACGATTTGACAAACAATTGTTTTCGAGAATTTGTTCTGCCAAACTACTTATCAGTGCTGCAATTCTATAGGTTTCATCAAGACATCTTAAGTCAAGCGGGAAGAACAAGAGGTGATTCTCAACGAATGACAATGAAGGCTACCGGGCCGGACGTTGATTGGATTTTACGTCAGATGGTGAGGCTCACATGTTTGTTTGGTTAGAATGGATGTGACTTGGCAGTTGCAAGGACTGAACATATTTCTTTTGAGGGCACACGTTATGTAATCTAATAGCAATCGATTCAGTGGTCGCCAGAATGCACTGACGGGTGGTATTTGGTTGAGTGTTAGCAACTCTGTGAACAACCCGGAATGCTATGATGACGTTTGTGCGATGACCGGTGTCAGCTATATTTTCAACAATGGCGCTAGTAACTGATTTGCGACAACCGGTTCCGATCCAAGCTGGATGATGTTTCTTGATCCTTTTGACAAGCGCCTTGTCGTAAGACTATTATTTTCTGCAGTACAACAGCAGCATGAAAATGAATATACGAACATTTATTAATTGTGAACTGGTAGCCTGTCGTTCTGGTTTGTTGTGAACCAACTTCTCAAAGTTGCCACTGGAAAGTAACGTCTTAGTGACCGATAGATGCACCGGTTAAACTGATCTGCTACAGTATCCCATTAAACGGGAGTTTTACAAACACGGCATTCTTTTCAGCTGTGGGCGTTACCTCGTGCGAGATTTTGACCTTCATATTTGAAGTGATTAATTGATCTGGATAACCGCTTTCCCTCAATAGGTTTTGAACCGTTCTCAGTTCCTGCCCTACTACGTCATCCGAACACATTTTTCTTGTTCTATTTGCTAGGCATTGGACTAGATTTCGTTTTTGTTTAAGGGGCATAAAACTGTTAAAATTGGTATACTGACCCTTCCATGTAGGTTTGCGATACACCGACCTACTCAGTGTACCGTCTGGACGTCTGGTCATTCTGACACTTAACAAATGGAACTCACTGCTAAATTCCTCTTCTGAGGGGAAGCGCAGTGAAACGTGTGCTGCGTAAAAACCTGTAGGTTGGTTAGTAACTCATCTTGTGACTGTATATATCGTCTACATATCGGCGGTATATATTGAGACTCTGAATGGTCGACTGAAGTTGGGATTCTAACTTGCCTATGACTACGTCTTCCAGGAATGGACCTGAAGTGGACCCCACTGCTACCCCATCCGGTTGCTGATACAACTCCCTATTGGACATGAACTGGATTCTGTGTGAAATATTAATGTTAGATACTGGCACATGGGCTCCCTTGATGTTTTGTTGGTGGAGACAGTTAACATTTTTGTGATAGGATAGAACAACTGGAAAGCATATTCGGATTACAAAAATCAGACATAAAAGAACTACTTTTACGTTGTACCTCCAATATTCCGTTAGACCCTTCAGTCAGTCCCTTTCACAGAAAAGTACTAGAATCGACTTTTGCTGTTGTTAGAGCTCATCAGTAGTGCATATATTTGCCGAGGCAGGAACTAGAAAACCACTCGTGATTCCGTGAGATAACCACATTCACCAATGTGCCACTGGCCTCAATTCAGGTGCAACTGAATCATTATATGTTAATGGTCAGCCACATCCGCTTGTGAGTAATGCTGAGATTGTCTGATTGCCTAAAGAGTAGACAGTAACTGTCCTGTTGGCTCCAGTCGATGACCCCACGACTAGGAATTCACCACATTCTGATATTGCAGAAATTACTGAATTTGTTGAACGGTGTTCTGACTACTGATTCATAGTAGGGGTTGGGGATTATGTGAGCTAACGGGCTTTGCGAAAAGCCAAACTCAAGTTTAGTGTTTCTTTACGAAAGCGGCAGAACGAAAATCCCATGGGAAAGCAAAAGCTGGAGTTGACTGAGTGCTAGTCGATTCATATCGAATGAAAGTCATAATTACTTATCAGTGAGTAAAGAATCTTAACTTAATGAGTAGCAGACGGTTTGCTCGAAAGAGCTCAGTTTCTGAAAATTAGTGAATGACAGCACGAGTAGTCAAAAGTAGATCAGTTGTGCAGCGCGGCATTTCGAAACTTTCAAGAGTTGATGATCCTAAGAACTATGAAGTAATTGTTTCTAACGGGCCGTGTCGTCTATGCCCAACGCATGCCTTGTGTTAGAAACGATAGGTTTTCATACCTACTGAATCTCATTCACAAGCAGGTCTGATACTGTGTCTTCTGCTGACAGTTAGATGCTCTGATTACTGATCATCACAATGGTGCATCCCATAAATCACTATGTTTCGAAGTCTGAAGGGTAAATAATATATTCTTACTTCGAGGTCATTTATTACTCCATTGTCCTATCGTTCATTGACAGCATAATGTTTATTCTTCAGAGCGTATTCGATATCAATTTGTTGATAAGGTCTTGCAAAGAATTTTCCGTCATTTTCTCAGAGTTGCTGTTAATTCTCATGTAGTAAGTAATCAGTAAACATTTCACCTTTATCTTTGAGTTATCGTTGCGGTGAGTTATGAAAATGTCCATCTTCAAGGCAACAAAGTGTTGGTAGTATGGCGTGATAGTGTTGGTTTATGTTGACTTGTGCTAGTATATTCGGAACGCAACATGCGTAATCGTAGCCAAAACAATGGGTGGGACCTAAGACTATTTGCTGTTTTAAGTTGAACCTACATGGTTTTATCATCACCTTACTATAAACCATGAAAGTTTCAGAGCGTCGGTTATATTTATCCTTATATATCCGTTTGAAACGCAATTCTACCGTCGTTTCTGTATTCACTCACTATATTTGCACAGACTCAGATGGTTAGGTCATGTACTAAAGATGCCAGCTAGTCATCTACCATACCGAGCACTGTTTGCCAACGCTGCGGCCGATTGGCGTAAGGTGCGAGGTGGACAGATGATGACCTGGCGTAGACAAATGAAATCGTTCACGAAGGGGTTGGGCAATTTAGATTGCGTTCGTCTCCAGGGTTGGAGCCCTCGCGACTCAAAGAGTCGGTGACCTGAAACTTTAGGTGAGGTGGCGGCTAACCGAGCTCAGTAGCGTGAATGTTGTGGTTGTTTGTCCGAGTTGTCTGTGAAGTGAGTGCCCTTAATGACACGGGGTAGTGAAAGCCGCGAGGAAGCTGTCTTGCTGATGACGTTTTACTTTCACTTACAGCTTGGTTGTTTGTTTGCAAGGTGTAGGCGCCTTGATGTTGTATGTTTGAATGTAGACGTAGCTATTTTTAGGGGTTAAGTCCCCTACCCTCTCCCTTTTTTCTCTTTTCCTAAACAGGGTTTGTTTCTTCTTCTTCATGGTTGTGTGGCAGTTAAGCATCAGTGTGAACCACTGATGTATTGCTGTCTATGATGATGATGATGATGATCGTTTCTTACTCGATGTGGTGTACGTCTCCAGTCGAGTAAAGTTGAATTCACGATTTAGAATTGTGTACTGTGAGTTCGGTTCTGAGTTGCTCGCATCTTGGTTTCAAATCGTATCACAGGAGAGCTTGATCGAACAACTAATAAGTCGTGGCTATGATCCGTACATCTGCACTCGTATTCCAAAGCACAGGTTTTAATGATGTTTAGCTGATCCGGTAACTCAAACTGGCAGTCTGAAGTGGAAAGCGACTTCTTGGATTCTGTGTGTGATTGTGTCAATGGTGCTTGGTTTGTGAGATATCTTGCTTAATACAGTTGGCCATGGCTACACGATCGTGGTACCGACTTTGAATTACTTCTGTGAGCCGGGCGAATCATTCAAGTTGTAAACAAAGACGGTCCTCAGATTTAGCTTTGAATGGAGTCCAGAGGTTAGAATAAGGAGTCTAGAAAACGAGGAACAATTTCATACATTATCTGGAAGAATCACTGAACAAACAGACCGTTCCGATTGGCGGTGATACATCCCTCAATAACTTATGCTTCTTAGCACTGACTGCACGAACCATTAGTGTTTTGTTAGGTGAAACGTTTCGTGAATGAAACCTAATTATTGTGCGTAATAAATGGTGTAGAATAAGGGATTATACGTTTCGATTAACGGTGTGAAATGTGTGATGGCTTTTGTAGTATTTGAACCTTCATGCCAAAGTGAAATATTAGCCTAACTGATAATACTACTTAGTTGCGACTTAGCTAGTAGCTGTTGAAACCTGAGTTTTTAACTAGCTGGCTTTGTTTATTTATTTGGATATAACCGTATATGAGTTTTGATTGATGACCCGAAACATGCTATGTATAACAGTACTATGAGGTCCCGTTGATAAAGGGAATCGCAACTACGTCTCTACCAACCGCAAGCGACCACAAC